>LR990943.1:3605000-4205000 GCA_905163415.1 Noctua fimbriata | reverse complement strand
ATATATTTAGTAGATGAAAGTCTTTCTGTACCAAAATAATGCACCGTTAGATAGACTCGTCTTAAAAGTATAAAAGATTAGCAAGACAACAAACAGAACAATCTAGAGCATCCTCTTTAAAATTATTCAACTCGCTTTCTCCACAATATGGCGGAAATCATCTGCTGAGCAAAACGTATAGGAAACGGAAAACTACGCTAATGTCACCATAATGTTATTTTCTTGTATCTAGCAAGAGCAAACTCATCTCTAAGCACTTACTTTTAATCTAGAGAATATGTTTATACAGGGTGTAAACGGACCCTTCACGAAGCTGGTAACCAAGCGTTCTGTACATCAACCTAAGTAACTCAACGCAAAAAATATTTCGGCGAAACGACTTTTTTTTTGGGATGAAAAATCACGATTTACGACGACGGTTGGACTCAAAACATTGTGCTGATGGACGTATTGAATAGTACAGGGGTCGTAGAAGTATTTAAAGTAAAGTTATAACATTGTTTTAGGCAACCACTAGACCGAGCAACAAAAGCTGAATTCTTCCAAAAACGATTCAAGACTTTGACGTAGATTTCTTTATATTGCCTGCTATCATTGTATGTCATTGTCGTCACAGTATCACAATTAGTAAAGCGAAACAAACAATAGATTTTGATGCACCTTACGTCCAACAGCCGTGCTTTGAATATTAATAGGCCGGACGTTTAACTTAATTAAAGTTTAATTAATGCGATCTTCAATGCAAGGAAGATGAGACGAGCCAATACGGAAATATAGGTGTCGTTTTTTGTATTTTGTAAGTTTTATATATATGAGGAACTAGCTGTGGCCCGCGGACCTTCGTCAGCGTGAAATAATTATAAAAATAATACTTCCCTATTTAAATTTGTTTTTTTTTTAAAAATTTTTTAATAATTGCTAATTGCAAAATCAGTTCGAGGAATAAGATCCCTAATCATTGCTTTCTAGTCAAAATAGTGTCAAATAGTGACATTCAAAGTCATTTATTTATACAGGGTGTATACAGACCCTTCACGAAGCCGTCAACCAAGCATTATGTATATCAAACTAAGTAACTTTACGCAAAAATTATTGCTGGGAAAAACTTATTTTTTTGGGGTACTCAAAGCATTGTGCTGATGATGGATTGAATAGTACGGGGGTCGTGGAGGTGTTTAAAGTAAAAATTTTACATTAAAAACTAGTATAAAATAAAAAACATGTGTAAAAGTGGAAACTTTGACCCCCAATATCTCCGTAACTAAAAGGCTCCCAAGTATGGCCTAGAACAAAAAAATGATCGCATAGACGGGGAGAACAAGTGCCTTTCGGCTGCGTTAAGGGTCTATTTACACCCTTTATTATAATAACACTTGTCTGTTAATCAATCTCGAATTTTTTTTTAAACAATGATGAAGCTATATTCACCAAACAAGCAGGATTTAGCTGATAGTCCCATTCCAAAAATACATCTTGTATTGCTAGGGGTCATCACGGAAACAAAAGGGGTCAGGGTCAACTGTATCGTTATCAAAGAATTGTTATTATTGTTTAACTCGTAAATATGGCAATAAAAGTCCAGTGCAATGATTAAATTGACTATAAATTAAACATTATCATGTTTTTCTCAGTACTTGTTAACAGTTGAAATAGCTGACTATCAATTGTGTTTTGATGGGAGGCTGCTGCCCAAAATTATGCTAAAATGTCCTCACTGCTGGAAGTGCTGGAAATCAGTGTCCTGGCTATGAGATCCCAGTGGGCCGTATCCACCACGCGGTCCCAGTGCTGGCTGGATGTCACAGACCAGAGAAAGGAAGCAAAGCACGTAAAACCGTTGGTCTTGCGCCTTATATCTCGTCGGTTATGTCAGACACTAAAAGGGACAGAGATTTCACCTGTGTCTGCTCAAACCCTTGATCACAATATAACATAACACATAACATTACATCACGCCTGTAATCCCAAAAGGGCTCGGCATAGGTGTACCCAATAGTACACCCACAGTTCGCCAGTTATGTTTAAGTCCCATGTACTAGGGGGCAAGCTTATTGCCATCAATCGGGCACAAATCCAGACTCCGTGGCTGCTAATGGACAAACTCAATAACACTGCCTGACCTGGGAATCGAACCCAAGACCTCATTCTCATCAGTTGCGCTTGCGACGGATGAGGCAGTCAGACAATATCTCCAGCGTATATAGTAAGTTTCCGTTGTGATTGGTAACCGAAACTAGGTCAGAATGATATAAGTATTAGGCCAGGCTTGTAGCAGCAAACTAAACTGCTTCACCCGTCCAAAATCGACGATCTTACACACAATCTTGGCACATCATCTTCAATTACTCTTTTGCACAAGAATCAAAGCACACACATACATATCCGCACTTTAGTTGGCTCAAGGGCGGGTTACACCGTGGGACGTGAGCTGCATCGGTTAAACCAAGGTTAATTTCACTGGCGGTGGTCGTAGAATACCGTATGCTACATTTTTGAGGTAGCCAAACGGTTTAATGACACTTCCAAAGACGTGATTTGCATCGTTAAGTTGGACTGTTCTGTTTATTCATAAGGGTTTGACTAGGGATTTGGAGTTAGATTTGATGCCACAGGCCGTTTTGTTTTAGTTTCTATAATGGACAAACTTTTAGAAATCATTCCGACTTTTTTTTTCAATAGATTTCGAAATGATATCCTTAAAGCTATCAAAAACTTTGAGGATTAACTAACTTACTTATTTCTGTATCTGTAGATTTTATTTGTTGTTTTTTTTTTCTCTTTTTAATTTATATAGTATTTAATAAAGCTAAGGCAATTGTACTCGTGCATGTATCTTCCGTTTTTAATTATATAAGATGTGGATAACGTAGTTAGTTGCACACTGATGCAGTCTCGTATAATTCTTTGTTAACCATTTATAGTGTGTAATGTTTGTTTTCCCTAATAAATATAATAAAATAAAAAAATAAAATACAGCTGTTATTCCCCAATCTTTGAGAAAAGAATCCAGTTCGTCCTGTCATCTCCTTCTGGGCCTACCATTTCCATCTTGAAACACTCAAATTGTAATAAATGCAGAACATAATGATAAGATAGGCAATCTTTTGCAATAAAGGGTATGCCTTTCTTAAGTATTCTAGGTTAGTTTTTGTAAAATATATTAGGCAGTCAGCTGCAATGTGGCGTAAGGTCTGGGAACATACAGCTCTGCTTGAGAGTTATGTCTTTAAAAAGGTATACGGTTCATTCAGGTACTCTTTCGAGGGATTTCGAGTTTTTGAAGGGGTTTACTAACAATCTTTCATCGAGTAAGGGTTATCTCCATGCAATAAGTTTTGTTTGCTTACTAACCTACTCATGGTGTATAATTGGTTTAAATTCCTCTGATTTTCCGGATTCTTAAGCGTATTGTATAATTATCACTTGCTTCGGTGAAGGAAAACATCGTGAGGAAACCAGCATGCCTGAGAGATATTTCTCGACGGCATGTAAAGCCAAGTCAGAGGCCCATGGGCGGTATAAAAACTCTGACACTAAGTTAGGCACTAACCACACGATAAAGAAAGAAAGATTGGTTTAAATGGGTACCTAACTGATTCGTACACGATGAGTCGTTTATAGTGAAACACACTTCGTAACGTTTAAGTATTAATGAGTCCTTGCTACTTCATCACTACATAGTATAAAACAAAGTCACTTCCCGCTGTCTATCCCTATGTATGATTAGATCTTTAAAACTTCGCAACGGATTTTGATGCGGTTTTCAGTAATAGATAGAGTGATTCAAGAGGAAGGTTTATTCAACATTATTTTTAGTATATGCGAAACCTAAATATAGTTTGTTCAGAATAAGTAACTGAATCGATTCCAATAATTTTTAAACCATGTTATATTTTGTCCCAAAATATTTAAAAAAAGTTACAAGCTGGACACCGAGCGACATTAGATAACCTAGAGCAATAATTTTGGTACCTACTGCCAAATTATGTTTATCAATGAGCTCAAGACGGCGTTGGAGGTCCGCGCGCGGGCGCGCTGCGTGGTAACCACGATTTTGAGCGGACAACCAGGTACCTAACAGAACAAGCTTATAACTTTGTGATTTTTCATGATACAGTTTTGAAAATTTGTACATAGATTCTTAACATAAAAATACTCGAAACGTGTTTCAGGTTTCGCATATACAAATGTTGTTTTTATATATACATCGCACCCGTGCGAAGCCGGGACGGGTAGCTGGTGAATAAATAAAGAGAATGAATGAATGAATTAAAAAAACATTGCAAAAACTGTATCGTAAAACCTCTGAACGGATAATCGAAGTGGTCCTTGCTCAATGAGCTTCTGACGTACATTTAGACAGGTATTACTAATGATAGTTATTTTTTCCATCTTGCAACACTCAAGTTGTAGTAAATACTGATGATAATGATCAGATAGGCAACCATTTGCAATAAAGGGTCTGCCTTTGTTATGATTAATTAACTTGTAAGAGCAATTAGCAAGTTAGCAATTAAAATACATAGTTTGCTGTATTTTTTTTATAATTATCCTGATAATAATCTGGAAAATTATTTTGTAAGGTAGTGCGAAAATAATAAAGGGTGTAAATCGACCCTTAACGAAGCCGCAAGGCACTTGTTCTCCCCGTCATTGTGATCACTTTTTTGTTCTGGGCCATACCTGGGAACCTTCTAGTTACGGAGATATTAGGGGTCAAAGTTCCAGTTTTTTCGCAAGTTTTTTTTTTAATACAATGTTTTAATATTATAACTTTACTTTAAATACCGTTACTAAAGTTACTTAGTTTGATGTACATAGTGCTTGGTGAACGGCTTCGTGAAGGGTTCGTTTACACCCTGTATAAGTCATTGTTATTGTGAGTTTATTTTATGATGTCCGTAAGGGCGAAGATGAATAACCCTATATCAAAACTAAAGCAGACGCAGAGAAAGAATAAACAACATTTCACTTCTGATAAACTTTTAAATCGAGTTCACAACAAACTAAACTCACAGAGACTTACTCAAAAAACTGCTTATTTTGTCATGTAAACTCTCCTAATGAAATTAATTAATTTAAAGCTAGATGTCTCTGGGTGGATGGATGAATAGATTGTGTGAGGAATGATATGAAAGAAAAAGGAGTAAACAACGACAGACGGCTGACAGACAATAATGGAAGAAAAATAGTGTTGCGCCGACACCAAGTAAAATGGGACAAGTGCAGGAAGATGATGATAAAAGATTGATTTCTCTGGGAGCGTTCTACCTCGTTTCCAGAACCAGGGGACCACTTTAGCTATAGCATAACGCTCATAAAGATTCCTTGCGATATGACCCATTGACCACGACCCACACGTTCAAGCGACACGCGTCTTGAAACGGAGACTGAAAGAAAAACAAAAGAATCGTTGATTGGAGCATGTCGACGCAACTTGAGGAGACACAGTTGACGCGAACGAAACGAGTGACATACGCGTGTGTCGATTGTCTTTGTCACTTGTATGTCATAGCCCGAGGTCGTGAACCGGGCCTGAAATAATAAATCCACCATCAACTTCTGCCTAGCCTTTTCCCAACTATTGGTCACCTTCCAGTCCAACCGGATGCAGCTGAATACCAGTATTTTACATGGAGCTGCACCGAGAGCATTAGTTGCGGCCCCGACTTACAATTACGAGTAGACGCTCCAAGACAGGCGCATTACTTTGTGTAATTTATTTCATCACCACTGTTCTCTAAAAGGTGAAGGAAAAAATCGTGAGTAAACCGGCATGTCTTAGAACCAACAATTCGAAGACATGTGACATCTACCAACACGCACTGGGCCCGCGGGGTGGATTATAGCCCATTCTCTCTCATAGAGAGGAGGCCTGTGTCCCAGCAGTGGGCACATTATAGGCTGATTATGCTTATGCATGTAGCAACTGCCTATCTGACCTTCACAACCCAGTTAGTACTGGGTAATACGAATTAATCAATTCACCATAATCTTCCCAAAACAGTTCAGTATTTCCAGTACACCTAATACCAAAAACCTAACTTTAGCTAACTCAGTCCGTATCCGTGACAGACATACTAACAAGACGACTTCCTTTACGAAACACACAGACAGATGTTCTGTGGAGATAATACCTGGTGAGAATAATAAATGGATGAATACCGTGCTGTTGATTCATGGGGATCAAGAAATGCCATTTGGTAGTATTTTGAATACTGTTATCATCGTCTGAATGAGGAGTAGGAATCGCTGTGGTGTATTCTGAGTATTGTGGAAATAGTTTTAAAACTGGATTAAAGAGTATTTTTTACGAACGAAGTAGGTAATAGGGTATTCTATAAAATTAAATAAAATTGAATTGTCTGTTTGTAATTTAAAAAAAAAAAACAGATTTTTACTGAATGCATATGAACGTGGATACGTGCTTATAACAAAAAAAATGTCTTTCTGTCTGTTTGTTTGTTTGTTTCGGCTAATCTCCGAGACTCATGGACTTGTTTGGACGGGACTTTTACTGGTTGGATGGTATAAGGAGTAAGTTAGACTACTCCTTTTATTTAAAAAAAAGATTAGAGTTCCTTGCAAAAAAAAAAAATACCCTTATAATTGTTAACAAAATCCGATTCAAATAAGGAAGTAATATTTTTATATTAATTTCACGCGGACCGAGGTTTTAGGGCACAGTGTAAAAAAACCCTACTCCCGTCTGACATAGTTCTATCATGGCCGAATATAGCTTGCCTTTAACACACCCACACAATAAGTGGGTGGTCGATTCTGTTCCGGCACTCACTGGTGGTCACTTCACCTTGATTTTAAGTAGCAGATGGCTGCATAACGGTTTCTCCCTCTCCGCATTCTGATGTTGTAAGCAACTATTAAATGATTGCGACAATAATAAAGGTAACGTGCTCTTGTCTTCAATAAGAGGAGCTCGTGGCTTTATAATAACAGCCACTCGGGTCGATCTTCAGGTTAAGCCGCGATTGAATAGGTTGGTCCGTGGATGCGTGACCTCCCATTACATACTGAGTTTCTTCCGTGCCTCGGAAAACACGTTAAGCCGTTGGCCCCGGTTATCATTTGTAGATATTTTACTATCGTTACAGGTAGTCAGTGGTCCGAAAGTCTGACAAACAGTATTACCAAGGGATATCGTATTAACTGGGTTGTGGAGGTCAGATAGGCAGTCGCTCCATGTCAAATACTGGTATTCAGCTGCATCACGTTAGACTGGAAGCCGAACCTAACATAGGAAAAGGCTAGGCTAATGAGGATGTTTCGATAACAACAAGACGATCTGCTGATCATCTGCCTAACCTTTTCCAACTTTTGTTGGGATCGGTCGCCAATCTAACCGGATGCATCAGAAACATCATCTTTCTCCTGTCCAATTCATTTGGGGTCGGCGCAACATGTCTTCTTCCATACTTCTCTATTACTCGTCATCTCAGCAGTCACCTACTCCTCCGGATGCAGCAGAATACCAGTAGCTATTCTTTATAGAGCGACTACCTAACTGACCACCTCAACAACTGGATTACACGATACTCCTTGTTTGTGTAAAAGTACGATCATAGTTTGGCCGATGCCGGATTACGTGAGCCAAGAGATTGCGAATCTCAGTTTACATAACAGTTCTTAGTAAAAATATTTCCCGTACAAATACTCAATATCGCATGTCCAGTCAATATAAACAAGGCAATATCGGCCATATTTGCATTGGTAAGACAATGGACAATGCTCTTAACGGGAACAAGAAATGATTAGCAAAGCAGTGCGAACGTCTTTTATTTATTTATTGCTTACCTAAGTATTTTATATAAAGGAAAATGAGGCATTGTTTTAGATTTATCATCTGATTGGATATTCTATTGAATGTTGTCACGTAATATTTTATAATTGACGCGGAATCTTTAACCACGAGTCATTCAGGAATATTCGAGATGATCGGACAAAAAGGCCACGGGCGCTTTGTCAATACTATACTAATACTAGTGACCCGCCCCCGCTTTGCAAGGCGCCACTTTTCGGGTCCAAAAATATCCTATCTTTGAAACTGAATTGATATCGGTTGGGTGGTTTCGGAAATTATCGTGTACGAAGAGAGTGACATGTGATTTAAAAAAAATAAGATTATACACTGGTAAGGTTTGAAACGACACATCCAATCTCAAAAATTATTTCTGTGATGAAAACAATGATATATGATTTTTTACTCGGGCGAAGTCGCTGGTAGAAGCTACTTCATTACATGGAGTCTGGAGTAAGTTTGAGGTAACACTCCCATTATGGCTAAGAGTTTGAGAGTGGCCATATATGATGCCTTACACATAACGCTTGCCATTAAAAATGCTTTTGTGCAAACGTACCGGATACAGGCTGAAGAAAATAACGGTGAACTTTGTCGTCGTCGGTTTGTCTAAAAGAAGGTCGGTCAAGGCTAATAAAACAATGGTGTAGGGTGGGTGAGTAGTCTGTGTTTGTGAAAATACTTTTCACCGTCCATACTGAATCATACTAATGTTTTAAATACGAAAGTAACTGTGTATGTCTGTTACCTTTTCATGCCAAAATGGCGGAACGGATTGCGATGTTTAAAACACAGGTAGACTAGATCCAAGGATATTTTTTATCCCGGTAGCGCGTTCGTTTGTGAAGATTTTTAAGAGATATAAAACCTCGGGCAAAAAGCTACTAATACACCACTATTTTTTAATTAGTACAAAAAAAATGGAGCTCTATCCGTACCCGTATTATTTGTGTAATCAAAAGTAAAGAAAAACGAAATACCAAAATTGTCCACGAGAATTTGTCATAACTGGTAAATTCATAATTGAATCAATCATCGTAGTATTTTCTAGTGGTAATTGTTATGAATTACCACTAGAAAATACTACGCGCAGTGCTTTTCCATTCCTGTCGCCATTCATAGGTTAATTCAAACTATATTTCCATAAATTAAGTGACATTGTTGTTATTGTTGTTGTTCTGTATGGTGTCCGGACGTAAAGAATAGCACCATCCCATATCTTCCCGTGGGTGTCGTAAGAGGCGACTAAGGGACTTACCAGAGAATGGGCAGCAGCGTTCTCTGATTCTACAACAACCATACTGCGATCGCCAACCCGCCTGCCAAGCGTGGCGATTATGGCAAAACCCCCCTTCTTGGGGGAGGCCTATGTCCAGCAGTGGACTTTTCGGCTGAGATGATGATGATGATGAGTGACATTTTGATATATAAACAAACGCTTATAACTTTGCTGTTTATGAATATTATTTATTGAGACTTTACATATATAATCAAGACCTTCTATAATAAGCCCTTTAAGTATTTGTACTAATTAAAAAAATAGTGGTGTATAACATATCAAAACATCACGCCTGTAATCCACAAAGTTTTAGGCGTAAGTGTCCCTAAAAGTACACCCACATTTCGCCAGTATTGTTAAGTCCTATGTTATAGTGGGCGAGCCTATTGCCATCAACCAGGCACAAATCCAGACATCATAGCTGCTAATGAGAAATTCCTGATGGAGAAACTCAATAACACTTTGCCTGACCTGGGAATCAAAACTCAGCACCTCTTGCTCAGCAGTCGCTTTTTCAACCACTAAACAACTAGGCACAAAAAGGCAAAATATGTTAACGATTTCTTTCTTTTTTAAATTCAGCAAATAACTAACATAATGTTCAAGAAATTAGATTCACATTTCAAGCTCATTACTGAAGATATTTCAACTTGACCTTAATGCTATGTGAAGCCTAAATCTGTATGAGAAAGTTTTCACGAAAAATATTATAGAAAGTATTATACGACCATTTTGTTAAATTATAGCGATTTCGGTCATTTAGAACTGTTTATCGTTTTAGCTTTCACCCCTTATGTAGTTACTTAGTTAGTGATATTTTTTTTGTCATGTTTGTCAACTTTTTATAAATATTACTAGCTGTTGTTACCAGCGACCTTCCTCTACGGAAAATTATTATAAAAATATTATTTTCCTATTTGAAGCGGATTTTGTTGACAATTTCATTTGTTTTAATTCTTTTGCACGGAACCTCAAGTAGAAGTTAAGTAACTCCTTATACCGTCCGCTATCTGCCAGTGAAAGTCTTGTCAAAATCGGTCTAGCCGTTTCGGAGATTAGCTGGATCAAACAGACAGACAAAAATTAAACAAAAAAGTACCGTATGCACTTTCATATGCATTCATTAAGAAGATGTTCCATATTGAAATTACAAACAGACACTTGAATCTTATTTATTGGTATAGATAATGCGAAAGTGACTGACTGTCGCTCTTTTCTGGCCTATACGGTTGAATGAATTTGGATATTTGACACAATAGTATTTCGCGACCACCGTGCGGGTGAAGCCGCGGCCAAAGTTAGTAAAGGTATTATAAACTGAAAATACTTATTCTCCAGCTTCTATTGAACGACATTCAGTTAGATATGTGACTAAAAATGTAGTAATATAATACGAATATTATCTACATGTAAATATTTCAACATAATTATTCCGTTGTCCAACGATTCTGTACAGAATTCTACAGTTTTACAACAAAGAAAAAATCCTAAGATATCGTGAAGGCAAACAAACTCTAAGGAATTATTATAACTGCGTAGTAAATACTCAGTGCTTTGCATTATTTTATTGACCAACAAACATCTAAATCTTCGGTCAGCATAGATATTTCGCCATGCATAATGCAGTTATCAAAGGCAAGCCGTAATAGATTATAATCAATCTAGTGAGACAAGATTACATGATAATTGCGTTTTGACACGCAATGTAATACAGAAGGCTAAGTGAATGATACTAAGAATAACTCTGACGTTCGATTTCCTGTTTTGGCTAAAGTGATATAGGGTTTTTCTAAAAAAATTCTCTAGAAGCGGGTGCCCGGTTGACGGAAATAGGCTCGCCCCCGATTAAATAGACTTAATCGAAACTGGCGAAATGTGGGTGTATTAGGTAAACCTCTGCCTATCTATCCCGAGATTACAGGCGTGATGTTATCAAATCTGAACCAACATTTAAAATCTATCTGAACGCCGTATGATAAGAGGAAATGTTTCTAATTCAGCACGCAATTCAAGATCTTAACTAATCATCATCATCATCATCATTTCAGCCGAAAGACGTCCACTGCTGGACATAGGCCTCCCCAAGGGGGGGTTTTGCCATAATCGCCACGCTTGGCAGGCGGGTTGGCGATCGCAGTATGTTTGTTATAAAAAGAATCACAGAGAACGCTGCTGCCCATTCACTGGTAAGTCCCTTAGTCGCCTCTTACGACACCCACGGGAAGATATGGGATGGTGCTATTCTTTACGTCCGGACACCATACAGAACATCTTAACTATTACTAATTGACAATGCAAGTTAAATCTATGATTTTAATTATTAAAAATATAGTTATGTCGCCAGTCACATTATGTAATAGTTTCTACTACAATCTTGCTTTCAAAATTAAATTAAAACACGTAATGACAAAAACTTGAGCATAAAGAGCAACCAGAATTTTATTAAGGAAAATCATGTTTTTTGTAACTACAACATTATCCTATTAAAGGCAATCACGAAAAGTAGGCTATTATTAGTTGGTATTATTAAAGTCTCTTATTACTTAGCTGTTATCGACCTACTTTGTTCGTGAATCCAGTGCAAAAATAAAAATCAAAATCAAACAAAGTTTTAATGTCAAATAGACCAGTTTTAGTATGACCACTTTAATTGTGCAGTTCAAGGTGGCGCTGCTTGTCAAGAAAATTTGCACCGATATGTCAAACTCAGTACATTTATTTTAGTTCTGTGTTTTACCGCCTGCACAGATAAGTTGGTTGTAAGTATACAGCCATTTTAAAACTGACAAAAGCAAAAAGGTTAAAACTACAGTCACAAGACTTAATAATGGTGAACGAACTGTAGTTGCTCATACCAATGTAGACGAAAAACTCAAAATGCTAAACACAGTCCGTTTCTTAGTTTGATGTACAGAATGTTTGGTTGGCGGCATCGTGGAGGGTCCGTTTACACCTTGTAGTTTAGGAAAAGCTAGACAAAATAACAGATTATGACTAAGCTTACGTCTTATTATTGTAGGTAAGTGCTAGATCCTACTGTTCATCATCTGCTTAGCTTTTTCCCAACTATGTTAAGGTCGGCTTCCAGTCATACCGGATGCAGTTACCACCAGCGGACCAGTATTTTATTTGGTTCGACTGCTTATCTGACCTCACCCCAGTTAGTACTGGGTAATACGATACCTATTGATAAGACTGGTTGTCAGACTTTCGGGCCACTGACAGTCTTTAACGACTGCCAAAGATCTACAAAAGAGAGCTGGGACCAACGGCTTAACGTGCTTCCCGAGTCACGGAGGAAAGTCGGTATATAACAGGCCAGTCCTCGCAATATTCTAAATTATTTTGTTTTCAATGAAAAATGGCAGAATCTTTAATTTATTAAGACCGTGAAGTATCTTAGGTACGTTTTACCTGAGCAATTAATTCCTGCATGACCGCCAAAAAGATTAGATTCTAATATTTAACAACTTTTAATTCTTTTGACCCTCACCTTTATGTTGGCAGACTTCCGTAAGATTATGGATATCGGAAAATGAAGGAAATATCTTGAGGACATCGGTATGTCCTAGGAACTAAACTTCGAATAATTTCAAAATCAAAATCAAAGCATTTATTTCAAGTAGGCCAGTTACAGTCACTTTTGAATTGTCGAAACAAAGATAACAATGAAAAGTAGCTACAGTCCCAGTCACAAGGCATAAAAACTGTGAAAGTACTGTAGTTGCCCATTCCCTAACGTAGATCTCTATGGAGAAAGAAATTGAGACATCTATCAACATGCACTGGAACCAAGTAGTACATTACAGCTCCCTCTCAAAGACACAAACCTCCTCTAGGTGTGGATTATATCTGGGAACCTTCTAGTTACGGAGACATTAGAGGTCAAAGGTTTTCTTTTTGAAACAGACGCAATAGCAACAGAATGGGTTTTTGAAGGAGTTGCCCAGGAGTGAGACAGCAAACTTTTTTTGTTAGTAGGTACTTTATTTTAAAAACCTCCATGACCCCTATACTATTAAACGCAACCATTAGCACAATGTTTTGTGTGCGGTATTCAGTTACACCTTGAAATGTGATACTCCACCCCAAAAATAAAAGTCGATTCCCAGCAATAATTTTTGCGTACAGCTACTTAGCTTGATGTACAGAATGCTTGGTTGACGGATTCGTTAAGGGTCCGTTTACACCTTGAAGTTTGGTAAAAGGCTAGGCAAATGATGACTGAGCTCAAGTATTATTAAGTGTTAGACACTGCTTCTTTTCTTTGGTTAGACCAAGTATAAGTTAAAAAAAACTTCGCACCATCTAATAATTTCTCCTGGATAGTACTGCGTTTAAAAACATTTAAGCTGACATTTATACAAATAGCCAGACCCGGATCAACTATCTGTAGGCATAATATTTGTTCCGTACAGAGATCGAACGACACGCAACGCAGCAGTCAATCGGTCAGCTACTGTGTCAAAAATGTCATTCTAAAATATCTATAATTTTTAAAGCCTGTTGGTACTGTAAAGCTAGCAGCATTACAGTAATAACAAAAAAATATTATTATGTTAGCAAAAGTTTATCCTACAATCTACCTCTCTGACCCTACACATTGCATTTTTTATTATTTTTAATAATTAAATAAAAGACAAGGATTTTATTGTAACTTACAAATGGGCATGGGTAGAAAATAATGTTACTGTTTTAAAAATAATGTTATCTGATATATGCATGTTTATTAGTGTTGCTGGTGCTACTTTTTTATTATATCTGTCCAAGTGTATTTGGACTCTGGAACGATCGCAATGAAAATCTCCTGTTCCGGGTGCGTAAGATTGAAAATCGTTGTCCTCCTTTTAGACTTCGCCCAAGTTGGGTAAAAAGAATAGCGTTACCTACTTGCGCTTTGCTAGCAAAATGATGAGGTCTTATTTGCATAGTTCATATGGTTTTTATCAATGAAAACATTGCGTTCGTTGTTGTAAAGAATTATTATGTACTTATCAATTACTGATAATTTATTATATGTAATAATAATCGCTTATGTCTTTACGCCGAAGACAGTTATTTCTTCCGCAGAAAAACTTACTAGTCTCGTAAACGTACAGAAAAACATAATAAATAAAATAAAATAAAAAATTCTACCGGGAGTAATATACAGGGTGTAAACAGACCCTTCACATATCCGTCAACCAAACATTCTGTACATCAAACTAAGGAGGAGGAGTTTTTTGACGCCATTTTTTAAGTTAGTTAGTTAATATAGGTTATTTTAATTTATTAATGTATACAAACTAAGTAACTTTAAGAAAAAATATTGCAGGGAGTCGACTATTTTTTGGGGTGAAAAATCACGTTTTGACGGGAGGACTCGATGGAAAGCACTCAACGCATTGTGCTGATGTATGGATTGAATAGTACGGGGGTCGTGGAGGTGTGTAAAGTAACAATCTTACATTAAAAACATGTATTTAAAACGAAACTTGTGTATAAGTTGGAAATTTGACCCCATATATCGGAATTAACGAAGGCAAAAGGCGGATGTTTTCAAAAAACTGATCCTCAGTCAAATTTGAATAGCTGACATTTGGTTTAGAATTCTCAAGAAAAATGCTAAAGTAAAGTTTGACATGTTCTCAACTACAAATTCTTTATTATAAAAGCGGGTCTTAGCAAACATAACACGGATGTGTTACCTAATTTTGTAACCAGTTATGTGAATTTCTCGTTGTTTGATAATATCAAAGAACATTTGCCAATTATGAACAAATAAAGGCCAAATATCTACTCATAGGTAACCTTTTTCTTGCTGATTGTACGCACGACGACCTATCTAGAACTAACCAGTTTATGCGGATCTCTCATTGTATGTGAAATCTATACACAGCGAGGCCATGTTATACTGGAAACGTGTCGCCGTGTGTACAATCACGAACATTATTTTGTAAACACTACGCAAAATTCAATACCGAGCGATTTTCTCGTGTAATAATGATTGCAACTTCGAGAATAGCCTGTTCACAAAATACTTTGTTAATTACAAACTTAACATTACAATCAATAGAATAGGAGAACATCAATTTTTATAGAGCCTTTGGTGTTCCCACTGCTGGGACACAGGCCTCCTCTCTACGAGAGGGGCTGGGCTGTAAGCCACGAAGCGGGACCAGCGCAGGGTAGCAGATGTCACATGTTTTCGAATTTTTGGTTCTAGGATATGCCGGTTTCCTCACAATGTTTTCCTTCACCGTTTTGGGAGCAGTCGTGATGATATTAATCACACAAAGTAATGCGCCTGCCTGAGTTCGAACCCAAGACCCATGGCTCGTAAGTCAGGGCAGTTACCACTGGACTAGCACTGTCCTTTTAATATTGAATAGTTTCTAACTGTATACATATTAATGCTCGTGACTGTTCATTTGTAAAACTGCTGAGAACATGCAACCTTGTTTTCTCAGAAAATAATTTCGGTAATTGGACTATTGTGTACCTATTTACATACAGGTATTTGCGAAAATAAGGAAAGTTCTACAGAGCTATGAAAACAGTAGTTAGGGGAGAATGGGGTACTTAAGAAGCAAATCAAAGAAAATTAAATAATCCTATTCGTTATGAGAAATGCAAAACAATTGTTTCTTTTAATTTTTGCTACGTCTCTACTGTGGATGTCTATAACATTGCGATGTCAAAGGATAATTCAATAAAACAAGTCTGACACACTTTTCATTATAGTATTTGTAAAAGTTGGTTGGAAGAACTGAATCATATTGCAACGCATTTTTTGTGTTTTTCTTCTTAACAATTCACACTCCTCACTTTTTTGTATGACAAAGCTGCCAGCAGCCTTCGATATTTAAAAATGTGTCAACGAAAGCTACATATTTTCAAATGACTCATTATAAATTATGATTCAGATTACGAAACATTTCTTAAAAGTAGGCAACCACAAGCAGTCATTCAGCCTGAAATTATGAAAATTAATCATACTGAAAGGTTTGTAATTGCATTGCATTTTGCAGCGATTTGCATTTCCAAAGCTAATTAAATCCATTCTTTATGGTGATAACGAATCAAATTACTGGAAAAAGGGGTTTCATAACCATGGCATCAGAAGTGGGCAATGATTAATGTTTTAATTAGCACAAACTATACGCTTAATTTTCACTAAACCGTAATTTTTAAACTCAAAAAATAATTCGAGACATAATATTGGTGTTACTTTCAGATTATAATCGTATGCTTAAATGCTAAAGTATCAATGCATACAATAAAATAATATTACATAAAAAATGAGAACGTTCAAACACAACTCACCGAAAAAGTAACAAACGTTTCACCTCCTTTTACTTTCGTACAACACACTCACACAAAAATTTTATTTAAATACCACGTCAAATCAAATTATAAAAAACACTTTTATTTAATTCAAAATATAAAAAAGATGGCGATAAGTAAAATATTTACGAAAACAGCGCGCGATTTGATAGCGATTCGGAAATGGAACACGTTTATTTTTTTAAACGTCGCGCGGTTACCGAGTCCGAGAACGCACTGGCAGCCAGTTAGCAGATCGCTCTCTCCGAAGTCGATGTAGTATAATAAACTGTGAGAGGGGACATCTTCACATGTTTTTTTTTTCATAAAATGCTCGATTAATTCTCTTATTTATTTAGTTAGTTTTGTTATGATGTATGACCCTATTGTTTTCTTGTTGGGAACGGAAGACAATGATTTGTGGTAGATAACTTGAGAGAGCGATGATAATGGATGAGTATCCGTAATATGCAGTTTATTTATAACAAGCTTATGACCGCGGGTTCGCTCCCGTTATATTCGGAAATTATATGAATGACACTCGGAGATAACGTAGCTTCCCATCAGTGAAAGAATTTTCAGAATCAAATAAGCAGTTCCGAAAATTACCGAATACAAATAACAGTATAAAAAACAAATTTAGGCGACCTTCGAATTAATGCAGCATTGTTCCTATTTTAATAAAAGAATTTTATTGCAACATTAATTTGTCAAAACTTCAGGTGGTAGATTCAAATATCAGTTTTTAGTGAAATAATACAAATGTTTAGAATGATGATCATTTTAATCAAAAAACTATTATAAATGCGAAAGTTTGGATGGATGGATGTTTGTTACTCAATCACGCCCACACGGCTGAACGGATCTAGATGCAATTTGACACAGATATAGATTATAGTCTGGAATAGCACTTAGGATACTTTTTAACCCGGTAGCACAATCTCGTGGGACAATAACCGAACACAATGCGGGCGAAGCTGCGGGCATCAGCTAGTATTGTAATCTATACTATATATAATATTATAAAGCTGAAGAGTTTGTTTGTTTGTTTGCTTGAACGCGCTAATCTCAGAAACTACTGGTCCGAATTGAAAAAATATTTTAGTGTTTGATAGCCCATTTATCGAGGAAGGCTATAGGCTAACATAACATAACATCACGCTATGACCAATAGGAGCGGAGCATTTATGAAAAAGATTGCAAAAACGGGGAAAATCCAAACGCAGACGAAGTTGCGCGGGTCAGCTAGTAAATAATAAAAGTAATTACAGATTTATATTACATTGACCTTTTAGAACCAATAAAATAAATAACCTTTAGTAGTACCGTTTTAGATTATTAACAAATAAATAATCGAATCGTGATAACTCCAAAATCGCTATTTATTAATCCGACTCTTTTTTTGTTCGTCTTTAATTTTATTTTTAAATATCCAATCAATCGATAAATAGGATGTGATGTTTTTTTTTTCAATTAATCAGAAAAAGGTTATTACATCAAAAACTTTTCAAAAGTTGTTCATCATCATCATCATCATTTCAGCCGAAAAGTCCACTGCTGGACATAGGCCTCCCCCAAGAAGGGGGGTTTTGCCATAATCGCCACGCTTGGCAGGCGGGTTGGCGATCGCAGTATGGTTGTTGTAGAATCAGAGAACGCTGCTGCCCATTCTCTGGTAAGTCCCTTAGTCCCTTCTCTTAAAAGTTGTTCGAATTCGTAAAAATATTTTAAAAGCTTTTTAAATCATGTATTTTCCTTCTGAATTATTATTGTAAATCAGATTAATGTGCGCAACAACTGAGTAGGTTTTGAAAGGCATTCTGAGTTTGTTACAGTTTTCTCCTAATTTACTGAAAAAACTCCAAAATCAAACACATGCCGGACGTAATGCGTCCCTCTAACAATTCATAGCTCTATAAGCACCGTGACAACGAAAGTGACGTCACAAGAAATAAGACACCTTTCTCTGTATCGGAACGCTAACGTACCGATGCTAGGGAATGCAACTAACCAATTATTATAATTGTAACTCTTATGACATAAATACTTTCCGGTCTTTTACCTTGAATGACCTAGATTTAAATCCAAGTGTATTATCTTATCATGGAGCGAATACCAGTATTTTACATGGAGCGACTGTCTATCTGACCTCCACAACCCAGTTAGTACTAGGTATTACGATGCCCCTTGGTAAGACTTTTTGGGACACTGACTACCTGTAACGACTGTCAAAGATCTAAAAATGACAGCCGGGACCAACGGCTTAAAGAGCTTTCCGAGGGACGGAGGAAACTCTGTATGTAATGGGTAGTCATCCATCCACGCACCAACCTAGGCAAGCTCGGCTTAACCTAAAGGTCGACCCGAGCTGTTATTATTACGAAATCTAAAAATTGGTTGCCAGTAGCATATAGGGTCTTATAGGCCCTACTCTCCTCAGTGGATGTCACAAGTTGTCGAGTTTTTGGTTGTAGGACATGCCGGTTTCCTCACGATGTTTTCTATCACAGTTTCGAGAGCTGGAATGATGAAATGAGTTACACAAGTCAAAAGTATCCAAATGATAGGTGGCAGGAGAAGGACGGCCCAGAAAGAGGTGGCGAGACGATCTGGACGCGTCCCACCAGGGCTGGTTTGAGGAGGCATGGAAAAAGAGCTCATGTGAGGTATAGGGGGATGCTTTTGCCCAAAAGTAAGACAGTTCAGGCAAAACAAAAGTTGCTTGTTTGGGATCGAACCCATGACGCCTCACCACCGGGTCACACATCCTTTCTGCTTCAACACTAAATGAAGGTAACTAACACAGCACCCATTCTTTAAATTATTATTTTCCATTAAAATACAACTAGATCCCCATTCTATCATCGGAAGAGCAAAGATACGGCGAAGCATCACCGCTATATGATTAAAGTTCCACGGACCCGACCAAACCGCTATGCTCTCACATATTGTGGGAACCGCCAGTCTGTGGAGTTCACTGCTGGCTTCTCCGTTTCCCGATCATTATAATCTGGATCTCTTCAAAGTTCGAGTGAATCGGTTTCTTCCAAACAAGCGTGCTCCACCCTAGGCCGCATCATCGCTTCACATCAGCCGAGTTGCGGCCAAACGTAAGCCTATTTAGTGAAAATTAAGACAAAAACAATCCGAAAAATAAAAATACGAAAGTTTTTTAACCAGATTTTTTAAGTTATAGAATCAGTCGTTACTTTTCGGAAATCCATGTCATTTATAATTTTTATTATTATCAGTCATTTGTGTCCCACTGCAGGGCAAACGTCTCCCTTCCCTCTTTCCACTTTCTCCTTCCACTCATCTATAATGTTATAATTAGTTTTATTATCGTAAAAATATTCGGGCCTGGATACAGTATGCAGCATAGCCATCCCACCGGCAAAAAAATGCAGGAAAAGCAATATTAGCATGACAGGCACCCAAACCTATATGTCGACACGTGTTTCGCCCCTCCACGGGGAATCCTCAGGAGGTGTCAGATTTTGCATACAATATCGAGGCAGGTTTAACCATCATCATCTGCCTAGCCTTTTCCCAACTATGTTAGGGTCGGCTTCCAGTCTAACCGGATGCAGCTGAATACCAGTATCTTACAAGGAGCGACTGCCTATTTGACCTCCACAACCCATTTAGTACTAGGTAATACGATACCCCTTGGTAAGACTGGTTGTCAGACTTTTTGGGCCACTGATTACCTGTAACGACTGTCAAAGATCTACAAATGACAGCCGGGACCAACGGCTTAAAGTGCTTTCCGAGACACGGAGGAACCTCGGCCTCGGTATGTAATGGGTGGTCACCTATCCACAGACCAACATAGGCAAGCAGATCGATCCGAGCGGTTGTTATTATTTAGCCACGAGCTCCTTCTTAACCGAAAATATAAAAAAAATTAAAACTGGTAACATGGCCTAAGATATGCTCAAAACTAACTCATAGTTTAGGTTTTTTGGGAATAACGATACGACGTTTATCTATGCCAAAAAATACTTTTAGATTTTTCTTAAACACTGGTTTTCGATTTAAATATTTATAAATATGACAGCATTTATAATAATATATCAATATTATAAGTTATTGATTGCCTGCTGTCGTATTAAATTAAGTCTCTAATAGCAAAATATTTATAAGTGTGATTTAATTGTTAGGATTCGTCATTCATAATTATCTCCTTAATCTTTGCCCAACAATTTTTATTTTATTGTGTTTGGGTGGCTTACAGCTAAAAATAAAAAAAATAATAGCGAGGCAAACAACGACAAGAAATTTACAAGCCTCCACAGTTCATCATTTTTTCAGCCGAAAGACGTCCACTGCTGGACATAGGCCTCCCCCAAGTGTCGCCACATTGACCGGTCCCGTGCGACTCGCATCCAGCGGATCCCTGCAACCTTCACCAGGTCATCGGTCCACCTAGTGGGAGGCCTTCCAACGCAGCGTCTTCCGGTTCGCGGTCGCCACTCCAGAACTTTTCGGCCCCATCGGCCATCCGTTCTGCGAGCAATGTGCCCTGCCCACTGCCACTTCAGTTTGGCTATTCTTCGGGCTACGTCGGTTACCTTGGTTCTCTTGCGGATGTCCTCATTTCTGATTCGATCACGCAAGGAAACTCCGAGCATAGCCCTCTCCATTGCCCTTTGGGTGACTTTAAGCCTTCTGATAAGGCCCATTGTGAGCGACCATGTTTCGGTCCCGTAAGTAATCACTGGCAACACACACTGGTCATAGACTTTCGTCTTAAGACACTGCGGTAAGTTGGACGAGAAGATACCACGCAACTTCCCGAACGCTGCCCAGCCGAGTCGGATTCGACGATTGACCTCTTTCTCGAAGTTAGACCTACCTAACTGGATCGTTTGTCCAAGGTAGACATAATCGTCTACAACTTCGAGTGTAGAGTCTCCGATCTTGATAGGAGTGGGTGTTACATGGGTATTCAACATGATTTTGGTTTTGTCCATGTTCATTTTAAGACCCACTTTTTCGGAAGCTCTACTAAGGTCATCGAGCATTGTACTGACATACATGAGCCTCCACAGTTAGCATTAAACTATTGTTGCACAAACTAATAACTAAGCATAATGTAGTAACAAAGAATAGAAATTTAATATTAAATAAAAAACCTGCACAAGCAGGGACGCAGGCGCAACCACTATTAAGATTCATCATCAACAACACAGCTTGTAGACATGGCAGTACTAATTGTTGCTACGCTACTTGCAAACAAATCGATTGATGGGTATTCGTTCATTACAACTTGGTTATATGGTTTGATTGAGCGAGGCAAAAAAGAATTGCTACGATAAACTGTACGAGCGTAAGGAGCACGAAGAAGATTTCTCAAGCGAGAATGCCGAGGTGGAACATTCAGGGACAGCAGTTCAGGACATTCGATCCTTGATTGTGCTATTTTCACTAGGAACCGTATGTCAGATATATTTCGCCGAGTTACAAGTGGAAGTAAGTGGAATCGAACGCATCGTTCCTTGTAACTCAGATAAGGGATTTTAAATTTATAACCTAAGTATCTCGTGAATTTACTTTGTATTCGTTCCAATCTGTCTGAATGCACTGCATAATTCGGATTCCAAATTTGACTACCATATTCGAGGTGACTGCGGACGTAAGCACAATACAGAATTTTCAGGGTTTACATTCTCTTAAACGAACTTACATTACGGATAACGAACGGCTTTGGACGCTTTTTTGGCAATATGGTCAACATGATACTCAAAGGTGAGCTTACTGTCCAGAAAAATACCAAGATCTCTGGTGACATGAGTTCGAGATAAAGGCTGATTTGCGATTGTGTAATTAAATATTATTGATTAAGTCTTCCGGGCAAAGGTGATAACTAAGCATTTAGATATATTAGGATCTAATTTATTTATTGTACAATAGTTCACTAATCTAGATAAGTCAGCCTGCAAACGTATAGCGTCATTTAGACTCTAACTGACGTAAAGATTTTCATGTCATCTGGTAACATTAAGTGTTTAGAATGTTTGAAACACATTCGCCGATGTCATTAATAAAAATAATAAATAATAATGGCCCCAATAGGGAACCCTGCGGCACACCAGAGGTGATGGTTGACCAGGATGATATAAAGCCACTGTGCACGACTGCTTGTATCCTATTTTGTACATAAGACGAGAACCATCTGTATAGATCGCCCCTAATGCCCAAGTCGAAAAGCTTCCTCAGCAGAATACTATGATCGATTCTATCGAACGCTTTTCTGTAGTCGGTGTAGATTGCATCGACCTCCATTATCCATATGCTCAGTAATAAAATCTGTGAACAGGACCAGGTTGGATACTGTAGAACTTCCTTTTTAGAAACCCGTGTTGTTGATGACTCAGGCTAGAAACCACACTGCAGTACAACAGATTATAAACTATGCGCTCCAATACTTAGCTAGTAGACAAAGTTTTGAGATGGGCCTATAATTTTCAATTTTATCTTTAGCACCCTTTTTATGGATGGGTGATATAAAAGCTGATTTCCAAACAGAAGGCACAATACCTTCAGATATTGACCTTTTAAATAAAAGTGATACAGGTAAAGATAGTTCCTCAGCGCACTTAAGTATAAACACAGCAGGCAAAGCATCTGGGCAAAGATTTGGTAAGGTCAAGAGATTTAAAATATTTATGAACAGTCAATAAGTCAATTTCAATTGTAACTAAATCACAGCTAGAAGCACACCCGATCATTAGCAAAAAGTTCACAAATGCCCTGTCCCGAGTCACTTCTACTGTCATCATATGACATACTCGACGGGAAATTGCTGTTCATGCGTTTGCTTTTGACATATGACCAGAATAGTTTTGGGCTAGTACCTAATGCGGACTCAATTTTAGTCATGTAGGCCTTATAACAAAGCTGTTCAATATCATTGGCTCTATCACGAAGTAATTGATATGATAAGCGATCAGAACTATTACCGTAGATTTTAAGTTTCTTAAAGTATTTAAACTTTTGTTTAAGTATCTCAATGAGCGCCGAGTTATGCCAAGGTGGATATTTAAAGAGTTTACACAGACGCTGAGGGACGTGTTTATCTCAGATTTCGAATAACGTTGAGTAAAAATTCCCGACAGCTTCATCAACAGTACCTTTCAATATTATGTCGTCCCAGTTAGTGCCTCGTAGGTCCGATCGAATAAGTTCGTAGTTGCCTTTGTTATATTGATGCGCCATGCGCGCGAACTAACAACGCCGGGAGATATGAAGCTTCGATAGTTAAGGGTTCTAAACATGCCGAGACGGTGACGGGAGTATTTACGAGGACTAGGTCTAGAATTTTGCCATGCCTTTTATTAATAAGGTTAAATTGCTGTAAGCTACAAAAATCAATGGTATCAACAAAATGAGTAAACAAGCTAGTTTGGGGCACGATAGGTCTAATTCCATCATTTGAGGTCGTCCAAGTTTTGGAGCTCATGTTAAAGTCTCCAAGAATAATAAATTTATCTGCGGGGTGGTTATTCACTACGTCCGAAAGATTGTCTAAGTAAGCCTGTAACTGACTAGCGAAGCTATTGCCTAAATTCTGTTAACACAGATACATATGTTAAGTCGGTAGGTTCCTTTATCACAGGTTCTAAATTGAATAGAAATCCAAATTTCTTCCACACTGGATTGCCAGTCAACATTCTCAACTACAGCAAGTTCACGGCGAACCGCCACCAGCACGCCGCCACCACGCGCCTACGCTGGGGCCGCATAGTCACGGTCGCGCCGCCGCTACACTAGGTACCTATCGTCAAAAAGTTCTCTATCCAATATCCCATCAACAATGTTGGAGTCGGCTGGTTAAGTTGACTAGATGCAGCTGAATACTAGTAGTTTTCATGGAGGGACTGCTTATTTGACCTTCTCAACCCAATTACTGGGTAACACGCTATCCTTTGGTAAGACTGGTTTTTAGGTCTTCAGGCTTCAAGTCACAGTTGAGGTTGAGGTCCTGAATGTTTTGAACGTCAAATTTTACATTAGGCTGTTCCCCGTAACATCCGCCCTTTAGGCCCGGACTCCACCAAGCCGTAGACGAGCGGAGTGGAGAGGAGATGAACAAGATTCGACCACTCACAGGAGAGACGATACACGCGATGTAGACTTTAACCAATGTGGTTAGTCGATTTCCGCACGTCACCTCTTCGCTCCGCTTAAGTGGAGTCCGGGCCTTACCGGTACCTATCCTAGTTCCTAGTGCTGTATTTGGAGAGACGAAGTAGCAAAACAAATTCCTCACCCATTGGAGGATTTTGAGACAGTCGTAACTACTGCCAATAAATCTATAGGTAATTGACAACCAGGACAAACATTGATATTCAACATTCAATTAGGATAAAACATATAACTAGGAAGTCAATAGTGGCAAAATCAGACACAAAACAAAAATGATAGACGCAGTAAAGCCACACGGCGATAGAAGTGGAAATGGGCCGGACGGACACATTGCCCGCTACCCACAAGAAAGCTTTCTATCCATAAGAAACTCGTCACAAAGTGGATAGGCTCTGAAAGTAAAATAGCAAAAAAAAAGGCAGACCACAAGCTCGCTGGATAGACGAGATATTAAAAATCTATTATTTTTATGAATTGTCTGGTTGCAAGCGGCGAACACCAGAAAAAAATGGAGGCAATTGGAGGAGGTAATTGAACAAGACAAAGCCAAATGGGCTTTCGAGTTTCTACGGGACACAATAGACATAGATTAATATTAAGAAAACTTTTCTACTTAACTATACAAATCACAAAATTGGTCAACGGGTTTAGTTGACCAATTTAAACATGCATTAGGTCGAGTGGACCCGCGGGTCCCGCCTGTAGCTGACTAAAGAGGCCTGTTTTATACATGACGGAACTTTTCGTTTTAAAAATTGTTTTCTTATACCAATTCCTTCTTGGAAATAAAAAAAAGGCTTATTATTAATATAATTAAGAAGGATTAATTTTGACACTCAGAAATGGCACCATGGCATAAGGTCTTTGGCCTCAGAAATTTGTCCCGGGCAAGTCCGAAACGCCTAAAAAGGCGTTCGATTTGATCATGTTTATCTGTTTTTGGTAACAAGGATGTATCATTGGATTTATTAAGTTCGTTTTGTTGATTGGGTTAATTTTTCCAAAAAAATATGAATTTTTCGAATCATTTGTTAATCTGGCAATTGGACATAATATGTAAATCTTATGTTATCCCCGAAGGGGTTAGGGAGACGTGTACCCTACAAGATAGTAGTATAATCCTATTTCGCCAGTTATGTTATAGGTGTGAAAGCTTTTTTATTATTTCATATCAAATATAGGTAAAGAGTATAGTAACATCAACTGCCTAGTTGCTCTAGTTTCTTGCATGTATCAGAAAGTCTACCAACACATGGATCTTGACACAAGCAAAGAGCGATCTATACCCAGCAGTGGGTGAAGTCGGGCTGTGGATGATGATGACCAGTATGGAGTGGTCATATTTAAGGGTGTGGTACAGAGCATCAAACTGAACCACTTTTTCTTATCGGTTTCTATCACACCCAAGGATATTATATCATAATAATACCATTCCGATAATTATATTATACACCACTATGATAATTATATTGTACACCATTCTGATAATTATATTATACACCATTCTGATACACGCTGTGGAAACGGCTGACGGCGCCGATAAAAGAGCGGGCGAGAGGCGTCGATCCCATGCAACATGATTCAGCCCACTGTGCCTAGCCTGCATGGATTAAGGCGAGACAGCAGCCCACATGCCATTCAATACTGTCCAGAAGTTGCTTCATACACTGCAAAGTACTTCGGTAACCTAGGTACTCTGCGCGAGATCGAGAGTAACACCAAGCCGTTGCTGGCTTTTCTCGGGGGCTAGGATGGATCGAATGATATTCCCACACGTAACCAAAATACTCGCTTCGGATGTGGAGTTGCGGACACAAGCCCGTTTTACAATACAAGACAACATGCGACGAGAGCAAAAAGATGATAAATGCTGCAAACAGGAAGAAGTTTCTCTCGTGAATTTGGACTCAATGATATATGGAATGACTATATACGCAGTAGGCATGTATCTACAAAGAACTTGTGTTTATGTAAATAAGTCTCTCCATGCACATAATAATAACTAGATAACAACTACATTAGTTCACACATTTGCATTAAGTGCTCATTTTAAGTTCATTGTAAACAGTTTACATATTACAAAGCTCAAGTTTATATGTTCTTGGTGATTTACTTACTTTTTTTGTGGTTCCTTATAAAAAACTTTATTTTTGGGTTCCGTACACAAAGGTTGCCACGGAGCAAGGTATCTTTTGAAGTTAGACACTTGAAATTTTCAAAAAGTTTGATGACCGCTATAACAAACAACAAATTAAAAAAACAAAAGAAGGTCCGTGTATAAGAAATGGTTTTTTGGCATTCTTCCCTCGATCATAATAATAACAAAAACATCCATTTATTTTAAGGCTACTTTGGCCCATAGATACCTTACAGACTAACATACATAATGATAAAATACAAATCGTGTTAGTCATCATTTCAGCCGAAAGACGTCCACTGCTGGACATAGGCCTCCCCAAGGGGGGGTTTTGCCATAATCGCCACGCTTGGCAGGCGGGTTGGCGATCGCAGTATGTTTGTTATAAAAATCACAGAGAACGCTGCTGCCCATTCTCTGGTAAGTCCCTTAGTCGCCTCTTACGACACCCACGGGAAGATATGGGAAGATATGATATCTGTATGGTGTCCGGACGTAAAGAATAGCTGGTGCTATTCTTAAGTGTTAGTAAATAGAACATAAACAGAAACTATGTTAGTAACATATCAATTGTGCACTATGTCACTGTGCGTTCATGTGCCACTTACACGTGGAAGCGACGGAACACCACTCCCTGCGGCCAAAAGTCCTGGACCTCGTCTTGGAGGACAAGACGAGGTGCAGATAACACGTTGGTATTCGCACCACGAACGCCTTAAAGTTGACGTCGCGGCGCGACTCAAGCAGCTGCACTCTCGTCTTCTGACGCACGTACTCCACGATGTCCCCCGCCGTAGTGGTGTAGTGCAGGCGGGAGATGTACATACCGGAGAATGGTAATACATAATTATTAACGTCTTACTTAATGTGGAAAAAGTCGTGAAGAAAGTTCTGAGTATGGAAGTGTATAAGAGTAGAGGAAGACCAAAGAAACGATGGATGGACTGTGTGAAGGATGATATGGCACGAAAGAAGGTGTCTGATGAGATGACGAGTAATAGAGAAGTATGGAAGAAGAAGACATGCTGCGCCGACGTTTAAATGAAAAAAAAAGACGAATGAAAAGACGATGATGATGAATTGGGACAAGGGCAAGAGAATGATGATGAAGCGTCTAACTAGTACGGTGGTACGGAATCTTTTGTGTGCGAGTCCGACCCGCTCTTGGCCGGTTTGTTTTTGACGTGTTTTTGTTAAAGTTGTTATTTTCAAGAGCTAAGATTACCTACCACCTACTTGACCTGCAGAAACGGTTGTTTTCAGCCATTTTATGAAGTAAAACTAATTCAAAAAAAGATTAAAGGTCTGTCCGACCGTCCAAGAAAAACAAAACATTGATTGTAGCAATTTTATGTTTATGGATGATGAATACTGCAATTAATTATTTGAAAAAAAAGTGTAATATAACAAGGGTTTAATCAAATTACCCATAACATGTTGACAGCCGTTGGTCCCGGCTGTCATTTGTAGGTCTTTGACAGACGTTACAGGTAGTCAGTGGCCCGAAAGTTCGACAACCAGTCTTACCAAGGGGTATCGTATGACCCAGTACTAATTCGGTTTGTGGAGGTCAGATAGGCAGTCGCTACATGTAAAATACTGGTATTAAGCTGCATACAGTTGAACTGGAAGCCGACCACAACATAGCTGAGAAAAGGCTTGATTTTAGTAGAAAAATCGTCATAAAGTTTCGCAATATCTTACATCTTTATATACGAGACTTTATTTGCGTATTTATTATCTATTGTCCTTGTACAGGACTTAAGTGTTATTATGCTTTGACAGTGAAATATATAAGTTTTATGAGAAATAAATGAATGCACATAGCATTAGTAGTCTTAGGTACCTACCTATGTTTGACTTTGGTGCCAGGGTGGACTTTAGAATAAATCTAACTACACCTACGTAGATACCTAGGTCAAAATCATCAGGAATTTCAGAAAAGTTAACAATTTTAACAAGTTACTGGTTATTGTTAACCTCAGCATACATAAGATTTTAAACTATAATTGTCACTAACATTATCATTAACACTAGAAACGAGATTTTTCCATGTTTACTGATTTCTTTGAGTTCCCGATATTTCAGCGCTGTTGCAAGAACTATGATCACGGATAAACAGCGCCGAATCAAGAAGCGAAGAATCAGTCTTACTAACTGGGTTGTGGAGGTTCGACAACCAGTCTCACCAAGGGGTATCGTATTACCCAGTACTAATTCGGTTTGTGGAGGTCAGATAGGCAGTCGCTCCATGTAAAAAAATGGGATTCAGCTGCGTTCGGTTAGACTGGAAGACGACCCCAACATAGCTGGGAAGAGGCTAGGCAGATGATGATAGCTAGATTGGACGTCTTGCGTACGAGCCGCCAACCCGTAGAGTTTGTTGTACATACTTATGTTGTGATGATGTTGGTTGTCAAAGACGGGATGTTCACAGGCAATAAAAGCACTGTATTGTATCCGTACTAATTGAGCGAGGTTATTGACCACACTCTTGATTAAGTTTATAGGTCACACTGAGTTATAAAATAGGGTTACTTAAGAAACTAGGACTACGAGTGTAAAGCAAGTAGCATAATCAGCGATATAATTTTAAGTTAAATTTTGCTGAACTGGGCCTATTTAGCGCAGCCGTGAGGCACACGGTGTCACACTATTCTTTATTTTTTTTTTGTTTAGATTTAAGTTTTTTAATTTTCTTGTTTTTTATTTGTTATTTTTTTTATAGTGTGTGCACTTGTGGCATGTGCCAAATAAATATATTTTCTTTCTTTCTTTCTTTCTAAATCAAGTAAAACAATGAAAATCATGTGGTATTGCCCCGACATCTAGAAAAAGTTTCAAGATTTTTTTGACACTGGACAGGATCTCCAGATATCTTCGGAAATCAGGACACAATAATACCCAATGATGTTTATTGAAAATCTGTCAACTCACCGCCTACCTACTTATGCGCGTAAAACTCAGACATAAAGTATGTCCGCTACTCGGTGGGCATTATATAATTATATTTTCGCAATAGTCTGATGAAATTGAGACTTCCGCAATCACGAGTAGTTTCTTTTGACATTCACGTTGTTGATATTTGGAATTTGAACCCAACACACACTGGGTTCGATTACCAGGTCGGGCAAAATGTTATTGGGTTTTTCAGAATTTCTTAGTATCAGCTACGGAGTCTGGATTTATGCCCAGTTGATTGCGATAGGCTCGCCTCCTACTACATGGGATTAAATATAACTGGTCAAATGTGGGGGTGTACATAATAATAATATAATATCACGCCTGTAATCCCAGAAGGGTTAGAGAGTGGTGTATCAATAGTACAAAGTAGTAGTAGGGGGCGAAGCTATTGCCATCAACCGGGCACAATTCCAGACTCCGTGGTTGCTACTGAGAAATTCCTGATGGAAAAACCCAATAACATTTTGCCCGTCCTGAGAGAGAGATAGAAACAAAAAACGAACAATCAAGATTAAACCTAGGGCCGCTATGTAAATACCCACCAAAACAAGTCAGAATAATGTGTCATGTTACTGGATCCACCTTTTGAATACAACAAAACCACAGATATAGATAGACCTAGATAACGCGAGAGCAACTACTTCGCGTGCCATATTATTATTTAGCTTACGTACAAAAATCGTAAGTGGCCAATTTCGAACTCAGTCTGCATCGGAGCATAGCGCTAGTCGGACGTCAGTGGGCGTCATGGCGGGGGGTAGGACGAGAGGGGCGCCGTCCGCGGCGGCGTCTTTGGAATCGGTTTGATTTTCCCATCACTAAATAGTGCTTGTGACGTCATAATAGGTAGTCAAAAAATGGCACGCTTGGTTTTCATACAGATCGTGATACTTGCGTTATCTAGGTCTATCTATATCTGTGAACAAAACACACACACACACAAGCACATACAAACAACACGTTACATTAAATATCTAACATTTATTAATATGTTATTTACGATGTTCAATCAGTCATCTAAAGAACAAGGAAAATATTTTCAAAAAGTTTGAATAAATGAACAGTGATTTTTATCCTGGGTTATGTGATGCGGAGGAATGAGGGACATGTCGTGGGAAAAGTTATGAGTATGAATGTGGGTAATTATTGGTATTTTATTTAGTAAACTAGCCACCGGCCCTGGCTTCGCACGGGTTCAATATATATACAACATTAGTTTTAGTATATGCGAAACCTGAAACACGTTTTAAAATTTCGAAACTGTATCATGGATAATCACAAAGTTATAAACTTGTTCTGGTACCTGGTTGTCCGCACAAAAACGTGGTCAAAACGCGGTGCAGCTGCGCGCGCGCCTCCAGGCGTCGTCTTGAGCTCATTGAAAATAATAATTTGGCAGTAGGTACCCAAATAATTGCGATAGGTACTTAGTGTCGCTCGGTGTCCCACTTGTACCTTTTTCAAAATATTTTTGGGACAAAATATAACATGGTTTAAAAATTATTGGAATCGATTCAGTTACTTATTCTGAACAAACTAAATTCAGGTTTTGCATATACTAAAAATAATTTTGTATACATATCAACCTTCCTTTTGAATCACTCTATCTATTACTGAAAACAAAATCCGTTGCGTAGTTTTAAAGATGTAAGCATACATAGGGACAGACAGCGGGAAGCGACTTTTTTTATACTATGTTGTGATGTGTAATCTAGAAACACTAGTTAGGTATGACTACTGGCTATTTTTACATAGTCACTACATATTAAAAAACAAAGTTCTCCGCCGCGTCTGTCTGTCTGTCTGTTCGCGATAAACTCAATAACTACTAAACGGATTTTCATGCGGTTTTCATCAATAGATAAAGTGATCCATAAGGAAGGTTTAGGTATATAAAATGTCAAAGTTTTGTGTAAATTGGTTGAAATATGACGATAATTGTTAGAAGTGTCGGAAAAAGTCAAGCCGCCTGGGAGCGTTCATCGAAAACGCTGCCTCGACAGACAAAGTATGTAGCAGTAGCGAAGGGTCAATTTTTGTAAGAGGTAAGCCGGAGTACATAGCTTTTATGTGATTATATTATTTGTCTATATGTATAATACTGACTGTGCCAGTTTTCAAAGGGAATTCGGTAGGAATCGAGTTGTATGGAATCTTCGCCACTGATGCCTAGGTAGATTTAAACTGTGGCGAAGCTGTCGAAAAGCTCGATTCTTATAATCAAGTCAACAATTCTTACAATCCAGATAAAATATTTAAGGCACACATTTTAGGCATAATATGCTCTACTACCTGTGCGAAGCCGGGGCGGGTCGATATATACAACATTATTTTTAGTATATGCGAAACCTGTATATAGTTTGTTCTGAATAAGTAACTGAATCGATTTCAATAATTTTTAAACCATGTTATATTTTGTCCCAAAAATATTTAAACAAAGTTACAAGTTCGACACCGAGCGACTAAGTACTATCGCAAAAATTTTGGTACCTACTGCCAAATTATTATTTTCAATGAGGTCAAGACGACCATAGAGGCGCGCGCGTGGCGGCACCGCGTGGTGTCCACGTTTTTGTGCGGACACCCAGGTAACAGAACAAGCTTATAACTTTGTGACTTTTCATGATACAGTTTTGAAATTTTGTACATAGATTCTTTACATAAAAATACTAGTCTTTACTACAAGTGTTTTTTCAGGTTTCGCATATACTAAAACTAATGATGTATATAGTAACAGATTGCAGCAGAAGACAAAACAATCTTATAAAACTTTACGCAGCGGTTTAAGAAAAACAAAAAAAAAAAAAATACATACGGAAAATTCCAATGGCCGCTTCTTCAAAGCAATAACAATGCATTACGTCCTTCTATTTTAGTCGAATAATACAAATTAACCTATTCCTAAATAAATGAGTAGATTTTTTATCATTTACTCCTTTTTCTTTCACATCATTCCTCACACAATCCATCCATTGTTTTCTTGGTCTTCCTCTCCTTCTCCAACCGTCAACATTTTGCACTATACAAGCTATCCGAAACTGTCAAATTTTCCCAATCAACCTTGAATCTAATGCTTTAGCGATAAAGTTGAAAAACTATTAAAGAAATTTGACAGATAGTAGTAGCTTGATGTGCTGGCGTCTGTACAAGGAAAACATTTTGGAATTTCAAAAAAACTTGATACACGTGAATAAGGCTGTTAACCCTGTATTAAAAACAAAAATAAGAAGTCATTAATTTATTTAATAAAACGAGTTAGAAGCACTAGGTACTTAGAGCGACTAGTTTTACATAATAACGGACAACAGGCTTCGTGTGATAAATTTATAATCGTCTCAGCTGCCTAGCCTTTTCCCAACTATGTTGGGATCGGTTTCCAGTCTAACCGTATGCAGCTGAATACCAGTATTTTACATGGAGCGACTGCCTGTCTGACATCTACAACCCAGTTAGTACTGGGTAATACGATACCCCTTGGTAAGACTGGTTGTCAGACTTTTTGGGCCACTGACTACCCAAGGACTGTCAAAGATGACACCCGGAACCAAAGGCTTAACGTGCTTTCCGAGGCACAGAGGAAACTCGGTATGTAATGGATGGTCACCCATCCACAGACCAACTTAGGCAAGGAGCTCTGATGATTTTGATCTTAATAATCGTCTAAATATTAAAATTTTTAGTTTTTAAAGTCTCGGAATCCGAGCACGATCCTATCACGAGTTTTGACGTTTTTCGTGACGTAAATGCGTCTATTTTTTAATCGAAAATACAAATCTAATCCTACACCATTGTATGTAAATTGTTTGCAACAAGTACAAACTTTAAAGAATATCCCAGCTCATATAAATATCACACTTGCGTGCGAATGCAAATCTTCGAACATTTTCTAAACACACAAACACATTTTTTTTTTTTCGACACCCAGGTGGCCAGAACTAAACCTTTGTATTCCGCCAACTGTATAAGGTTCCAAACAGAGCGAAATAAAACCAGTTTGATCAAATTGTTTCAAGTTATTGACTCGTGGATAATTTGTGTCTTCAAATTTTCTTCAAGGGCAAGATAATAAAACGATTTGGATAAGTACCTACAATATGGATATGGAAATGATAAATTCGACTGATCAATGATTGCCTTAGTTCTTTATTTACTTTATAAGGGGGAGGGTGCATTCTGAAATTTGAAAATATCGCAAAAATCTGTCAAATATTTCGCTGTTTTGTAAATTTCAATCAATCAATCATTTATTTTGTTAAACATAGATATGGTTACAGATAGTATATTGTCTAAAATATGTTCACTATGTTTTGCAAGTATATGGCGTACAAAATGGCGGATAAAATTAACATAAACAAGCAATGACAATTAAGGTGGTATGTCAATAGATTACAATAAGAAAAATAAAAATTCTATTTAAAATAAATTTGTCATTGTGTAATTTAATCAATATTCCAGAATACAATTAGGAAAATTAGCTCTGTGCTGCACTAATATATTGACTAAGTATTGCACTAATAACAATAGATAAGGTGTTGTACCTAACAGTTTTAGATATAAACAGGAACATATAAAAGATTACCAAATTACTTTTTTAGTTATCGCAACTTATAATCAATATTTAAGTGCAAAACTGAGCAAAATTCCATTTTTATTTACTTATTAATATTAAATTAACTCGTACTAACAGCGAAGGTTGCAGGGATCCGCTGGATGCGAGTCGCTGGACGGTCAATGTGGCGACACTTGGGGGTAGGCCTATGTCCAGCAGTGGACGTCTTTCGGCTGAAATGATGATGAAGACGATGATGATATGATGCACACTGAATGCCCCCTTTTCAACATGGGCAACAATTAAGGGCGTGTACTTTTTAAAGCATGGAGTAGACATCCCCCCTCCCCCCGCTCTGGGCGGAGCGGAAGGGAGTGTCAGACTTCTACTGATTACTGATTTTGATTTTGAACATGAACGCGCCGTCGATGCGACTTGGGTCGCGACTTTGTCCATAAAATTGTGATAGCTAGGCTAATATGCATGATTATAGCTTATAGCACCCACTAATAATGTAGCTTTGTATCAGTAAAAACAATTTTAGAATAGGATCATTAGTTCCGGAGATTACCTACGCCCTACATACAAACTTAAAAACAAATTTTACTTCCTTTATAATAAAGGGTGTAAATATTTTTTTTGTTCTAGACCATACCTGGGAACCTTCTAGTTACGGAGATATTGGGGGTCAAAGTTACACCTTTTTCACAAGTTTTTTTATAAATACATGTTTTTAATGTAAGATTTTTACTTTAAACACCTCCACGACCGGCGTACTATTCAATCCATCCATCAGCACAATGCTGTGAGTGCTTTCCATTGAATCCTGCCGTAATAAGTGATTTTTCACCCCAAAAAACAAAGTGGATACCCAGCAATAATTTTTGCGTAAAGTTGAAAGCGCGCGTTGCTGCGTAAGTTTAAGTTTGATGCACAGAATGCTTGGTTGACGGCTATGTGAAGGGTCTGTTTACACCCTGTATAGACTGCTTTAATGAGTCATCGCGAAGGTATCAATTTCAAACTCAAAGCATTTAATTCAATTAGACCATAACAGGCACTTTTGAATGTCCAAAGAAGGCGAAGCTACAGTCCCAAACACATCATATTGTGAAGGTTGATCACGTTTTGGTTCAATTAGTATCAATTAGTAATACTTACGTGGATTATGGTTATTTTAAAGCAAATAACCTGTGGGTTATTGTTAGGATTTTGTGGACGCTTAATGTACCTTTGATGAGGCAAGACGGAGGACTCATTAAAGCGGTCGGTCAATAGTGTAGATACATCTACTTGATGCACGAGGAATTCGGGGTAGTCTCCTCTTCCGTCAGTGACGAGACTACCCCCATTATTGCGCAATTCAGCCCCCGTAGCATGACTACCGTAGACAAGGATTTCTTTGACGGAACAATGTGCAAAGAAATCTGTCATTGTGTCGACACAATCTGTCATTTTGTCTATTCTTCCGTCAAAGAAATCCTTGTCTACGGTGGTCATGCTACGGGGGCTATACTCAATTAGATTGTCGTAGGTAGGCCATGTCCGCCTTACGCGCGCCATATGCAGGTGCCCTTGTTTTGCAGCCTCATGTGCCTTGCACGTTGAACGGAGGAACGTTCTGAAGGAAAACTATAAATATTTTGCTAGTGTTACTTTGAGAATAGCACTGATTTTGGAAAACCGGAACATAAATTCAGGTTTTACAATAGTCAATCAGTGCGGTTCTCAAACCACTACCTAACACTAACAGTTTCAAAACAAAACAAATATGTACATTTTGATACAAGTGGTCAAGCTTTGTCATTTGCATCTCCGGCTAAATAAACATCCGAGTTGAAATATAAGATTTTAAACTATCATGGTCACTAACATTATTACTTAGACAGGAAACGGGATATTTACCATGTTTACTATAAGCAAAAAAAAAGCGAAAAAAGCGCGGAAAAAAGTTCGCGAGCGGACACAGTGAGTTCCGTATGTCGGGAACAGAATCGAGTTGCGAGTGACAGTGGTAGCGGTACTGAGTGCAAAAAACGAACAAAAAAGAGGGTAGACCGATTTGTCTGCTCATAAACACCCACCCGCAATAACTTCAGTTTATCCGTGATCATGGTACTTGCAACAGCGCCGAAATATCGGGAACTCGCCAAAAATAGTAAACATGGTAAATATCCCGTTTCCTGTCTAAGTAATAATCCGAGTTGAAGGTTATAGTTATCTCTGTAAAAAAAACACTAGCAGAAACATTAATGAAAAAAAACTACGAGTGCGAAATACACTGCATTCTGAATCTGATAATAGTGCGATAAGAGCCAGTTTTCGAGGAAGTGTATTGATACGAATATTTTGAAACACTTACTGCCACCTGTCGTATTTTAAACGAACAGAAAGAGGCTCTATTGGATCACTTGTACGACCTCCTGACAAGTTTTTAGTTTATCATGTTAAAGATAGATGGCGCTAAACTAAACAGGTATTTCAAACAACCTTTTTGCTAAGAAACCTAGCTGTCAACTTACGTAATTAATTCCTGCATTAAATAATAGGTGGCGTTGCTTTAAGTAAGGAGCGTCAGATTATTGGGTTTTTTTTTGTTTTATTTCTTGGTTTAGATGGCCTGGGTACTAGGCCTAATACAAGGGCAAAGCACATAGCTGGCCTATGCTATAATAATAATAATACGTCAATCAGCGGTTATATCATCGAAGTTTTAATTTTAATATAAATATTGGTTTTATTACAAAAGTATTTACTTGCAATAGTTCTCTAAAGACTTTTTAACACAGGAAATTACTACAATATAAAAATATAATCCATTTGAAATCCAAAATGTGAAAAATTCAAATACAGTTTTTATGAAAAAATGACGTCTGTCAACGGCGTCATCAACAAATACAAAATGCAAAATAGAAGATCATGATAACAACCGAAAAATGATAACGAGAGCTGCCTACCGACGCGCACGCCTACCACCTCCGGACCCGTCGCTCAGCTCCGCCTCGCCGCCGCCGGAATCCAGCCCCATCGTGAGTGCTGTGACACCGGCAGTGGCAGTTGCGTCGAGCTCGAGCGACGAGTATTTCTCTCCGCCGACGTCGCCAACAACTGTACGTCGGCAGGGGAGAGGCCGGCCACCGAGAAGCTTGGGACTTAGGGGCCATCCGGCCCCGAGCCGGGTCCCCGCTGCCGGTGGTTATGTGCAGCGCATGAGATGGACTCATTCCATTAACGAGAACGTCATGCGCGCATACTATGGGTCTACAGAGGGGGGAACTAACCTCACTGCGTACCGTGTTGGGATGCTGTCTCTGTTCCAGGTACTTGAACCAACCGTCAACGTTTCGGCCCAACGACTGTCGGATCAGGTGCGGGTCATCCAACGCAATCACATGTTGGACGACGCCGTACTTGATAGGCTGCGCTCAGAGGTACTGAGCAACCGTATCGTTTTAACTCCGGCACAAACCGCGGTGCAAGCGTCAGTGATTGACGCAACCCCGCCGCGGTTCAACCCAGCTGTTGTAGAGGAAGATGATAGGGTTGCTGTGGTAAGTAGCCAGTGCAACGACCGATTGAGGAGCGCTCTGGAAGATGCGCTTCGTGAATATCGATCCACTCCTACCGAACTTAGGCCCCGATTACCACGGTTACCCATGCATAATAAAAATAGGGCGCTGGTGTGTGCCTTGGACTCGCAACTCAAGAATATATTCGAGAGTAGCGAGAACCTCGTTGATACACACTCGATCCTGTACTGTGGGGCTGTTGCGGCATGTCGTTTAGCTAACGTCAAGTTCCCAAATTGTGACGTAGCTACTCGACCAAAACCAGCCGTACCAGCCTGGCAACGCAGGATCGAGCGCCGCATCGACGGGGCCAGGGTACTCATCGGCAAACTACACTGCTTCAGGGAGGGCAATACACGACCACGTGTGATGCGCTTTGTGAGACGGGCATTCTCGGGGACTGGAATCAGTCCTCAAGAATACATGTCCCGTGTCACAGAGCGCATCGACTTCCTGAAGCAGAAAGTTTATGCATGGGCGAACCGTATTCGGAGGTATAAGCGGCGGGTTGATCGGTACTCACAGAATCGCATGTTCCAGAGCGATGAGAGGTGGGTATACAGAACTTGGGAGCGACCCGAGCTAAATATGGCGGACGTGTGCCGCCCGGATGATGCTACCACGAGTTCTTTCTGGCGCAGCATCTGGTCGGTGCCCGTCTGTCATACTGAGGCTGACTGGATGCATGATGTCGAACGAGTGTGTGAACCTATCCCAGAAATGGAGCCAGTTTTGATAACACCTTTAGATATAGCCAGAGCAGTTCGTCCGTTACCGAACTGGAAGTCACCGGGACCGGACGGACTGCACAACTTTTGGCTCAAATGGCTTAGTAGTTCACACACTTGCCTGGCATCCCAATTTCAGTCATCCTTAGAGTCTGGGTCCTTTCCGCAGTTTTTAACAACAGGCGTTACCCACCTGCTCCATAAGTCAGGTAGTCCCGCGGAGCGGCGGGCGCGCTGTCAACGCTGCTTCCCAATCTGGGGGGCCCGAGCACCGCCTGTAGGCGGTTGTACGTGGGGATCGTGCGATCGATGGCCCTTTACGGGGCCCCGATCTGGGCGACAGACCTGACGGCTCGCACTATCGCGGTCCTGCGCAGACCGCAGAGAGCGATGGCCGTCAGGGTCATACGGGGATATCGCACGATCTCCTACGAGGCGGCTTGTGTACTGGCCGGATCCCCGCCGTGGGACCTGGAGGCGAAGACCCTCGCGACACTGCACCAGTGGCGCGAGGAGGCCAATGATCGGGGCGAGAGGCTGGTGCAGCGACAGATCACGCTGTACCGGTCTCAGCTCCGACAGGTCATGGTGGCGGAATGGCGGGGGAGGCTAGAGCTCCCTACCGCCGGCCTCGACACGGTCGAGGCGATCCGGCCAGTACTCGACGACTGGCTCGGGAGGAAGCACGGCTCCCTGACGTTTCGGGCGACGCAGGTGCTCTCGGGGCACGGCTGCTTCGGGAAGTACCTGTGTCGCATAAGCAGGGAGCCGGACGCCCGGTGCCATCACTGCGTCCACTGTCTGGAGGACACGGCGCGGCATACGCTGGCCGAGTGCGCCGCGTGGGATGAGCCGCGCCGTGCGCTCGTTACGGAGGTGGGAGGAGACCTGTCGCTGCCGACCGTCGTTCGCTCGATGGTCGGCAGCGCAGAGTCCTGGGACGCGGTGGTGTCCTTCTGCGAAACCGTCATGTCGCAGAAGGAGGCTGCGGAAAGGGAGAGGGAGATGACGAGCTCCCGTCCATCCCGCAGCAGACGCACCGGGCGTCGGCAGAGGGCGGACAACGCCCTCTTCCGGCCCCCCTAAATAGGTCCAGGGGCGACGGATTCGGGGACATCCGTCGCCCCCGATCACACTGGACCCTAGACGGCGGCGCGTAGTGTTCCACGCGCGCCTCTCTCAGACGTAACGGGGGGAGTTTTACACCTCACTCCCCCCCGGGACGAGGCCCGCAGGTGAGGCGGGCCGGCACTAGTCCGGGGCAGCGGAAGTCGCATCAGATCCCGTTGCCCCCCGACGCAAGTGTGCGAGGGAACACCGCTGAGTTTTAGTGGGTATACTGTCATACACCGACAGGAGTCCCACATACCCCGTCTCGTCCCCCGACGAACGGGCATGCATAAAGCATTTCTCAGCGAAAAAAAAAAAAAAAAAAAAAAAGGTAGTCCCGCGGAACCCAAAAATTATAGACCGATCACGTGTTTGTCTACGGTCTATAAACTTCTTACATCCATTTTGAGAGCTAAAATTAATACACACATTGACAAAAACTCCATTATGTCTGCCTCTCAAAATGGATGTAGGAATGGGTCCCGCGGTACTAAGGAGCTACTCCTCATCGACATGGCCATTAGCCAACAGGTTCGTCGATCCCGCAAGGATCTGTCTACATGCTGGATAGATTATAAGAAGGCCTACGACTCGGTGCCACATACATGGCTCATGAGGGTGCTGGAGTTGTACAAGATAGATGCAACTCTACGCGCCTTCCTTGAGTCGTGTATGGGGCAATGGAGGACGGTCCTTCGATATCCAGGATGTCGACAGATCCAGGGGAACGATGAACCTGTATGGATTAAACGGGGAATATTCCAGGGCGACAGTCTGAGCCCACTTTGGTTCTGTCTAGCCCTGAATCCTCTGAGCACATTGCTGGAGGATTCAGGTCTAGGCTACCGGTTGAGGAGAGGTGGTCAGGTCATATCTCACCTTCTTTACATGGATGATCTGAAACTCTTTGCCCCCAACAAATTGCGACTGATGGAGCTACTGAAAGTAACTGAAACTTTCAGTAGCGCCATCAGGATGGAATTTGGTGTGGACAAATGTGCAGTCATGTATGTAAAGCAAGGGGAGATTATGGAATCCGAGGGAATTCAGCTCTCGGATTCCATACACCTGAGAACCCTTTCCTCAACCGAAAGCTATAAGTATTTGGGTATGTCGGAAGCGTTAGGCATTAACGTAACTGACATGAAGCAATCGTTGAAGGAGCGCTTCTTTGGACGCCTGAACAAGGTATTACATAGCCTTCTTTCAGGCGGAAACAAGGTGCGCGCCTTCAACGGTTGGGTCATGCCGGTTTTAATGTACTCTTTCGGCGTACTCAAATGGACTCAGACCGAACTCGATGCCCTGGATAGGAGAGTTCGTACACTGCTTACCGCAAACCGGATGCATCACCCACGATCATCAGTGATGAGGCTGTACATCCCGCGGAAGTGCGGGGGTCGAGGGTTTTTAAACGCGAAGTCCCTTCACAACCGCGAGATATGCAGTCTCAGAGAATATTTTTTAAAAGTCGAGGTGGGTATGCACCGAGATGTGGTCGCAGTGGACAAGGGACTCACCCCGCTGTCCATGGCTAAAGAGAACTGGCGCAAACCTGAAGTACTTACTACCGATGACCGCAAGGAAGTATGGCAAGGCAAGGAGCTTCACGGGCGCTTCTACCGAGCTCTCCATGGGCCCGATGTAGATTTTCTAGCGTCCGTGTCCTGGTTACGTTTCGGCGATCTCTTTGGAGAAACTGAAGGTTTTGTCTGTGCGATTATGGACGAAGTTATGTTGACGAACAACTACCGGAAATATATTATGAAGGACGGGACGGTTGACGTGTGTCGGGCATGCCACCGTCCGGGTGAGTCTATCAGACATATTATTTCTGGTTGTTCTCGTCTGGCTAACGGCGAGTACTTGCACAGGCACAACCAAGTAGCCAGGATTATTCACCAGCAACTTGCCTTGAAATATAAACTTGTGGAATCTGAGGTACCGTACTACAAGTATGTGCCCGACCCAGTTCTCGAGAAAGACCATGTCACGCTGTACTGGGATCAGTCTATCATTACTGACAGGACTATTGTCGCCAATAAGCCTGACATAGTAGTGATAGACCGATCAGCGCGCCGCGTAATGATAGTCGATGTTACCATCCCGCATGACGAGAACCTCGTGAAAGCTGAGAAAGAGAAACAAATAAAATATCTCGACTTGGCACACGAGGTTGTCGACATGTGGAATGTGAACTCGGCTATCATTGTGCCGATCGTCGTGACGGCCAATGGCCTTATAGCCAAGAGCCTCGACGACCATCTTTCGAGGCTCTCCTTAGGCGGTTGGATCAAGGGCCTGATTCAGAAGGCAGTACTCCTCGATACGGCTCGTATTGTGAGGAGGTTCCTGTCTCTGGAGCCCTAACCACCGGTAGCTTGGACCCTGCTCCCGCTACCGGCGGACCACTATTTTTTATATTTTTAAATGTTTTTTATATGGTTTTTTTAAGAAATGTTTAAAAATATTTAAAGTAAGTATAAAGATAAATAAAGGAGATAATAATAATAATAATAAACATTTATTTCGGAAAACAATCCATATTTGTTAGTAACAGTGTAAGCTTATAAACTAGTGTTAGTAACATTATTTATTTATTGTAAGTAAAATTATTTATGATAAGCGTGAGGCACACCGACCCTGGGAATGTCTACTTGACTGCATGCAGCCGTATCCACCGCCCCAAGATCGGAGAGTCCCACCTATCAGCCAACGTTCCGAGAATGGTGTTGGGGCTGCCGCGAACACGGCGTAGCAGAGATGCACATCTCTTGCGCATGATGGCCGAAAAACTATCAACGTCCGCGTCGGCAAACATGCCGGACGCGCTACAAAAACGCGGCAGCCCCATCAACACCCGGAACGTGTTGTTATATTGGGTGCGCAGGCCACTATATGCCCTTTGCGTAAAGTTCACCCACAGGCTGCACGTGTAAAAGGATTGGCAATAGGCTCTGAAAAGCGTCACCTTAGCCTGTGCCGAACAACGTGCAAACCTGTGGGCCAACATCCCACATCGAACAGCCAGCGACCTGCGCTCTCGTTCGATATCAGTATTATCTTTCAAATCTTCTGAGACCCAATGACCCAGGTACTTAAAGTTAGCAATTCTTTTTAGAGGTCTGCCGCACAGCATGACTGGTGGGATTGTGCTATAACATTTACTACCCGCTTTAAATACCATGAGTTCGCTATTAATCATACGTACGTGATCTGACTATGCTTTTAAATGAAAAAGATGTAGGTACCTAATTTATGGTCTTGTTGTGAAAAATGATAACAAGATGAGCCTTTAGGAAAAAATATTTTAGACAAAACTTATTGTTAAATTGCAGATTAATACCATGATGTGTGATAAGCTTTTGTTTTGAAAGGTTGTGTTCATTTAATAAAAATAAAGATAGAAAATTCACAATAGTTACAACAAGCTTTCAAATAGTTCTCGTCATAAAGGTCTCCCACCAGGGTGCCCCGCGTGCTCCACGCGCGCAAAGAGATGAGATCAAAGAGATGTCAGCAACTATATAGGGCTGAGGGCCTGTTCGAAAGAGATACCGCAGCTCTGGAACACAAAGGGAAAAGAAGGAACATGGATGGGTTTTAGTCAGTAGAAGTCTGACACTCCCTTCCGCTCCGCCCAGAGCGGGGTGGTTCATTTGATGATTTCCCATCCTATAAAAAAGGAAGGTGTCCCGCGATATTCATTTTTTTACTTTTTTGACAGGCTACGTCAGGCTGTAGAAGCTGTATATAAGTTCATTAATTTCCATTTAATGGGTTTTTCATGATATAAAATCAAAGATAGTTTTACCTTTGATTTTATAGGCCTCAATTATAATACATTGGAATTACCTACATACAGGTAGGTATTTATCTATGTGATTCGTGCACTTTAAATATGCATATTATTTACAGATTGCATCCTTGAGTATGAACAACTATATTTACAAAAATGAGTCATAGTTTTAGTATCGTAAAATAAACATTTTACCTAGGTACTTGACCGGAACTCAGGGTCTTCCCCGAATACCGATAGATTACGAACTAATGATTGCTATAACATCACGCCTATATTTTCCAAAGTATTAAGCAGAGGGGTACACACGGCGGCACATGAAGCTGTACATTTCCAGTATAACTTGGCGTCGTTTTGTATAGGTTTCCTAAACAATGAGAGATCCGCATAAACTGGTTCATCATCATCATCATCATTTCAGCCGAAAAGTCCACTGCTGGACATAGGCCTCCCCCAAGAAGGGGGGTTTTGCCATAATCGCCACGCTTGGCAGGCGGGTTGGCGATCGCAGTATTGTTGTTGTAGAATCAGAGAACGCTGCTGCCCATTCTCTGGTAAGTCCCTTAGTCGCCTCTTACGACACCCACGGGAAGATATGGGATGATGCTATTCTTTACGTCCGGACACCATACAGAACAAACTGGTTCTGCATAGCTTAATTGGCCGTCGTTCGTACCTACCTGTCGTCATCATCTGCCTAGCCTTTTCCTAGCTATATTGAGGTCGGCTTCCAGGCTATCCGGATGCAGCTGAATACCAGTATTTTACATGGAGCAACTGCCTATCTGACATCCACAACCCAGTTAGTACTGGGTAATACGATACCCCTTCCCAAGACTGGTTGTCGGAATTTCGTACAATACTTGTCGTACTTAAAAGTAATAGGGGTTGAGTCTATGGCCATCATCAGGGCAGAAACCCAGACCCCTGGCTGATACTGAGAAATTTATAATGGAAAAATCCCAATCCAGGACACTATGCTGCATAAAGGTCATAGTTACCTACGTGCTCGTTCATATTGTCTAGCTTTTTCTCAACTGTTTTGGAGTCAGCATCCAATCTAATCGGATACAGCTGGTTACCAGTACATTTACAGGGAGAGACAATTGGAGATTCTGAATTTAAAACATACTCGAGGCTTATTTCTTTCTGATTATCTGCCCCCGTAGCATGACCACCGTAGACAAAGATTTCTTTGACGGAAGAATCGACAAAATGACAGATTGTGTCGACACAATGACAGATTTCTTTACACTATCTGTCATTTTGTCGATTCTTTCGTCAAATAAATCCTTGTCTACGGTGGTCATGCTACGGGGCTGGTGTTATTTAATTATTTTTTTTCATTATTGACATAAACGTCTACGCTAACATATTAATCAATATTAAATACTGTCAACCTTCGTATGTAAAAAAACTTGTGAGGCAGGGTCGGGGTCAAATATGTTCCAAGAATAGACTGATGCGTAAGAAAAACCTTAGTAAGAGGTTTCTTATTAATACATTTAGTTATTTGTTAAATATTAATGAACGTATACAACGAATCCGACCACCGTGACCGTGTACCGTGTTTTTCGCAAATAAATATATTATTATTATTATCTCCTTATTATTATTATCTTTTTTTTAAATTCGGATTAGGATTGTCTCCTGTATCGCGGGTGCGTTTACAAACATTTAAACTCACATACACGAACAGCCAGACCCGCAACAACTATTTGTAACAGCAGGCCATACCAATATTTGTTCCGTGAGGGGATCGAACCCGCAACACGTAACGCAGCAGCTAATCGCTCAGCTATTGCGCCAACCATGCCGTCTTTATATAGACAGTAGATTTAAGTCTACCTCGTGCAGGCAATTTGAGTAATAATTAAATCTGCTGGCGTCATTCGTAGCAGTAGGAACGTTATAATATGCTGATTATGATCATAATGTCGCACTGGATCGCACTAGTGTGATGTTGAGCTTCAGGTTGTCGCACTAGCGTGATGTCGAGCTTCAGTGTGTCGCATTAGCGCGATGTTGAGCTTCAGTTTGACGCACTAGCGTGATGTCGATCTTCAGTGTGTCGCATTAGCGCGATGTCGAGCTTCAGTTTATCGCACTAGCGCGATGTCGAGCTTCCGAGGACGGTTACGCGACACCACGCAGCAGAACACGACGCCGTCAACGATTCGTGTCTAGTTTTAGTTAAACTAGCGACCCGCCCCGGCTTCGCACAGGTGCAATATATACATATAAACCTTCCTCTTGAATCACTCTATCTATTAAAAAAAACCGCATCAAAATCCGTTGCGTAGTTTCAAAGATTTAAGCATACAAAGGGACATAGGGACAGAGAAAGCGACTTTGTTTTATACTATGTAGTGAAGGTTGTTTTTTATATGTATTAGTTTATTATTATTTAATAAGATTATTTTGTGTATTTTTATCTATGGGCCTCAGTTGCCTGATAATAAAATGTTTGATTGATTGATTGATTGAATATGTCGCACTAGCGTGATGTCGAGCTTCAGTTTATCGCACTAGCGCGATGTCGAGCTTCAATATGTCGCACTAGCGTGATGTCGAGCTTCAGTGTGTCGCATTAGCGCGATGTCGAGCTTCAGGTTGTCGCACTAGCGTGATGTCGAGCTTCAGTTTATCGCACTAGCGCGATGTCATGCTTCAATATGTCGCACTAGCGTGATGTCGAGCTTCAGGTTGTCGCACTAGCGTGATGTCGATCTTCAATTTGTCGCACTAGCGTGATGTCGAGCTTTAATTTGTCGCACTAGCGCGATGTCGAGCTTCAGTGTGTCGCACAAGCGTTCATTACACTTCCATTTGTCATCCTCGCGTAGTACACTCATTACGAGGGCACCCACTGCTTAGAACAAGGAATTAAAGTCTAATAATAAGATCATGTTCTCAGCTGATCACCTTCATGCAAGAGTTCAAAGCATTTGAACCGAACCTCAACAAGAACGTCAGCATAAAAACTCGATTATGTACGCGGAAATAAGATGTTTATTACAACCTTGCGACAGCGAGTAGCAAGCACGTATTTATATAAATGTGATTTTTATATACAACACGTTAGATTAGCTATTTGTTCTAATTATGTAGGTATGTAAATCTATACTTAGCATTTTTTTTTGTATGTTTGTATGTGGGGGGTAAACTTCGGAACTACTGATCAGATTCCGAAAATTCTTTCACTAACGGGAAGCTAACCCGCCAACCCGCCAACCCGCCAACCCGCCTGCCAAGCGTGGCGATTATGGCAAAACCCCCCTTCTTGGGGGAGGCCTATGTCCAGCAGTGGATTCTTTCGGCTGAAATGATGATGATGATGATGATGAACGGGAAGCTACATTATCCCCGAGTGTCATAGGCTACCTTCCCGTCCCCGTGGGTTAATTTCCGTGTATAACGGGAGCGAAGTCGTGAGCAAGTGCTAGTTAAGTAGAACATCATCATCAGCATCATTTCAGCCGAAAGACGTCCACTGCTGGACATAGGCCTCCCCCAAGTGTCGCCACATTGACCGGTCCCGTGCGACTCGCATCCAGCGGATCCCTGCAACCTTCACCAGGTCATCGGTATAATATACATACACATAATATTACGCCTGTATTTCCCGAAGGGTTAGGCAGAGGTGTATTAGTATAAAAAATTCTTCAGATATATTACTTAAATATAATGCAGAGTCAACTGATTAACAGATTGCCATCGGCTAAAATTAACATAGAAGCTGTAAAAATATACCTTTAACGAAGCTGAGAGACTTGTTCTTACCGTCATTGTGATCATTTTTTTGTTCTAGACCGTACCTGGGAACCTTCTAGGTACGGAGATATTGAAGGTCAAAATTCCAACTTTTTCAAAACTTTTTTTAAATTCTAGTTTTTTTTTTAAACTTTACTTTGAATATCTCCATTACACCTGTATTACCCCGTCGAATGTCATCGACCTGAATCAGGCATCAGTCCAATGATGAGTATCTGTCAGGCGCCTAATTCAGGTCGACCTATGAATGTGCGTTAAAAACATTGTTATTATATTGATTGGTTCTACGGAACCTTTTGTTCAACGAGCTCAACGAGTTCAACTCGCACTTGACCGAATTTTTTTTCACTTTCATTTTGGAAAGTTTTCGACAGGTAGAGAATTCTATTCTGGAATTGAATTAAAGAATTCAAATGTCGTCGAGCATAGGCACTTTGCTCGACGACACTACTTTCCGCCTTGCTGCTGCTCTACGCCTAGGCGCCCCTTGTTTTTCTCCTCATCGCTGTCACTGTGGTGAAGCTGTCAACAGCCTTGGACACCACGGCCTTTCATGAAGCCGAAGTGCGGGCCGCTTTGCACGGCACGCGAACTTAAATGATATCATCCGTCGAGCTCTTGTCACCGTCGGCGTTCCAGCTTTATTAGAACCAAATGGCTTTGCACGCGTCGATGGCAAGAGTCCGGACGGCATGTCTTTGTTTCCATGGAGGATGAGTAGGCCTTTAATGTGGGATGCAACTTGTGTCGATACTCTTGCGCCATCCCATCTTCCTAGCTCATCGTGCTGTGCTGGTGCTGCGGCTGCGGCTGCAGAGAACCTCAAGCGGCGTAAATATAGTAACCTTATTGGTAACTATATTTTCGAGCCGTTTGGGGTTGAAACTCTAGGTCCGTGGGGTCCGAGTGCTCACAGCCTTTTCAAGGACATTTCTAAACGTTTAGTTGACTCTTCCCGTGACCCAAGGGCTGGCTTTTACCTTGGCCAAAGGCTTAGCGTTGCCATACAACGTGGCAACGCCGCCAGTCTTTTGGGTACATTACCAGTTGACTACGTTGAGGAGTTTTTTGACGCCATTTTTTAAGTTTATTTTTAAGTTAGTTAGTTAATATAGGTTATTTTAATTTATTAATGTATATTCTTGATTTAGTACTTTTTTTGTTGTTTTTTTGACATTGAAATATTCTGGAATCAATTTACTGAAGCCATTCTAGATGTAAAAAAATAAAATCAAGAGAATCACTTTATTTACATTTAGTGTGACGAAACATACATTTAAAATAAGTAGACTAAAATAAATTGATTGACGTAAGAATCATTAAAATCAGCCCACGCGTTTGGTGTATAGAGTGCCACAAAGGAACAAACATAAATACAAGGTGTAAACGGACCCTTCACACAGCCGCCAGCCAAGCATTCTGTACATCAAACTAAGTAACTACGCAAAAATTATTGCTGGGAAACGACTTTTTGTTTGGGGTGAAAAATCACGTTTACTATAGTAGGTACTCAATACATTGTGCTGATGGATGCATTGTACGGGGGTCGTGGAGGTATTTAAAGTAAAGTTATAACATTAATAATTTGGATTAAAAAAAAACTTGTAAACAATTTGGAACTTTGATCCCCAATACCTCCGTAACTAGAAAGTTCCCCGGTATGGTCTAGAACAAAGAAATGGTAGCAATGACGGCGAGATCAAATGCCTTTCGGCTTTGTAAAGGGTACTTTTACACCCATTATAGGCTGATAAACACATAACCCTCTCCAGTCGGGTAAAAAGGAAACACCAAACAAATAGGAAAACTATACATCACTCCTGTCATGGCCATCACTCAGCATAATGTGGAAACAGGCGCGACGATCGTCTTCAATACATCAATTGCTGAACTTCAAGACTACTTACCGATATTGCTAATATATTTATTGGTCACACAACACCTTGACACGCTTGACTCAAGATAGACCTCGAGGGATGTCCAAAAGTTGTCTACTAGGACGTGGTAAAGGCTAACCAGTCTGCAAGGATGTCTAAGAATGGGAAACTGTGTTGGGTTGGGTGGGTGGCATCCTATAATGTGTTGTTACCCCTTGGCCACAAGCTACGCGCACAAACGACAACCGTGTTGGGACTGCGACTGCGGAATTAATAAACGCGATTACTGAGAAATTACTGATAAATTTATTTATTTATTTATTAATCCTTAACACGCACATTTGTTTTTACAGGTAAGACCCAAGCTAACAAAGTAGTCATAAGTTACAAATCATCAAGATAAAAAAAAATTGGTAAATTGTTGTTGTGGTTGTGGAGGTCAGATAGGCAATCGCTCCATGTAAAATACTGGTATTCAGCTGCATCCGGTTAGACTGAAGGCCGACTCTAGCATAGTTGGGAGAAGGCTAGGCATTCGATGATGATCACAAACACTGACAAATTGTTCTGACTGGACGGTCCACACAAATCCGTGTGGTTCTATCCTCAAAAAACCATGTCAGGGACTTATCTGCACGGTCGTCATGTGACTTGACCAAGATTACATGTCTGGACTATAAAAGAGACTGTGACGTCATCACCTTTGAGTTTGTTTTTTATCAGCTTAGTCGTATACAACAACGACCTCAACGTCTGATACTGTTACTGTTAGCCTACGTCATCTCACGACTGGGCATAGACCCCTTGCCATGACTTCCAGTTTTTAGAACCAGTGCTAATGTAGACCGGACTGGTCGTTGGTTTTTTCAAACTCGTCGCGGCTCCCGCCATCTAGTTTTATTAAAAAAATATTTTCGTGTAAAAGTGTTTTAAATACTCATTTATAGAATAAACATCGTATAAGATTAAAAAGAAAAAAGTTATTCACACCCGTGTTGGAAGTCGAGTCGCGATACGCGTTGTATGAGGTCGTAACCGAGGCGTTGGAGAAATAGACATAGCTATAAAAGGATTGGGTGATCTAGTTTCGCAGATTTGGCTTAGCTAGGTAAGATTCCAAGGTAAGCAACATTTGTATTGCGTAATGCCAACTAGATATGTGGGATATAGCTTTCATTTTATGGCAATTTAGCGTTAAGTACTGATGAATCAGTATCAGTAGCAGCCAGGGGTGTCTAAGACCGATGGAATTGCAATAGGCTCGCCCCTTATTACATGGGACTGGCGAAATGAGGATGTAGTAGAGGTACACCTCTTCCTAACACTTCAGAGGTTACAGGCGTGATGTTAGAATGGAAGAAGTCTTGGTGCCTACCGCCGACACCACAAGGTCAGGAAGATGATGATGAATTTGGCATACGAAGGCATGAGTTTGATTCGTTTTAATATTTACAGAAGGAACAGGAGGTCCTATCGTTCTTGAAGTTCTAACACCACGTAAGTCAAAAGTAGCAATTTTGGAGGAGATTGAAAAAACTGCATAATTATACCATCACAAAATTGTAATTTGTGTTCACTTCAAATTCGATTGAGACGTTGCTTGTTTCTGTGATTGACTGAAACAACACGTCTTTCGATTCTCTAGCAAACGGCATCATAAATCAAAATGTTAAACCCGCCAAAAATTTCTTACGTAGTGTTAGAAATTCTACGACGCCATACCTAAGGGTAAATGATTATGATGCTAAGATCTTCATCATTCACTCATCCTTAAGCCAATTTATTCGGGGTCGGCGCAGCATGTCTTCTTCTTCCATACTTCTCTATTATTCGTCATCTTATCAGACACCTCCTTTCTAGTCGTATCATCCTTCACACATCCATCTACCGGCGGCGGCTATCTGTATCCATTTGACTCTGTTTCTGAAGTATAATCTACTAGAGCCTTCAATGAAATTACCATAATTCCAGCTAGATTATCTTATACAATAATTGAGGATGAAAGTCCAGCTAGATTAAAAAGAAAACTACGACAAAGTCTTAACAAAGAGCATCCAGTATATTGACCAAGCATGCTGGCTTTAAGTGGAAAATCCGCAAAATATATAAATTACAAGACAAGCATCTGATTATACGCAATCATAGAAAAAAATTGATTATGAACTCTATGTTCTAGGCCTAAAAGTAGGCTTTTGAAAGGCACTTCTTGAAGGTGATCAACGCGCCAACCTGCGCAAGAGTTGTACGATTTTTATTTCAAGTTCAGTGTTATACCAACGTTCGAAGAGTTCGGACGTGGGCTCTTTGAATCTAGAACGCGTATTTTATTAATTTAATTTACGAATTATATTTTCTTGGAGTGTTTGTGTTGTGTTGTGTTGTTGCAGTTGTTTTTATTTAGAAAAGTTAATGTTTCGGTGTTTTTGAAGATTGGAATTTTAAACGTGAGTTTTTATTATTATTTCTATACTAGTGTGGGAATTTAATCAGTAGGTAATAACAAAAATTAAAAGGTTAACCTCTTTTGTTGTCTATACATAGACCTTCCATAAATAGGTATTTCGTTCACCATCAGGTTTTTTTTTAACAGCTAATGTCGCAAGTTATTATGTTAATCGACAAATCTCGTCATTTACACAAATTACTGGAAATTCAAGTCAACCTTAATGATAATTGTGGTCGTTTCCACAATTATTGTGATGTAATTTAAAAAACTACAGGCAATTTTATAATTGCTAAAATGATTTATTTCCTTAAGAAAAAACAAAACATCATCATTTTCACCATCATCAGAAGATCATTATGATTTTTTTTCGAAAGATAATTGCCAATACATATTGCATACTAGGAAAAGATTCGAACGTGTGACCTCTAGGACGCAATACCAGCAACTTAGCTATTGAGCGTCAAGATTACGACAGAAATTAAAAATAAATTAACTCGCAAGTTTGAATATGAGCTAACCGGTTGTCTATGAAAGAAAAATAACTTTGATATTTGCCTAGTTATGTTTAAGTAGTAGATGTATTCATAATTAATAAGGTAAATATATGTTGTAAGGTCAATAAGATGAGAATCAGGTTGACTACATTGTCTGCAGATTCATCTACCTAGCCTTTGTCCAACTATGTTGGAGTCTGCTTCCAGTCTAACCGGATGCAGCTGAATACCAGTATTTTACATGGAGCGACTGCCTATCTGACCTCCACAACCCAGTTAGTACTGGGTAATACGATACCCCTTGGTAAGACGAGCTCGTGGCTAAATAATAACAGCCGCTCGGGTCGATCCTTAGGTTAAGCTGTGCTTGCCTAGGTTGGTCTGTGGATGGGTGACCACCCATTACAAACCGAGTTTCCTCGGTGCCTCGGAAAGCACGTTAAGCCGTTGGTTCCGGGTGTCATTTGTAGATCTTTGACAGTCGTTACAGGTAGTCAGTAGCCCAAAAAGTCTGACAACCAGTCTTACCAAGGGGTATCGTATTACTCAGTACTAACTGGGTTGTAGAAGTCAGATAGGCAGACGCTCCATGTAAAATACTGGTATTCAGCTGCATCCGGTTAGACTGGAAGCCGACCCCAACATAGTTGGGAAAAGGCTAGGCCGATGATGATACTACATATACAGACTACATTGGCAGCAGATTGTTTACTTTAATCCTTTTGCTGTATGTAATTAGATATGTTTCGAATTCTTAGCTCCTAGTTCTCCAAATCCAGTGAGGTTCGTAAGAAAATACCCGAAAAAAAAAACAATATTTAAAAGTTTCTAGTTCGATTCCGAAGGCGACGCGGTAGACAAAACCAACGACCAGTGGTCCACATTGGCCCTGGATTGAAGGATTTGGAAGTCATGGAGAGAGGCCTTTGCCCAGCAGTGGGATGACACAGTAACAGTTCGATTCGCGACTTTTTAAACTTAGAACCAATCTGGGAATCCCCAAATTTATGGTAACCCTATTTTAATGGAGAACTCCTAATCCTAAAGGATGTCTACGATTTCTTTTTAAACATCGAGCTCATAAAGGTGAATGCTCAATAGACTGGTCAAAACAATGAAGTCATTTATTTATACTTACACCAAGCCACGTGATAAATCTTACTGCCACACTCACAGTGTGGCATGTCATTTAAAATTCAAATAGGAATCTTTTTCCATCAGGAATTTATCAGAAGCAGAGTCTAGATTTGTGTCCGATTGATGGCAACTGGTTCGCCCCTATTAAATTGGATTTAAACATACAACTGGCGAAATGTGTGTGTACGACTGGGTACAATCCTTCGGGGATTACAGGGGTGATGTTATGTTATGTTACATCAAACAGACAATGGCCTATGATGATAGACTTATCACTAATCCTTACTAGTCATATTCGTAGAGGTGGGGCGTATCCTGCAGAAGGGAGACAATCCATTGTTTTCACAATATTGAAATGGTGGACTGACCTATTGAAATATTCAATAGGTCAGTCAATTAAACTTAAAGATTAATTATTCCTAAGTGCCAGCTCTCAGTGCGGCAGTAAACCATTCAAACCGCAATAATAAAACCAAAGACGTACTCAATAAGATTTCCATTGTTTCTGACTCACCAGGTGTCGAAACATTATACAATGCAAGAAGAAGGGACCTATCACGAAGGCACGACGCAAATACTTGCATTCAGAGTAGGGCAAATTGTTTATTTTGGAATAGTTACATTTACTTCACGCCTGTATACTTCCAAGGGGTTGGTAGACGTGTTTGTGCTCAGCTAAATTTCGCCAGTTGTGTTTTAAAAGCAACGAAAAAGGAGGCATACATTGCCTATTACAGAGCAGCTCGTGGCTAAATAATGACAGCCGCACGGGTTGTTCTTCAAGGTTAAGCAGCGCTTACCAAGGTCGGTCTGTGAATGGATGACCATCCATTAAATTTCGAGTTTCCTCCGTGCCTCGGAAAGCATGTTTAGCCGCTGATCCCGGCTGTCATTTGTAGATCTTTGACAGTCGTTACAAATAGTCAGTGGCCCGAAAGACTGACAACCAGTCTTACCAAGGGCTATCGTATTACCCAGTAAGTGTGTTGTAGAAGGCAGTCACTCTAAATAAAATACAGACTAGAAGCCGACCCAACATAATTGGGAAAAAGCTACGCAGATGATGATGACATAGCCTATTGCAGTTAACTCGTTTCAAAGCTTTAGGATATCTAAAATACCTTTTGGAAAAGATGATGAATATATCGGTCTGCACAGGACGACGTCTGTCGGGTCAGCTAGTATGCAATAACTATTATCATTATTGGCAAAATCTGCACACATCTGACGACCCCTTCAAGGGATGCAATACATAAATGTTTTGCTGTTGATTATCAGATAAGTAACACTCGTAAATAATTTAAAAAGTAATTCTAAAATAAATAAAAATACAACCTAGTTACATCTGACCGTCTTGGTATGGACATGTGATGAGAGGGGAAAAATCGCATATGACTAAAAGAGTGATGAATACGTATGTTGATGGATGGAGAGGAAGAAGAAGACCAAGGAAACGATAGATGGATTGTGAGAGGAATGATATGCAAGAAAAAGAAGTAAATGATTGCGTGACGGTTGACAGGGGCGAATGGAAGAAAAAAACGTGTTGCGCCGACCCCAAGTAACATGGGACAAGGGCAGGAAGATGATGACAAACTAGTTATAAAAATGTGTGTCATTTATAAGTCACATGTTTTTGTTTCGGAATATTCTTCCTTATGCTGGGTATCACAAGATATCTATTGATAGTTTTAGAAAAACAAGTTAATTTGCATTTTTATTAAAAGTTTTTATAATATTTCTTCATTTCAATGATAAGAGCTTTTTTTGGGGAGCCGGTTTTGTAAACCTGCCATATCAACCAAGAATTACTTTATTTCGTTAACTCCGACAAATGCCCGCCAATTTGAACATTTAGGTATATTAATCTGATACAACAGAAATTCCAGAATCAACATCACAATATCAATTTACCGCTTTAATGAGTCCTCCGCCTTGCCCCATCAAAGACACATTAAGCGTCCACAAAGTCCTAACAATATCCCACAGGTTATTACATGGCCAATGACAATGGACAATGGTCAAAAACAGTTATGCGTTTCAATATCTTAGGTATAATAGTGAACAAATGCATAACCCTATTGTCCGCGGAATCATATCGAATTTAAAATAAATAAGGAAACGGACGTATACAGAAAGAGACAGTAACAAAATAAAAATAAACCTGAAAGATCACACTAACCAATCTGGACAGCGCTTCCCGTCCAAATTTAGTCTAGAGTCACCAATCAAATTACAACATACATCAGCAAGAAGCAGTCATCGTTAACGATGACCAGCATTACGATACTAATTGAACCAATACGTGATCAACCTTCAGAATATTCCATTTAAATTGATACTTTGGGAGGACTCATTAAATCGGTCGGTCTATAACAGATTGATTCTGAGTTTTACTTTAATAGACTGATACTGTTAGCCTGCGTCATCCCACTGCTGGGCAAAGGCCTCTCCCCATGACTTCCAGTTGCTACGATCCAGGGCCAATGTGGGCCACTGGTCGTTTGTATTGTCCAGCTCGTCCCGCCATCTTCTACAAGGTCTGCCGCGGCGCCTTCTGTGTCAGGGCTCCAGAAAGTGGTTATTTTGGCCCACAGCTCATTGGGCATGTGGCAGACGTGGCCAGTACAGTCCAGTTACTTTACTATAGTTAAGTTTATTAAAAATAGTTCGCTTCAGAAGTCGTAGTAAACCTTCTACGAAATTCTTAGTGAACGAATATTATAGGTATTAGATACAAGGATTTTTTATTTTCATTTTGAGGCACGGAATCTTACAAATAAGTGGTTGTTTGAAGTAAATGTTCAAGTTATTAAATAAACCAATAAACTTCACGCTTGATGCTGATTATGATGTTTTATCTGAAATTCTGTAATTAAAAGTAATTTCAACCAGGATGTGTGGTTCGATAAAAACTGCCTGCGAATGCCTGCGATAACCTGAGTACGTGACTATTTTGTGAGTTTCCTTATTTAGTTGCTGTTACCTGCGATTTCGTCTAGGATCCAGAATAAAAGTAGTCTAAGTCCTTCTTCAGGTCCCAGGCTTTTGAGGCTTCAAATTTCATAACTTTCAGTGGTATAAGCGTGAAAAGGTAACAGACTGAAAGAATATATAATATACTAGCGACCCGCCCCGGCTTCGCACCTTCCTCTTGAATCACTCTATCTATTAAAAAAAACCTCATCAAAATCCGTTGCGCAGTTTTAAATATCTAAGCATACATAGGGACAGACAGACAGCGGGAACTGACTTTGTTTTATACTATGTAGTGAAGTTTAGTTCTAGAGATATTTTCATTTGTCTTTGGCAAGGCAACGTAACTGTGATACTACTGCTATGTGTTATTACAAAGGACGGTGCGCGGCTGCGGTTACAACCATTTCCCACCACTTAAGTATAGCTGATAATGTTGACTAGACCTGCACAACATCTCATTCTATCAGCAATTACGATTCTTGACAGATCTTGGATTGACGTAAGTTAATCCTGTTAAAAATATGTTATGAATGCGATTGCCACATGCTGTGTGATCTCAGAATGTGCTTAACGATTCGTTATTTTGTCTAACTCTATTTGTGCGCAATACTCAGTATAAAAGTAACGTTTTTTATGAATATACGAATGATGGCTTTAGTAGGTTAGGTATGCATGATGTTTCTGCCAATTCCACAAAAAGTGATCTCGCAATTATTCTTACTGATGTCGTGTCGACCGCGCAATCTTCGCCGTTTTATGATTATTTAGTGTGATGTAAAGTTTATCTGTGATTATCATGATGCAAACTGTATATCTGTAACGATATGTAGGATAATATAAATCTTGAGTAAGAATGAACTCATAGCCAGACGGATTCTGTAAAGTGCAGACACTTAATTTTGTGTTTTGTATTTTTATCACCAATGTTATCATACCCCATTACATACTGAGTTTCCTCCGTGCCTCGGAAAGCACGTTAAGCCGTTGGTCCCGGCTGTCAATTGTAGATCTTTGACAGTCAGTACAGGTAGTCAGTGGCCCGAAAGTCTGACAACCAGTCTTACCAAGGGGTATCGTATTATCCAGTACTAACTGGGTTGTGGAGGTCAGATAGGCATCCTCCATGTAAAATACTGGTATTCAGCTGCATCAGGCCCGGTTGGAAGACGACCCCAACATAGTTGGCAAAAGGCTAGACTAATGCTATCAGAACAGTGAAGGAAAACATCGTGAGGAAACTGATGTGTCCTAGGACCAAAAAAATCTGACATCCACCAACCTGCATCAGGCCCTTGTGTTCGTTTATTATGGACGGATTATGTCAGAAAAAAAATCGAAAATTATGAACTACTAATTTAACATGTAAATTAATTTAAAACTAAATAGATGAATCACACGAGTTACTAAATACTTTAGCTAGTTAGTAATTTATTTTATTTTCATTCACTAAATGTGAGTCCCTAAATTTACTGAAAAGGGCAATCAGTGGTATCGTGACGTAGTCTTGGGCCATCGTGGGAAGAGTAAAGGTACTTATGTTTATTATTTAAACAAGGGTGAGAGAGAGAACGCTGGCGCTGGAGGTGAAGTCGCTCCGCAGCGCCGCCGACCTCACTCTAGTCAAGCATATTGAATTGCAACAATGCAATACATTGTGTATGTGTTGTCCATTATTTATGCAATGTTTTGTGTATACTGTATGTGTTTTGTTGTAGATTCTAAATAAACAAATAATTACAATCTTAGACATGTCATGATCTTAACAGGAAGAACACATATTTGTGTCTCAGACACATGCATAATCAACCTATAATGTTCCCACTGCTGGAGGATGATATGGCAAGAAAGGAGGTGTCTGATGAGATGACGAGTAATAGAGAAGTATGGAAGAAGAAGACATGCTGCGCCGACCTCAAACTAATTAGGATAAGGGCAGGAGAATGCTGATGATATGTAATGCGCCTGCCCGGGTTCGATCTCACGACCTAAAACCCGCGAGTCGGGGCCAATACCACTAGACCACCACTGCCCCTTACATCAGCGTTGAATGTGACTTCGTATTAATTGTTGTAAAGATCTAGACAGCTAGGAAGGTACTTACAAATTATAAGTACTTTTAGATCAAGTAATTAGTACATTGTTAATTTGTAGCATTGAAATAATAATTGGTCTTCTTATTATTTCTGTGCTCATCCGGTCTTGCAAACAGAGCGTAAAGATAAGACTAGATTTTGAATCTAACATCCATGCTAGCTTTGCTCAGTCGGTATAAGGTCTAACTATTCATACACGAAATATTTTAAGAGTACCTTCTATAAGTCGTAAAGTCGCCAAAGCAACGAAAAAAAAAAATATCTGAGTGTTTTTTTTTTTACGAAATTTTTAAGACTTTTTGCATAAAATCTTTACTCCCATATTCTAACAATGACAGTAGGTAAATACGACGTAGTAAACTAGTGTAATGGATGTTCAAAAATAAGGAGCCAGTAATAAATACTGCCTCCGCTTTGTGGGTCAAGTAATTTTAAATTATTTATTTTTTATAAAAATATAATCAGATAAAAAAAAATATCCCTTGAAATGGCTTCGTTATAGCCGTTATTCCCTGAAAATATTTCGTGTATGAATAGTTAGACCTTATATAGCTTCGAATCTTGATTGCACGGAGAGGGAAGTGAATTTAAAAGTTTCGTTTTATCTTTTTCCTCTTGATTATTTTCTTATAAAGTAAGTTTCGACCTGAACTCTGACACCTCGGTAGCGCTAATCTATGGTAAAAGTTTACTTTTGCTAGATTTTGTACGTGATTCGTGATTGAAATTCTTATTCTTCTTGGTCGTTTCCAATATATTTTTTTTTTTCGCTTAAATCCTTAAAAATTAACTTCAAATACGATTTGATCATAGCATTGTTAGAATATTTTTGTTTGTTCAAGTAAAAGAGTTAAATTTCCGTTTAGACAAAATTCATCTTTTTGTAACATGAAAACGAATTCGTCGAAATAATAAACTCGGGTAGACCCTACCAAAGTCTAAATGCCAGTGGTCAGTGTCCGCAGTAGATCTGTAATTTGTCCACATCGGTTTGCTCGAACTGCAACTCCAACAAAACAATCTCCTGTATAAATAACATGACATCACGCCTGTAATCCCCTAAGGGTTAGGCAGAGCTACCCAATAGTACACCCACATTTCGCCAGTTATGTTAAATTCTCATAAAATAAGGGGCGAGCCTATTGCCATCAACTGGGCACAATTATTGACTCCGTGGCTGCTACTGAGAAATTCCTGATGAGAAAACCCACTCACCTTTTACCAACCTACACCGCGCCACCTACACCCCTCGCCCCCTTCGCCTTTTACTTTTTTTTTTTTTTTCCTTTTACTTTTTTTTTGCCTGGGAATCGAAACCAGAACCTCGAATCATGATCACCAGTCGCGCTTGATTGCATCGTAAACGGCTAATTAAGCATTCACCAAAATGGCCTCCCAATGTCTTCCATTTTTAAATTAATAAAACATTTAACGACTTAACTCATCAACCTATATGTAAGCGAACATGTTATTAATAAATATATTTTAGATGCGTACGTGATAAAATGTATAACGTCATTAAATAATTATATAATTGATAGATTGCTAATTACACTGGTTTTAAGAATCGGCTTCATTTATGTAAATAATTCATTTATGTCTTACCAAGGAGTACCGAGATCAGCGGTGGCCCAGTGGTGGCGGCCCCGACTTACGAACAGTAAATCGTGGGTTCGAACCCAGGCAGGCGCATTACTTTGTGTAATTTATTTCATCACCAATGCTCTCAAAACGGTGATGGAAAACATCGTGAGGAAACCGGCATGTCGTAGAATCAAAAATTGGAACACATGTGACATCTACCAACCCGCACTGGGCCCGCGTGGTAGATTATAGCCCATTCCCTCTCATAGAGAGGAGGCCTGTGTCCCAGCAGTGGGAGCATTATAGGCTGATTATATATATATAAGGAGTATCGTATTACCCAGTACTAACTGGGTTGTGGAGGTCAGATAGGCAGTCGCTTCATGTAAAATACTGGTATTTAGTTGCATTCAGTTGGGAAAAGGGAAGTCACATGATGACATTATATGACATTCATTGCAAAGACACTGATGGTTGATGGTACTCAGACTTGCTAACTGGGAGAGAGTGGGCCGCCAATACGATGTGGTTGAAAAAATTACCCTCCTTTAGAAATCAACTTCTAAAAAATGAGGAGGTTATGTATTCAGTGCGCATCTTTTTTAATATTGAAAGATATAATGACAATAGGATCGCCTTCTTTTACAGGACTTAAACATAACTGGCCAAATGTGGGTGTACTATTAGGTACACCTCTGTCTAACCCTTAGAGGATTGCAGGCGTGATGTTATGTTATGTAGATACTATGGATGGGTAAATAATGTGATGACGATGACGGGGTGATAGGGACTTATTAATCAACGGCCTTCCTCATCTACATTGCAAAAAAAAATATGAAAAAAGTAGGAGGAAATGACTTTTTTCAATTTGTCTTTGGTACAACGACGCTCATCAAATATTAAAAATAAAGGTTTTCGAATCACACTTGGCGACATTCCTAAAGTGCGCTAAATATAGGAAAAAAAAATACAAGTTTACGCATTATAACGTAGTAACATATTTTGATTTAGAACATGCTAAGCAGGAAATATAAAATTATACAAACTGCTCAAAATCAATAAAACTAACATATGTAAAGGCTAATGATATCCAACTCAGTGTTTAGTGATTACATTTTGTGACTAACCAACTTAACTTTAGTTCAAGATCACGTCACTCAAAACGTCACATCAAGTCTTGCCACATTTTTATCTAGGAATTACCATATTTCCTTGTCAAAACTTCAACCCCAACTGTCACTTTAAGACCTTACAATATTCAGTAGCTATGTTAATCCAGCCTCTAGAGATCAAGGCTTACAAGTCAGCTAATTTAACTATGCCACAAAGTCATCATCTTCCAGCCTTTGTCTTATGTTACCTTGGGGTCGACGCAACACGTTTTTTTCTTTCATTCTCCTCTGTCAACCGTCACGCAATCATCATCATCATTTCAGCCGAAAGACGTCCACAGCTGGATATAGGCCTCCCCCAAGTGTCGCCACATTGACCGGTCCCGTGAGACTCGTATCCAGCGGATCCCTGCAACCTTCACCAGGTCATCGGTCCACCTAGTGGGAGGCCTTCCAACGCAGCGTCTTTCGGTTAGTGGTCGTCACTACAGAACTTTTCGGCCCCATCGGCCATCCGTTCTGCGAGCAATGTGCCCTGCCCACTGCCACTTAAGTTTGGCTATTCTTCGGGCTACGTCGGTAACCTTGGTTCTCTTGCGGATGTCCTCATTTCTCAATCGCAATCATTTACTCCTTTTTCTTTCTATTATAGAAATAACTCTTATCATTGAAATTAGGAAATATTAAAAAAAAAAAAAAAAACTAAGCTTTTAATAAAAACGCAAATTAACTTGTTTTTCTAAAACTAGTAATAGATATCTTGTGATAATATTCCAAAAGGAAGAATATTCCGAAACAAAAACATGTGACTTATAAATGACACACATTTTTATAACTAGTTTGTCATTTGTAACTAGTTTGTCATTTGTAACTAGTTTGTCATTTGTAACTAGTTTGTCATTTGTAACTAGTTTGTCATTTGTAACAAGTTTGTCATTTGTAACTAGTTTGTCATTTGTAACTAGTTTGTCATTTGTAACTAGTTTGTATGTTACTTGGGATCGGTACAACACGTTTTTTTCTTCCATTCTCCTCTGTCAACCGCCACGCTATTATTTACTCCTTTGTCTTTCATATCATTCCTCACACAATCCATCCATCGTTTCCTTGGTCTTCCTCTCCCTCTCCATCCATCAACATTTATTCCCATCACTCTTTTATTCACATGCGATTCGATTCTACCACGAAGTCTTAATCCATAAAATTAGCACCGTACAACAAATATTACAAAATACTTATGTCACCAGAAATTATCTTTGACGACACTCAAATATTTAAAAAACCCCGCTTGATATCAGAACAGTATACAGTGATTAATGTTTGAGTTATTTTTTTACTTCAAATTAACCTAGATTTTATTATGTACTAACTTAACTGACCCAAGGCCCAAAACATTTACTATACTATACTTTGGTAATATACTATAGCTTCGCTCGCGTTAATTTAGAATTTAACAGTCAATTCGGCTTGTACTCTGCTTGTAATAATATAATTCAATCATGATTCGAAACACACGTGGCGCCATCTACTATCATGAGGACGTTGTTGGTGTTTTCCACGGGAACAGTATTTTTTTCTGGATGAAAGGTACCCTTTGTCCGTTTCTGTACACCTGACAACGTATATGCAAAATTTAAGGTTAATCGGTTCAGTGGTTCAGGCGTGATAAGGTAACAAACAAACAAACTTACTTTCGCATTTAAAATATTAGTTAGGAGTTAGGATTACCATTTAATAAAAGTATTTTTCTGTCGTTCATATGTTTTAAAAATCGAACAGTAGGTATTTTAAACAATTTCTAGTTATCAAAGCAAAATAAAAAAACCTTTATATTTTTTTAAAAACCGCGTGTAATAATTATTGTAAAAAATATCGATACTCTATTTGAATCGGATTTTGTTAACTATTTCAAGAGTTTTATTTTTTTTTGCACGGAACCCAAATACATTTTCTAAAATAAAAGCATCCTCAGTTACTCCTTATAACATCAGATATCTGCCAGTAAATGTCCCGTCAAAATCGGTACCGCCGTTTCGGAGATTAGCCGGAACAAACACTAAACAAAACAGACAGGCGGCCAAACAGACAAAAATTTAAATATAGAACCGGTATAATATTTTCAAATGCATTCAGGTAAAAGCTGTTATTTTAAAATTGCAAACAAACACTTCAATTTTATTTATTTTTATAGATTAAAATTACCATGGGCTTAAAGCCCCCTACAAAAATAACATAACATTCTTTTCAGTCTTAAACTAGGGAAATTTTCAGTAGCAGAGCTTCCGAGGATCTCAGTTTGAAGCTTTCATGGTTTATAACTAAACTTGTACTGTCACTTACGGGATATCTTCCGTGATTGTTCAAAGACAAAGAAAGAGGGTAGATAGATTTGTCTGCTCTTAACAATTTATTTTCCATCCACCCGCATTCTCCAGTCAACCCGCGATCATGGCGCTTGCAACAGCGCCGAAATATCGGGAGCTCAAAACAATGAACAATCACGGAAGATATCCCGTAAGTGACAGTACAAGTTTCCGAGGATCTGTTCAGGTCAAGGTTCATAAGCCAGAAGCCTTGACTTCACGACAACGTCTGGTAATATTAGCACAACAGAACAAATAGTTTCATAACTTTTCGCACAAAGGTATCTCGGCTGTCTCTCATATGTCAATGTTTTGAACGAAACTGCGTACATGACCTTATCGGTAGTTTTTTCGAATACGGGTAGGAAAATTGAAATGTGGGCAGTTTTGAAAAGGTTCGGAAATATAGGGGATGAGGGTAGATTTGGTGAAAGGACTTTATCTCTTTTCTAGCTTTGTGCTTTTGAGTTGTGAATAGAATAGAATATATATATTTATTTGCTTAAAAACATGGTATAAAAAGATGGTAAATACAAAAACGAAAGAGCATACATGTTTTTGTTTAACAGTAATAAGCGTGCAAAATTTTAAAGAGAATATTTAACATTTATTGTCAAAGAAGTCTTTGACACTATAAAAACTATGACTACACAACCATTCATGCAATAAATATGTGTTTTATGTGTATTGTGTTTTAACCAATTTTTTAACCGACTTCATTTAGTTCCCTTTTTTATGGCTATATTTTTGAGCATATCTTTTGCCATCAATTGCATGTTTCCTTCCTTTGCTTTCGTATAACTTGATAATGGCGGCGCTTTTATGTCGCAGCAGCCATAAAAAAATATGCTTTTATAGATTACGAGATTAGTACTCGTAGGAGTAAAACCCGGATAAGCAGACATTGATAACAGCTTTGATTTTAAAGTCTCATTTTCAAACAAGCAAAACCGTTCGGGTCGATCTTCAGGTTAAGCCACGCTTGCCTCGGTTGGTCCGTGGATGGGTGACCATTACACACCGAGTTTGATCCGTGCCTTGGAAGACACGTTACGCCGTTGGGCCCGGATGTCATTTGTAGATCTTTGACAGTCGTAAGTCGTGGCCCGAAAGTCTGACCAAAGGGTATAGGTATCATATTACCCAGTTCTATCTGGGTTTTGGAGGTCAGATAGAAAGTCGCTCCATGTAATATCCTGGTATTCAGCTGCATTCGGTTAGACTGGAAGCCGAACCTAACATAGTTGGGAAAAGACTAGGTAGATGATGATTTTCAAACAAGCAAAACTACACTTAAACTCGATTCAAACTAGTAAAAATGACAGAACATGTTCACACAACCTTCATCAAAATGATGATAGGTTTATAATACGTAAGTTCTGAACTTGCTTAGTCATCGTGACACTGCATTAACTACCTACCTTCTGGATTTTTTTAATTTCTTGAAACTAATGCGTCATTGTGGATCTTTGTAACAAATCTCATAAGCCAATACACTCAGAATGACCAGACCGGACGTGAACTTTGTAACTTTGTTATTTAAATATTGACATTGAATTTTGAATGTAAGAATAGGCATCTAAAGAGAATTGAAGCATTTGGCAACTTTTACCGGTAATGAATGAATGAGTGAATGAATGTATAAGCTTTATTTAATTCCATACAAATAACATTAATAATTAATAAAAATAAACACTAGTTAACAATTATCATCAGCAATAAATAAATAATAAATTATTTATAATTTATTTATTGCTGATGAAATTATTTATATAATTTATTTACTGCTGATGATATATGAATAACAAATAAATATAATCTAATAAACTTCTACCAGTAATAACAGTGTGTTTATCAAATTATGCCGTATTAATGGGAGCATTTACTGAGCGGTCCATAAGGACAAACATTATCATCATCTGCTTGATTGTTTTCCAATTATGTTGAGGTGGCACCCAATGGTTGTAAAAGTACTATTAACGAAGCCGAAAGGCACTTATTCTACTCGTCATTGCGATATTTTGTTTTTGTTCTAGACCATACCTGGAAAACTTCTAGTTACAGAGATATTGGGGGTCAAAGTTCCAACTTTTCATAAGTTTTTTATGTTATGACGTTACATTATATAACTCCACGACCTTTGTAATATTTAATGGATCCATCAGTACTAAGTTTTATGTGCGTTACATTGAGTCCTACCGTTAAACGTGATTTTTCACCCCAAAAAAAAAGGAGATAATAAAACGGGGATATTGTTGGTCAAAGTTCCAACTTTTTCACAAGTTTTTTTAAAATACATTTCTTAATGTAACATTTTTACTTTACACACCGCCACGACCCCCGTACTATTCAATCCAGCCATTAGCACAATGCTTTGAGTGCTTTCCATCGAGTCCTACCCTAAAACGTGATTTTTCACCTCAAAAAAAAAAGTCGATTCCCAGTAATAATTTTTGCGTAGAGTTACTTAGTTTGATGTACTGAATGCTTGATTGACGGCTTCGTGAAGGGTCCGTTTACACCCTTTATAAATACAGCAATTTGTATACCTTGGCAACTCCCTGGGGCTTCACAACAAGTCCAGGCAACACTTTTTACCATGACGATGGTTCATTTGCAATGATATCCACTGCTGTCTCACAACCCAACTCTTTACTCCCATCTCGAGCAAAACCTTCCATGTACACCACCACACCCACAATTCTAACCGACCTTCAACGAAAATTACTGTTTACTTGCCCATTACGAGTTGCTTATTACATGTGACGTCAGTATTTCCCCACATCCGTCCGATCATGGTCATCTGTTGAGAAAGGCAAGGTATGTTCATGCTCTCTTTCCCATTAGTAAGCAGAAGTCTAAGGCCGGGAGATATATTTACTTTATAATTATAATAAATCCTCTTTGTTCCTTAATTACAATGGGTATTTACTAGAGCCGGTTCCGCTTCTGCATGCCCGAGTATTTAGAAACATCTTCTTTACATAGTCTAAAACAAAGTCACTCCCGCTGTTTGTTCGCTTCGATCTTTTAAATTACGCAACGGAAAACCACATCAAAATCCGTTGCGTAGTTTTAAAGATCTAAGCATACAGAGGGACAGACAGCGGGAAGCGACTTTGTTTTATACTATGTAGTGACGTGTTTCTACATTGCACCCTTGCGAAGCCGAGGCGGGTCACTAGTATTTAAATAAAACTCAATTCAAGCCCCACTGTCACTTTAAGAGCTTAAAATATTCAGTAGCTACGTAAAACCAGCCTCTCAGAGATCAAGGCTTGCTCATCACCTATAATATTAGCACCGTGCAATGATTATTACAAAATACTTATTTATTTATTTGCATCAGACACAACGATCCATACTTGAGTTAGTAAGTACACTTAAAAATAATGTTAGTATCAAAAATACACACCACACAATAATATCTTATTTAAGTTGTACACAAAATAAAATTTAACTTAAATTAACACAACCATTTTTCTTCAAATTAAAATCAATGTAAAAAGTCCGTAATCAAATTTAAAAATAAAATAAGTCACCAGAAATTGTCTTGGATGTCACTCAAATATTTTGCAAACGCCACTTGATATTAGAACATTATACAGTGATTAATGTTTGACATATTTTTTCACTGTCTGCCTCGTTAGACTAGTGGTCGCAAGTGCGACTGCTGAGCATGAGGTCCTGGATTCGATTCCCAGATCGAGTAAAGTGTTGTTCGGTTTTTATATGAGGAATGTCTAAGTAGCAGCCACTACCGCTGCTGCACTGTTGTCTGGATTTGTGACTTTGGCCTGGAATCTTGCCTTTGTTGAGAAAGGAATCGATTTGCAGTGTAACTTGATCAAGACATAACATATTGTTCCAAAAATATTGTTTACTAGCGACCCGCCCCGGTTTCGCACGGGTGCAATATATACATATAAACCTTCCTCTTGAATCACTCTGTCTGTTAAAAAAACCGTATCAAAATCCGTTGCAGTTTTAAAGATCTAAGCATACATAGGGACCGACAGACAGCGGGAAGCGACTTTGTTTTATACTATGTAGTCTCTTCTTAGCGTGTCGATGGCAATCTATATTGTATCAGCCCAAAACTGAGCTACTAGTTTTCAGTTCCTGTTGTGAACAAACAACAGGACACGCAGGACACGATATTAAGTGCCCCATCGTTTGTAGAACAGCACCACATTTACACTGCAAGGCAGAGTCATTAATGAATCTCCACCTGAGCAGGTTTTCCTTGCTGCGACCAACCTGGGTCCGGAGTCTATTTAAAGACTTCCAGGTCAGCCATGGCAACTCATGTCCAGGTGGAAGATTATCTATGTAGTGATAGTGATGGAGCCATTTTAACAAAAGGTAGGACACCTTAATCTTCTTTTGAGATATTCACACACGTATTCCTGGTTATCTGGTTGAGGAAGGAAGTACTTAATATAATAATATGACAAGACGGGTTGACGTAAAGGAAGTCATTATTTATACAGTGTTCCGAAAAAGGCCAAATTGTTAAGGAAAATCTACAACGGAAAAAATAGCAAGATCAGTGTATATGTCTTCAAAGTCACTTTTTTGAATGTTCAAAGAATATTTTGCTTAGATCGTTTACGACTTACGGCATTTCGTACAAATATTCAAGTCCTTTTTTTTCGAAATGACTGAACCGATTTTAATGAAACTTCTTACGCATAAGCAGGATACATAAGTCTAGAAAGTTATTTGAGAACATTTACGAAAAGATAATTGGAAATTTCTGTTCCTATGGAAAATCTAAAATGTGTCTAATTTAGCTGTTTTTCTAAAATGTGTCACTGATAACTTTAAAGACCTATGGATTTTGCTTACGCGTAAAGTTTCGCTAAAATCGGTTCAGTCATTTCGAAAAAAAAGGACTAGAAAGTTTGTATGAAACGCCGAAAGGCATAAACGCACATAAGTCATTCGTTCAACGCGCTACTGCTGAACAAGCAGTCCTAGGTATGATACTCAGGTCGAACAGCCAGATTAACTAGGCAATATAAGCAATTATGTAAAAAGGTAACGGCTACAAAGTTGGCGCAGTGTCTGAGCGATAGGCTGCTGAGCTGTCGCTGGTTCCATCCCCGCACGGAACAAATATTTGTATGACCTGCAGGTAGTTGTTCCGGATGACTGTTTGTGTATGTGACTTTAAATGTTTGTAAACGCACCTACGATACAGCAGCGATTCCTAGTGTGGGGCAAAGTATTTTTTAAAACTAAACAAAAAAAAAATGTCTCATCGCAGGCGTTATGTTTTAATATAAGTCGTAGGTTCAAAATTATCAAACACTGTTTTAAGCTTTGACGGTTCATAACTAAACTTATACTGTCACTTACAGGATATCTTCCGTGATTGTTTGAAAAAAAGATATTAATATTATGCTGGAGCTCAAAATAATGTACAATCACGGAAGATATCCCTTAAGTGACAGTGTATGTTTAAATAAATCTATGATTTCTTATTGTAGTTACTATTTTCTTAACAACCCAGTTAATTTTGAACTTATACAAGTTCAAAATTATAATTTTTTTCCCATAGACCACGGCAAAACACCACCACCTGCTATAATCTTTAAATAATAAAAAAATATTTCCACAATCAAGAATACACCCAGTTTACTCAACATTCACCGCGCGTAACTCGAAACCTGTTTAGGTCCAGAACCTCGTAAGGTCTTGTGGCAAGTGCGTCATTCGTAACCAGTTCTGCAAAATTACTGGAATCCTGTTTAGTTTTAGCGCTGTTTTTGTATGAATGAGGTATAAAAGAGTGATCATTAAACTTGGCATTTTTATTGAGATAACGTTTTGTCAGGAAACTGTTTTTTTAATTGGTTATCCTTTTTATGTTTTTCGTAATCTTTCACACGTAACATCTGAATACAACAACGTTACTCATCTTCGTCTGCTTACTCTTTACCGTGTTTTACATGGAGGGACTGCCTCAACCCAGTTAGTACTGGGTAATACGGTACCCCTTGGTAAGACTGGTTGTCAGACTTTCGGGCCACTAGACTACCTGTAACGACTGTCAAAGATCTACAAATGACAGCCGGGACCAACGGCCTAACGTGCATTCCGAGGCACGGAAGGAACTCAGTATGTAATGGATAGTCACCCATTGACGGACCGACCTTGGCAAGCGCCGCTTAACCTGAAGATCGACCCGAGCTACTGTTATTATTAAGCCACGAGCTCCTCGTAAAATAAATACCTAACATCTATCATTTAATTTGTTCTGGAAAAAAATGGCTAGAAGAAACTTCAAGAGAATGATGGGATCACAAGGCCGCCATGTTATTATTATTTATTTATTTATTTAAACTTCATGTACAATAGTGGTACATAGGCGGACTTAATGCCACAAGGCATTCTCTACACTCAACCTTTAGGTTAAATAAGAATATATTGTGATAGGGTACAAATTAATATACAACATTACTTTTAGTATATGCGAAACATGAATATAGTTTGTTCAGAATAAGTAACTGAATCGATTCCAATAATTTTTAAACCATGTTATATTTTCTCGCCAAAATATTAAAAAAAATTAAAAGTTGGACACCGAGCGACTTTAAGTACCTATCGCAATAATTTAGGTACCTACTGCCAAATTATTATTATCAATGAGCTCAAGACGACGCTGGAGGCGCGCGCTGTGTGGTGACCACGTCTTTGTGCGGACAACTAGGTCACAGAACAAGCTTATAACTTTGTGATTTTTCATGGTACATTTTTGAAATTTTGTACATAGATTCTTTACATAAAAATACTAGACACGTGTATTTCGCATATACTAAAACTAATATTGTATAAAAATTACTTCTTACTACTGCCATATCCTTGAGTCCAGGGGAAGAGAGGGGATATCCTGTCCTTAATTAAATAGCCGACACGGTAATACGCACGTACTCGTACAATGCATACTTCAAGGCGATCCACTTGCTTAATTAGGTGCCATAATCAGAACCAGAATTTAAATTACTCTATATTTTCTATGGTCTAGCGAGCAAACGATTTAGGGGCCGACGACGTTGGTACATTATGGCATCTGTTATATAAATAACAGTCCATTATTATAATAATATAATTCAATTAATGAACTTTGTTTGATCTGGCATACCTATGAATATAAATTAGGTGTACGGTTCGAATTGGTGAATTTCTATAAAAAAAAATACCTTCAATTCAGACTAATAAAATGTCCACATTTGTAAGTAACATTATCTTAAAACTATGTTAGTAAGAAAAAAAATCTTAGACAACATGCATCGTGATAAGCCTTAATACAACTACAGATTCAGATCTCTTTGCAATCATCTTTAGGATAAGCATGCCTATCATGCTTTTTGTATGCCGAAGAACGGGCAAGAAACTCCAAGGTGTAATATACATATGTACATACATAAACTCACACCTTCATCCCATGGGGGTCGGCAAGAACAACAGCCAGAAACACAACGCCACCAGCTACGATCCTTTATTTAATTTTTTCGGATGGGACATCATCAAATGACTCCCTCTCGCTCTGTGCGAAGCGGAAGGGAGTGTCAGACGCACTGACTAAAACCCATCCATGTTCCTTTTTTGCCCTTTGTGTTCCAGGGCCGCGGTATCTCTTTCGAACAGTCCCGCAGCCCCGGCAGGCGATACTTACTTCAGACATCAGAAGCACTACTAGCACGAGAGTGTGGTGTAATCGTAACGTAATACGTCGATTTTTTAATCGAAGATACAATTATCCTATGACATTTTAGTTAAATTATTAGCAACAACCACAATCAGTATCATCCATAGATATGAATAAATTCTTAAAATTATGAAAATTATTATTCTATGTGAAACGAGTATTTTTAATTTAAAAATCGACGTATTTATGTTAGCTAGGGCCTCTGATCATACACGCAAATATACATAATTATGTACATATCATCATCATCATCATTTCAGCCGAAAACGTCCACTGCTGGACATAGGCCTATGTCTATGTACATAATGTCTTCTGCAATTTTGTCACATTATAGTGTTTATTCATAAGGTACATACGCGATTGAAGGCCTGCCAACAAGTAAATAATTAGGTATATACTTGAAAAGGTTGGTTTATCTGGTGATATGTCGTTGGTGATATAAATTCAGCATCTTCTATTCGCGGTCGCGGTGGTTGGGCTTGTGGAAGGTCTCATGTATGATATCCTCTATCAAGTTGATGGTCGCGGAGGAAAGTGGTGATCTCATCACGCTGGCCTTTAATACCTTTTAACTTAAAAAAAAAATGAAATTGTTTTCTTACATGATTCGGCCACTTTACTCGTCATTTATTTATAAATCTACTAGCTTATGGCCGCGGCTTCGACCGCGTTGAGTTGGGTAATTATACCACGGGGTCGTACAACCGAGATAAAAAGTATCCCATATGTTAATCCAGGTTATGAAGTATATGAGTGGCAAATTTCACCCAAATCTGTTCAACCGTTTTTACGTGAAGGAATAAACATCCAAACATCTTCACAAACTTTCGCATTTTATTATTTATTTATTATATTAGGTCTACCAACAATTGTTCACACTGGATACAGCGACATAAATCATTCTAAAAATTAAATTACAGCGCAACAATTACTTATAGGTAAACACCACATGCACAAAACAATAAATTCGGAAAATAAGCTAAGCTTAGTAAGTACTAAGCGTTAATATTTAATAAAAAAAAAAAAAAAACTGTAAATAGTGAATAAAACAGAATTATGACAAAATCGATTAAAAATAAGATTGAGAAATTTATTGCAATGGTAACATTTGTAAATAGATAAAATAAAATTAAAATTTTATTACATCGGTGAATTGATAAAATTGATAAATAGTAGTAAGATAAATCTTCTCTGTAGATGTTAATATTGTAGATTAGTGTAAAACCAATGTTACAAACACGTGATGACTTCACAAACACGTGATGTGTTAAATGTAACCTGTTGTAATAGCCACTTCTTACGCTTGCTGCGGTATCTCGCGATGTATCGTTATACTTGAGCCATTGCCCAATTTTTGACGGCTTCCAAAGTATCTAAATGTTGCACACAATTGCTATACTTTGTTTCTTTTGTTATTATGATTTTTATTGCACATACATAGAGTAACCTTTTACGCTTTTCTTATGTGTTACACTGTTCAAATGTTAATAAGTTCGTTCTGATAAATAATCGCGTACACAGTCTTGAGGACATACATAAGAGTAGAGGAAGACTGTGAGAAGGATGACATGGCTAGAAAGGAGGTGTCTGATGAGATGACGAGTAATAGAGAAGTATGGAAGAAGAAGGCATGGTACGCCGACCACAAATGAATTGGGATAAGGGCAGGATAATGATGATGAGTGTTGATGACATACACATAGAAGATTTTTTGATGAATCTAACAATCTTTTAAACTGCTGATGAAGGTTCGCTATAAAAAACTTCGTAAAACTTTGGCGGATGTGTGACACAATCCTGTCATATCGTCTAAAATCGTGAATGAAGTCATACTCGTACTTAGATTTTCATATTGCTGTGATTAATGTTGTAAGCGTAATAGTGTTTTTTTTTTCTAAAAAATAACACCACGCCTGTAATCCTCAAAACGTTAGGCAGAGGTGTACCTAATAGTACACCCACATTTCGTCAGTTATGTTTTTAAGTCCCATGTAATAGGGGGCGATCCTATTATCATCAACCGGGCACAAATCCAGGCTCCGTGGCTGCTATTGAGAAATTCCTGATGGAAAAACAAGATATATTATATCGCAAGGTCGCATTTTAAAATTTATCAATAAAGGGTGTAACAAGACTCTTAACAAAACCGAAAGGCACTATTCTCCCCGTCATTGCGATATTTTTTTGTTCTAGACCATACCTGGGAACCTTCTAGTTACGGAGATATTGGGGGTCAAAGTTCCAAGTTATTCACAAGTTTTTTTTTTTAAATACATGTTTTTAATTAAAGTTTTTTACTGTAAACACCTCGAAGACCCCCGTACTATTCAACTTATTCATCAGCACTATGTTTTGATTGCGTTACATTGAGTCCTACCATAAAACATGATTTTTCAACAAAAAAAAGTAATTTCCCAGCAATAATTTTTGCGTAAAGTTACATCGTTTGATGTACATAATACTTGGTTGACGGCTTCGTGAAGGGTCCGTTTACACCCTGTATAGTAAGCCATGCAATTTTGTGCCATTCGTACTTAATTCTCAAAATACATATAAAATGGTTTACACATCACGTACTAGTTCAACTAACGCTTTTACTGCCGCACGTTTAGCCGTTGATCCCGGCTGTCATTTGTAGATACTTACAGGTAGTCAGTGGCCCGAAAGTGTGACGACCAGTCTTACCAATGGGAATCGTATTACCCATTACTAACTGGGTTGTGGAGGTCAGATAGGCAGTCGATCCATGTTAAATACTGGTATTCAGCTGCATCCGGTTAGACTGGAAGCCGACCCCGACATAATTGGATAGGCAGATGATGACTAACACTTTTATTCACTGATTCTCTACAAAGACCCTGTCAGCAAAACGTCAACCTTCACCATAGACAAGAGGAAAGAATAATATAATGTACTAGTTGTTGCCCTTCATCCGCGTGAAATTATAATAAAAATACTATTTTCCCTGTTTTTGCAACATTTATCATTGATGCTTTGCTCCTATTGGTAGTAGCGTGATGTTATATAGCCTATAGTCTTTCTCGATAAATGGGCTATCCAACACTGAAATAATTTTTCAATTCGAAGCAGTAGTTCCCGAGATTAGCGCGTTCACCCAAACAAACTCTTCAGCTTTATAATATAATAGTATAGTATAAAAGGTGTAAATAGACCCTTTACATAGCCAAAAGGCTCGTGCTCCCGTCTTTGCGATCATTTTTTTGTTCTAGACTATACCTGGGAGCCTTCTAGTTACGGAGATATTGGGGGTCAAAGTTCCAACTTCTTTACAGGTTTTTTTTTTAATACTTGTTTTTAATGTAAGATTTTTACTTTACACACCGCCACGACCCGCGTACTATTCAATCCATCCATTAACACAATGCTTTGAGTGCTTTCCATCGAGTCCTACCGTAAAACGTGATTTTTCACCCAAAAAAAAAAGTCGATTCCCAGCAATAATTTTTGTGTAAAATTACTCAGTGTGATGTACAGAATGCTTGGTTGACGGCTATGTGAAGGGTCTGTTTATACCCTGTAGAGAATTCAAAACAACATTACAATTCATACTTCAACAATAGTGCTGACCAATTAACACAATGTCAATTGTTTAACTCTTGCCTAATGGGAGCTAAAAAAATGTTTAATAAGGAAAGTCGGCACAATGAGAACTGTTGCGACATTGTTACCGTTTTGTTAGGGTAAGTACGGATGGGACGATTAGTCGCAATGTGATGCGACAAATTCTTCTCAACCATTGCAACTAAAATAAAACTAAAAGGCTGTAAATAAGTTAATAGTGGGTAAAGTGGACCTACTATAGTAATTGGTAATTACTGAATAGCTTCTAGAATGTTCGGAAGTTTTTTATTTCCAACCTATTTTTGTCCACATTATGTCTAGACAATTTTTTTTTATTTTACATTTTAAGTTCAGTATGCCGTTTATTATATATATCGCGTAAGAAACACTACCCTACGCTCCATTGCTCAAGTAGCAGATATTGAAGAAAAAACAGCCAAGCTGAAGTGGGAGTGGGCTGGCCACGTAGCACAAATGCGCCCGGAGAGATGGGCAACGATCGTCACCCACTGGACACCTGTCGAAGGAAATCGCCGTCGAGGTAGACCGAAGGTGAAGGTGAAGGTGGTGTGACGATCTGATCTCGTTTGCGGGGCGAACATGGCCAGATATCGCACAGGACAGAGAGGTTTGGAAGGAGAAAGGGGAGGGTTTTGGCCAGCAGTAGGACACCGAAACAGGCTATCAAAAAAAAATGCCGTTTATTTAGCGAAAGGAATCTGTGTCAGTATATTCTTCAAAATTAATAACTCTATTTTATTTTAGTAACAAATATAAAATAATATTCTAATGATTTGTTTGTTTGTGTCAGTTATAATCCAATCTGATTTATTTGAGTATCATAAATAAACGAACGTCAAGAAATTATATCCAAGCAATACCATGATCAAGGTTGATCAAAAATCACAAGTTTTTTTGTACTGATTGATATCGTTAAATTGACCGACAAGATTAATATCATTTATGTCAGTTTGTATGTAAGTACATTTTAATAAACAACTTGTTATGTTTTTTTGTCACTTATTGCGTCATGAGTTTTTGTTAATAAAAAGGCATCATGGATGTAAATAAGTAGTAATAGAAGATTAAAGTATTTTTTTCAAAGATTCCTATGAGAATTACAAACTGTTGAGAAAAAAATTATACCAATTAATGGAGATACTTTGTTAACCAGTTTTTACAACATAATTTTGAAGTATAGAGGAAGAATCAATCTTATTATATTGGCAGATTAGTTTATTTTTGTGGTGTTCATGACACATTCAAATGTCAAATTCGAAGACAATGTCATATCTTCGATTTTTTTGGTTCTAGGACATGCTGGTTTGCCCATGGTATTTTCCTTCACATTTTAAGAGAAGATGCTAAAATAAATATGCGTAGAATAGTCTGCCTAAGTTATAAACGCTTACAACTCGAAAATCGAGCAACTCATTTAAATCAATCGCAAATCGCAACACCGACGTCAGTTCAGTCGCAAATCCAACCAATTCCTAAGTCTCGTAAGCCTTCAAAGTAAAATCATAATTGCTGACGATAATTTCCTTTCCTTGGTCGCGAACGATCTAATTTGAATGACATTGGACCCTTTGTGGGGTAATCAAAGTCAAGGGTAAATGGTAAGACTGAGGAGAGGGTAATTACAGTCGATTTGGTTTTTTTTTTGCCGTGTCGTCGGTAAAGATATTGTGTTGTAAAAAAAAAAATGGTACGCATTTCTTTTGTTTTTGTGAGTTACTAGCTGTGCCTGCGACTTCGCTTCACTTGTCTGTTTAGTCTACTGACATTATAAATTCATAAGAAAGTGAAGAAATATTATTATGATTATTTTTTGCATTGTGAATGTGAAGTCATAGGTAATTATCATTGTACGTAGAATCTACCTATTTGGACCTTATCAGATACATATATACCACAATGTCTACGGAATAAGTTTTAATAAAGCAGGTTTCAATGCCTGTGCAAAACATCAGCCTTTAAACAACTAAAATGCATTTAATGTAGTTTTGCATAGAACTCAGAATTTCTTCGTCCACTCTATTGCTTTTTTCATAGTTTCAGATTTTGCTCTGACTACCTATTTAAAATTAAGCCTGTATTTTAGACAATTTCGTTTTCTTATTGAGAATCCTTGCATATAGGTAAATGTATTTCCTCAATAGACCTAGATATCTTCTTCTTCTTCTAAATAATAATTAAGCTCAATCCCATTTTAGGTAGGGTCGGCTCTCCTAATTTTCTGGCACCAGGACCATATGTCCTGGGTTGTCGGGTCGGGCAGGTCTTCCTCCAATAGGAGCTTCGCTTTATCCGGAGGTCGTCCCCTACCTCTCTTATATTCAGGTAGTTGCAATGCTTTCTTCACTACATATTCCTTTCACACGTCACAATATACATTTCACAAGTATTAATTACATATTAAAGATCTCTTACATTAAACATACTGCCTAAGTACTTGGCTAGACAATGGCCAAACAAATTTTTTCTCATAAAACATTCTATTAGCAGACGTGTATTAAAACTTCTTCCATTGCGTAATTCCTACTTTAACGTGAGTATTAAAAAAGGGACCAGACGGCTGGCTCTTTCTTTAGCCAAAGAATTAGCATTGCCATTCAGCGTGGCAATGTTGCCAGTCTTCTGGGCACGTTTCCAGATGACAGTGATGCGGAGGAGTACTTTGACGTCTAAGTGTCCTATTGTCGTCGTTGTTTATATTTGCTTTCTTTTAGTCTTATTTTTATGATTACTTTAGTTCTATTTGCAGTCTGTATATAATGTACGTGAGTATTATGTTAATTTTTTGAAATAATACAATGGTGAAAATAAATGTTTATTTACATGGTGGAAGGGGTCATCGTGACAAAAAGTTTTTGGTAAAAGTCAAGCTGAAATTCGTGGGTTATTAAAAAAAACTCTGGAAGCTTCGGCCCCGGCTATCATTTGTAGATCTTTGACAGACGTTACAGGTGGCCTGAAAGTCCGACAACTAGTCTTACCAACGGGTATCGTATTACCCAGTACTAACTGGGTTGTGGAGGTCAGATAGGTACTCGCTTCTTGTAAAATACTAGTATTCAGCTGCATCCGTTTAGTCTGAAAGTCGATCCCAAAATGATGGCAAAAAGCACATGAACTCGATGATGGAGATATTACAATATTCCATTTAGAAGGTGATTAGGAATATTTTGAGTATTTGTACTTGGGCAGGGAGCTATTGCAAGTTCGCTTAATGTAGGTAAAGTTCGGTCAAACTTCGGTTAAGAGCTTTTGTACAGAAAGTGGTGAACGTCGCAAATAGCTGTCAAATATCTCGTTATTTTGATTAATTTGGCAAAACTGTATGGAAATAAGAAAAATGGCTAACTAGTGAACTAAAATATTGATTATGAAATATTTGACAGCTATTTGCGACGTTGCCAACTTTTTGGATGAACGCTCTTAAGTTTACTTCGCCATTATGACTGTGACAAGAGCAGGACAGGTTCGTCACCCGCTGTTGCGACGACCCTTCTTTTGTTACTTATTTATGACTAGCTCATGTCCGCGGCTTCGTCCGTGTGGAGTTCGGTAATTGTCCCGCGGGATCGTACTACCGGGATAAAAAGTATCCTATGTGTTAATCCAGGTTATAAACTATCTGTGTGTCGAATTACACACAAATCTGTTCAGTAGTTTTTGCGTGAAAGAGTGACAAACCTCCATCCATCCTCGCAAACTTTTGTTTTTTATAATATTAGTAGGATTGATTGTGGAGTAACCGTGTTTATCGTCTCCATACTAAGAATTATAAATTAGCAAGGGCAATGAGTAATGAGCAATGGCTAGTGGTCGCAATCGCACCTGCTGAGCATGAGGTCCTGGGTCTGATTCCCGGGTCGGGCAAATTTTTATTGGGTTTTCCATCAGGATTTTTTCAGTAGCAGCCACGGTATTTGGATTTGTGCCCGGTTGATGGCAATAGGCTCACCCTCTATTGCATGGTACTTAAACATAACATAACAGAACTGTGGGTGTACTATTAGGCACACCTGTGCCTAACCCTTCGGCTATTACAGGAGTGATGTTATGTTATGTTATAAGAAAGTATATATGCTTTTGAGCAGATGAATTTTTCAGTAAAGTTTAAGATTTTCTTGTAAATCCTTTGGAATGTAATTTTAAGTGAGTTACGCTATATGACTTAGGACATCGATAAAAATATCATTTACGAATGACGAATATAATGACGTGGTTAAATTGTTAAGAGTTATCACAATGTCTGTGTGAAAATCTCTTAAAATAGGAATATTATTCAGTTTGTTTGAAAAATACCAAAGTGTGTCAAACTAGTTTCGGTTTTTCCATTGACGTATCTTTTGGATATTTTCGATCAAAATACACGTTCATCAAAACAATCCAATCAAATATATCCGTTATTCTATTCATATTTATGATGTCCACTGCCTATTAAAATCATATCTCCTAAGGAATACTTAATTGGTAGTTATAAATATTAATATAACATCACGCTTGTTATCCACGAAGGGTTAGCCACAGGTCTAACTTTAGTTCGTCAAGTTTTATTAGTTATGTTTAAGTCCAATGTAATAGGGAGCGAGCCTATTACCATCAAGCGGGCACACATCTAAACCAATTTACTACTGACGTAAATTGCCCGTATAGGCGTATATCCAAATCACAATTACTGTCATTGTATGACAGTTTGACAGACAGGATTGCGGAAGACCGTTAAAAACTAATTAATAAACCTAGTTAGTACTAGGTAATACAGTACCCCTTGGTAAAACTGGTTGTCAGACTTTTAGGACCACTGACTACCTGTAACGACTGTCAAAGATCTACAAATGACAGTCGGGACCAACGGCTTAGCGAGCTTTGCGAGGCACGGAGGAAACTCGGTATGTATTGGGTGGTCACCCATCCACAGACCAACCTAGGCAAGCACGGCTTAACGTAAAGATCGATCCGAGCGGCTGTTATTATTAGGTAAGTTAAGAGCTCCTCCCTGTTCATGTTTGGACCTAGCTATGCTAGCGCCATTAGTTTCACAGTTGCACGTCAGAATGACGTGAGTGTCTATTTGATAAACAATTAAGTACTCTTGACTGTGTGTAGGTACATAAATTGATCTTCCACAGATATACACTAACGACGATATTATGTGTATTCGTCCATTGCAAACCCAAACCAAGGCACTAGCAAGAAATCGGGCTTGTGGACGGTGAGTAATGGGCTAGCTCGCCGTCCGTCCGTCTTATGACGCCACGGCGCGTTCGTGTTCCACGCGCCTTAAAGCGATGTCAGCACACAGGAAGGGGTCCGCAAGGGCCGATCCCTGCTGGGCTGCGGGACTGTCCGAAAGAGATACCGCGGCCGTGGAACACAAAGGGCTAAGAAGAACATGGATGGGTTTTAGTCAGTACAAGCCTGACACTGCCTTCCGCTCCCAGAGCGGGAGGGGTCATTTGATGATTTCGCTTCCGAAAAAAAGGCACTATCAAGCCATTGACTTGAACCACATCTATGAGAACGGAATCCCATTTTTCCATGCTCTATCCCTATCTGTCGTTCAGAACCGTCACTTGCTAGAGAGAGCAACAGAGCGTCAGCGTTATTGCACCCGACAGTATCGACGTCAAGAATTCAATTCTACTACGTGTTTTTTTTTAATATCCTATAACTCTAGAGTTATATTCTATAAGCGAAAATAATTCAAAAATTCCTGGAATACGTGGTCCAAAAATGCATAGTTTCGAAGATATCATCAATCATAATTAATTAGTAGGTATGTAAGTTGCATTGATAACTACGAGTAATTCATTTACATTCAAACCAATTACTTATTTTTAAAGCTCAGTAAATGCGACGTTGCCATATTTCACGTAAAAAGTGTTTTACATTAACAATCGTGACTCTGTCGAATTATTTTGTATGACAAATGAAAAATAATTCATATGCCAGTTGATTCTTTGATATGGTCTAATTCATAGCCTAGCGTTAAGGGATATAAAAAAACACCTTGTATAGGCTATTCTATAGCAAGTTGGTTCAAATATTTGCGACAAGCACTATAAGTATCAGCCACGGTTATGAATAAATTCTTAAAATTATGTGTGGAACGAGTATTTTCAATTTTAATATCGTTTGTATTTATAGTACGTGTTAGTGCCTCCTGAGGCTTCAATTCTTCACCTTTCCTGTCAAGGTGAAGTGATCACACTATGTGTATATATCATTCAAAAACCCAAACAGTACTCAAACATAAAACTAAGACTAGAAAAACAAGTTTATCTAATAGCATTTTAGGCGAGAATTCAGACCTGTTCCAATTTGTAAACTAATAATGATCGTTAAGTTCTGATTAGTGGTTAGTCTAAAATACCGGTTTTGACAGTTATACAACATTATTTTTAGTATATGCGAAACCTGAATATATAGTTTGTTGAGAATAAGTAACTGAATCGATTCCAATAATTTTTAAACCATGTTATATTTTTTCACAAAATATTTAAAAAAAGTTAAAAGTTGGATACCGAGCGACTTTGAGTACATATCGCAATAATTTAGGTACCCACTGCCAAATTATTATTATCAATGAGCTCAAGACGACGCTGGAGGCCCGCGCTGCGTGGTGACCGCGTATTTGTGCGGACAACTAGGTAACAGAACAAGCTTATAACCTTGTAATTTTTCATGATGCAGTTTTGAAATTTTGTACATAGATTCTTTACATAAAAATACTAGACACGTGTATCAGGTTTCGCATATACTAAAACTAATGTTGTATACTCGTATTATACTGAGTGTTGTCCGCGACCTTAGTTCACGTGATATTATTATAAAAAAAATTATACTTCCCTTTTTGAATCCAATGTTGTTACTAATTTCAAGGGTTTTAATTTTTTTGCACGGAACCCTAATTATTTTTATTCAGTCCAGCCGTTTCGGAGATTAGCCGGATCGAACAGACAGACAGAAACAAATAGAAAAAAAAAATGTGTTTTTGATAAAAGTGCCGTATATATTTTCATAATATGCATTCAGTAAAAAGCTGTTATATTGATATTGCAAACAGACACTTCAATTTAATTTATTTGTATAGAATAGCTGTTGCCCATGGCCTTTGCCCGCGTAAAATTATTATAAAACATACCCCCCTCCCCTTCACCCCTCTTCTTCTTCCCTTGTTACTGATATTGTCTGATCGGACATTATAAATGAAGTTTTCCTGAACTAGCTATACTTACACAATGTTCTAAGTACATAAATAGCTAGTTTCTCGCTCAACAGTATTTGTAAATCTTCACACTGTCCATAAAAAATGTATGAGAATGTAATTCCCATACATTTGTCAAGTTAAACTTAACCTTGTTAGTACTTTTTTAGTTCCAAATAAACTAAAAACTACGTCAAAGATCCTGAGGTATTCATACTTTGCGTTTCATACAGGGAGCCTGACGCTAAACTGGTTACCACGTATTCACATCATTCTTTACCGGAGCATCAATGGAGGGCGTCCTCCATTGATGCTCCAAGAGATTTTTCAGCAGCACATACGGAGTCTGGATTTGTGCCGTATTGATGGCAATAGGCCTATTATTATGGGACTTAAACATGACAGCCAGAATGTGTAGGCTGTAGGTACAACTCAGCCTAACTCTTCAAGGATTTCAGGCATGATGTAATGTGATCCTAGCAAACAGTTTTTGAGTGATTAACAGAACCACTTCTGCCATAATCTGCCTAGCCTTTTCCCAACTATGTTGGAGTCGGCTTCCAGTCGAACGGGATGCAGCTAAAGACCAGTATTTTACATGGAGCAACTGCCTATCTGACCTCCACAACCCAATTAGTTTTGGGTAATATGATACCCCTTGGTAAGACTGGTTGTTAGACTTTCGGGCCACTGGCTGTAACGGCTGTCAAAGATCTTTAAATGACAGCCAGGACCAACGGACGGGGCATAACGTGCTTCCGAGGCACGATAATGAGCAATGGGTGGTCACACCCAACCACGGACCAACCTAGGCAAGCGCGGCTTAACCTGAAGATCGACCCGTGCGGCTGTTATGTTATTTAGCCACGAGCTCCACCACGAGAACTACTTCTGTAGACCGCTCAAAACTGTGGCAGCACTCCATAAGATGCAACTTCTGAAATATCTTTAAAAAAAGCTTTATTTTGTCCTTACCTGAGATTCAAGGTAAAACAGTCCATAAGTCTTTTAAAATAAAGCTATTAAAGTCATGATTACTTTAAAACTGCTGAAGTTGACTCGTAAAGTACCCCATGGGTTTATTATCGCCTCTAGCTAAGAGGGGGTTGATAAAAAATGTGGAGTGAAAACATTAAGTGTCACATTTGGGAGTTTTATGAATGAAAAAAGGCGTTTGAAATGTTTGCAGTATTCGTTTGGTTTTGGGATTCGAATGTTTTGAAGATTTGACTTTATTCTTATTCTTTATTGCACTAAAAAATAAGAGAAATACACACATAATTACAACAAAACAATGACAACAATCAATCAAATACAATTATTTTTGAGGATCAGGATTTAAAAAAAATATTTAGTATGTGAATATAATTAAATAGGAATTAATAACCAATATATTTTTTTTAGAAATACACTTATCAAAACTGATGATAAATAAAGCTTGAAAAAGTGATTTATCACTTTGTTTACATTTTTATTGTTTTTTTTTTTGGGTAGAATTTTTTTATTCAATTTTTTTCTGTAGACATGAACAGATACATTCTTAAAAATATGGGTTTACGTTACTAAGTAAATACCTATGTTACTAGTCATAGTACAGAGTTTTTTAAATTAATATTTGTAGATATTAAAGTATGATCAAATAAAGTCTTTAAAATTTTAACATTTAAAATCAGTAGTCACAATATGACTTATTTATAACCTGCTTATAAATCCTGGGAATACATACGTATAAATAAAACATACTCTATTCAGAGGTATTGAAGCAAAGTACCTATTATTCACAAGAGTTTAAAAATAGACATACAGGGTGTAAACAGACCCTTTACATAGCCGTCAACCAAGCATTCTGTACATCAAACTAAGTAACTTTACGCAAAAATTATTGCTGAGAATCGACTTGTTTTTTGGGGTGAAAAAACCTAGTTTTACGGTAGGACTTGATGGAAAGCACTCAAAGCATTGTGCTGATGGATGGATTGAATAGTACGGGGGTCGTGGAGGTGTGCAAAGTTAAAATCTTACATTAAAAACATGTATTTAAAAGTGAAAAAGTTGGAACTTTGACCCCCAATATCTCCGTAACTAGAAGGTTCCCAGGTATGGTCTAGAACAAAAAAAATATCGCAAAGACGGGGAGAACAAGTGCCTTTCGGATATGTTAAGGAGACCCTTAGACACTTACACCCTTTATAACATACTTACATAAAATCACGCCTTCTTTCATGAAGCAGGCAGAATCTACAAAACACAAGTGGTATTCTGTAGTCTTGTTAAGTTTCTTAAATATTCCTTTTTCTAAAACTTGATTTTAACTAATATTAGGAACCGCCACGTTGTTCCAGTGGTCGTAAGCTTGGTTGACGGTTTTGTAGAGACTCCCTTTACACCCTGTATAGGTCTTACACAAAGTCAAAAAAAATCGTGATACCATTTCTAACAATATTCTGTATGCATAGAGCATTGTTTTCATTCGCTCTTTTTACGCAATATTGCTTTCCTATCTCTTTGTACTAAAACGTTGAAAGCTAGATCGTTGAGCATTTTCATCAAAATTCATCGCGTGTGCGCGGAACCTTATCGCAATTTATTTGGGGTCGGCGCAGCCAGCCTTCTGCGTACTCTCTTTTAGTTGTCATTTCAGTAGTCACCCCCTCTCCAGCCATGCCATATCACATAGCCTGTTTTGTTTTGTTCTGTCTCCTGCATTCTGACGGCACGGTTGGCGCAGTGGCTAAGCAATTGGTTTTTGAGCTGCGTGTCGCAGGTCCGATTGAAAAAATCAAACACATTTTAAAACACTTTTATTAGCTTCACCTGTTACTATGTAAAAGAATCTTAGACGTTAAATTTGACCCTCTTCCCGGTTTCCGATTGAGCTGAAATTTTGCATACATAATTAGTTTGGATGACAATGCATGGTTAGCTAAGTGATGTCATTCAAAATCCAATATGGCGGACTCCCAAAGATGGCGGACTAGTTTTTTTTATGCATTCTCATGATAAGGGTATCAAATGAAAGGGTATGCAGGGTGGGTTCTCAAAAGAAAGAAAACGAGAGAGCGTGTTTTTTAGTTTTCTTAAATTATAATATTATTGACTTTTCAGTCATCTTAATCGCTGATAATCAATGAATTTGTATAAATTTGAATAAATAAATATTTAAAATCAATAATTTCGAAGGAAATAACTGGAATTTCGTGAATAAAATTATAATTGAATTTCGACAGGTTTTCAATACATTGTCCAGCAGAAATAACTGGCTTAGTTACCTAAGCCAGTTATTTCTCATTAAAATTTATCTGCATAACACTGAAATTTTCCATAACAATGAGAACTGGAAAATCAACTTCATTTCTGAGTAACTGAGTTAAATAATATTAATTTATCCAAGTGTAGAACTAGTGAAGTATCTGGATTAAAATAACAAACCTCAGTGTTTGTTTCAAGTCTAAGAAATTGAATCCAAATTCAAGTTGCTTTTTACGGTTCCGTACCGGGATGGTAACCAACGGGAGCGGTTTTTTATAATATTTCTGATAATAACTTAACAGTCAATAGTCACGAGACAAGACAAGACAAGACAAGACAAGACAAGACAAGACAAGACAAGACAAGACAAGACAAGACAAGACAAGACAAGACAAGACAAGACAAGACAAGACAAGACAAGACAAGACAAGACAAGACAAGACAAGACAAGACAAGACAAGACAAGACAAGACAAGACAAGACAAGACAAGACAAGACAAGACAAGACAAGACAAGACAAGACAAGACAAGACAAGACAAGACAAGACAAGACAAGACAAGACAAGACAAGACAAGACAAGACAAGACAAGACAAGACAAGACAAGACAAGACAAGACAAGACAAGACAAGACAAGACAAGACAAGACAAGACAAGACAAGACAAGACAAGACAAGACAAGACAAGACAAGACAAGACAAGACAAGACAAGACAAGACAAGACAAGACAAGACAAGACAAGACAAGACACTATTTTAACCAACTTTACCATCATACCTATTTTACCTGATTCTATAGTATTATCCAATCCAGTGACTTGTAAGCTTTGTTGATTGTTTTTTATACTAACGGTATGAACAAAAGTCCTGTATTATTTCAGTTCGTTCACCTTCAGGGGTAATAACTTGCTCGGTTGCAAGATGGTGTGTGATTGAATGGAAAATGGCGTGAATTTTTATTTTAGTTCGAAAGTCTGGACCTTTATTGGAAACGAAAGTATCAAAGTTAGTCCTTAATGTAGGTACTAGCTTTCATTCTTTCGTTTTCATGAAAATGGTTGGTAAATCAAATCAAATCATTTATTTGCTTGTAAATGGGTGCACATAAGGATGAAACAAAATGACGCCTTGCATATGACTTCAGAAATTAAATTAATTACATTTATCATTTAAAATAAAACACGATAAGAGTGACGTCATTTTATTTCTCGTATTCTTCTCAGCGAACCCTTTCATTCGATACGAATATCATGCGTGTGCATAAAAAATAACTAGTCCGCCATCTTTGGGAGTCCGCCATATTGGATTTAGAAAGACGACACTTAGCTAACCATGCATTGTCATCCAAACTAAACATGTATGCAATATTAGTGTACAAACAGACGAACAGACATTGATTTTTGTATATCTCATAATAACTGCAATCCTGGGTTCTCCTACTAAACAATAATAGTACATGATCCAATGAATGATAAATAAAAAGAAATTGCTTACAAAAAACATCAGGCATTGAACTCTATTGATACTTTTTATGTTTTATAAGTCATTGCACTCGAGGTTAGAGGTGAACAAAGCTTAAATAATATTGCTACATAAAAATTAAAAAAAAATGATTGTTTTTAAATGTACTATAATCGAAGTAAACGTGTTCAATAATAAAAGTCGTAAGCAACAAAGTTGAGTGACAATCTTTCAATGATAATAATGACGAAATGCTTTTTAACATACACACATGCATGCATGCATGCTTTTTTACATCACAAAACAAAAACCAGCTGTTTCCTACAAAAGTGCAATAACTTTTTTTTTTAAGATTGGAAATCATCAAATGACCCCCCCCCGCGCTCTGGGCGGAGCGGAAGTGAGTGTCAGACTTGTAGATAGAGGTAGAAAGGCATAGAGCATGGAAAAATGCGATTCTGTGCTCATAGATGTGGTTCAATTCAATTTCTTGCTAGTGCCTTTTTTTTCGGAAGCGAAATCATCAAATGACCCCTCCTGCTCTGGGAGCGGAAGGGAGTGTCAGACTTGTACTGACTAAAACCCATCCATATTCCTTCTTTGCCCTTTGTGTTCCAGGGCCACTGTATCTCTTTCGAACAGTCCCGCAGCCCAAAAGTGCAAAACCTACACGGTCAAAATGTATGGAACAGCAGAATCATGTACTGAATACGTGGTAACCGTTTTCGCGTCGGTGTCCCTTCCACCCCGTATACTTTATTTTATCGCCAGTTTTCTTAAAGTGGTTTAGGCATGATATGAGTATGACAACATTAACTAAAGTATAAGGTTGCATGGGCGTATGCACGGTGGGGAATCAGAATTAGAATTTTTTATTTGCAGATATTTTTTTTTTTTTCGTTTTTTTTTTTTTTTGGGTCTGGGTGAGGCACTTGCTCCACTCTGCTCTCTGACCCGAAGTTAAGAATTTTTATTCAAAATTAAATATTCATTTAGGTACTTCTTTTAACATTAAAATAAAAATTAGGTTATGGTCAACAATGACAGAAAACCGTCTTGTAGGCCTCTGTATGATAAGTGTGCATAGAAAGACGGTTCTGGAAGCACAACATACGTTTGAAAACAAAAATTTTAGCTAGATTTAGCCAGAACCCTCGCAGGTTATTATTGAAATAAGGTGTAGTGCAGTCAATAAACATAAAAAGCATTTTTAATTTCCTGCTATTTAGTTTATTCACTTCTGCCCACCCCTTAAAAAATGCTGGGTACGCTAATGTAAGGTTGTATGTGTTTGCTATATACTAATTTTTTTTGTATTTTTGTTACAGGTAAGTGCTCAGAATTCCACCAAAAGAAGCCTTGGCGGATAGTCGGCCATTTTGAAACTAACTATTCGGTCAGTATATTGATGAATTGCGGACGCGGCTTCGGATACCTCCATACAAATATGTATTGCCGCAAGTATCTGTCAGTGTCCGTTGTCCACAGCCGGTCCTCAAAATGTTTGTGAATACTATAGGATCCGCAAACCAGCAGAAATGTATTACCAAACACATTCCTTGAAGCGTTGCCTTAAAATTTCAGAATACATACATATATCACGTTTTTCTTGCAATACTTCGTCATTCATCAGTTGTGCTGACTCACAGTCCTTAGTTATATATGTATTACGTGTAAATATGAAAGTTTAGATGGACTAACCTTCGGGTTTTACCTTAAGTTTTGTCGGTTATAAGTATGTAGATTTAATTCACTTACATTAAATGCTGTTTGATACAATAATCTATATATACAGGGTGTAAATAGACCCTTAACTAAGCTAAAAGACACTTGTTCTCCCCGTCTTTGCGATATTTTTTTTGTTCTAGACCATACCTGGAAACCTTCTAGTTACGGAGATATTGGGGGTCAAAGTTATAATATTTTCACAAGTTTTTTTTTTAATTTCATTTTTTTAATGTAAGGTTTTTTTACTTTAAACACCTCGACGACCCCCGTACTATTCAATCCATCCATCAGCACAATGCTTTGAGTGCGTTCCATCGAGTTCTATCGTAAAAAGATTTTTCACCCCAAAAGAAAAGTGCCAGCAATAATTTTTGTGTAAAGTTACTTAGTTTGATGTACAGAATGCTTGGTTGACGGCTTCGTGAAGGGTCTGTTTACACCCTGTATAAAGTAAGAAACTGACTGGCTGATTGATTCACTGACTGCTCGATCAACGCACAGCTGAAACCGCAAGGTCTAGAAGCATGAAATTTTGCACAAACGTTTCTTAAATGGCGTAAGTGTGCACTAAGAAGGGATTTTTGAAAATTCACCCCCTAAGGGGTCAAAACGAGGGTTGAAAGTTTGTATGAAACTTGCGAACGAAGTCGTGGGCAACAGCTAGTTATAAGTCCGAAGATTTGTCTATTTGTTCCGGTAGCTTTTTGATAAATTGTAAAACAAGGTCAATGTTTGTTCCGACATAACTCGAACGTAACTTTTTGTTTGGTTTTTTTTTTCTATCACACGTCATCACATCATGCCTGTAGCCACCGAAGTGTTAGGCAAAGCTGTATATAGGTGCCTATAGTAGGTTACCTCTTGATTTCGCCAGTATTGGCATTAATTCCCATGCTAATGAACCCTTAGGTGTCATGGTGTAACTACCAGTGGCGAAGGTTCCATAGAACTCGATTCCTACCGCTACTGGTACCCACCCTTTTATTTTTCATTCAAACTCTTTCAAGGATATATATTATCCTGAAAAAGTTTCACAAGCAATTAATAGTAATAATAATTATTATTATCTTCATCAGTTTCCTTTCCATCCCATCGCATAATTAGGTTTTTGATGAAAAACCAATGAAAATGAAAAACTTCAAGAAATATATTCATCTCCTTGAAAGTTAGCCGTTTCTATGAAATAAGTTTTTAATAATATTTATTAAGAGAATATTTACTTACATTATGAGTCACTTTATTTACCTGAGTCAGTACCTAATACATACAAATGTTTGTCTAACAAATAATACGAAAGCATTTAAATGAAATGGCCTTGCGTACATTACACTTACGCAATTTCTTGGCATTTTTCTCGTTGGTTTTACCATCCAGTCATATATTGATTACATACTTTAGACAACTAGTTGAGGGGAACCAGACCGTGGCCGTTGCTGAACCAGGATGGTCAGCAAATTAAGTTCAAACGTACTACTGGGACAAAACATATCCCAATCCCTGACCACATGGATAAAGGTAACAGACGGACAAAGTTACTTTCGTAATAATAATATAAGTTGGGGTTATTTATCATTTAAACATTTTTTTTTATGTTTAATTACTAATTGCATGCATGATTCAGTTTAATATTTTTTTTTTATGACATTAAATAATTTGTAAAATTTGCACGCCGACATTAATGGCACAATAAGAGATTCATATACTTTACCTTTAAGATCCTTCTGTACCTTATTTACGCGAATAAATGTTTTTTTTTAAATATTTGTTATTGTAATAGGGATCGGCTGAAGTATTTTCTAAAACACACAATTTTTTTATTTACATGGTATGTCATGTTGTTGTATGTAACTATTCTATTTTGAATAATGTGTTAGTATCTTGATACTGTGACTATCTTTAAAAAATACACCTTTACAATCTTCGCCAATAAGCCATAGCCTAGCCTTAAACAATTTCATCCCCTATAAATCTTATGGGGTTACAAAACCATTCAACCAACATAATAACAATTTGTTTTAAGGGGTAGCATCCTTTTGTGACCACGATTTACTACCCTCACGGTTCAGGTAGACCTTTACCATTACAATATCTTTAATTACAATTAATTTTGGTAGTTTCAGTAAGGAACAATGGGGAAACAAAGTGATATTTCCGTTGTCCGCCATCTTGGATTTGAGGATCGTTTAAATGGAATAGAAATGGCGGTTACTGTCATGAAGTTCTTTGCGTAAACGTATTTAAGAGCGTTTATACAGAAAGTGGGCAACGCGTCGCAAATAGCTGTCAATTATTTCGCTGTTTTGATTAATTTGGCAATATTACTGTTAATTAAAAAATATGGCTAACTAGTGAAGTAAAACATTGATTATGAAATGCAATAACTAATATCGTAAAACCGAATATTAAGTTTTAGATGAAAAAAGTATTTGGAAACTTTCCAAATGCCTTTTTTACACCTAAAACGGTTACAACATCAAATTCAGTGTTTTAATTGCAATTCATTATTAATATTCTAGTTCACTAGTTAGCCAGATTTCTTATTTCCAAACAGGAATATTGCCAAATTAATTAAAACAGGTAAATAAAGGTGTAAATAGACCCTTAACATAGCCGAAAGGCACTTATTCTCCCCGTCTTTGCGATCATTTTTTTGTTCCATAGACCATACCTAGGAACCTTCTAGTTACGGAGGTATTAGGGGTCAAAGTTCCAACTTTTTCACAAGTTTTTTTAGATACATGTTTTTAATGTAAGATTTTTACTTTACACACCTCCACGACCCCCATACTATTCAATCCATCCATCAGCACAATGCTTTAAGTGCTTTCCATCGAGTCCTACCGTAAAATGTGATTTTTCACCCAAAAAAAAAAGTTGTTTCCCAGCTAAAATTTTTGCGTAAAGTTTTGATGTACAGAATGCTTGGTTGACGGCTATGTGAAGGGTCTGTTTACAACCTGTATTTGACAGCTATTTGCGACGTTGACAACTTTTTGGATGAACGCTCTAAAGGAAGCTATAGATCTCAAAGACAATGTAATCTTCGATCTTTTGATTTCACCAGATACCACCTCGTTTTACTACCAGATTGGTCTAGTGGTCCGCGTTTTTAACTCCCAATTTGTGCCCAGTTGATGGCAATACGCTCGCCCCTTTTAACATTATACTTAAACATCAATAATTATGATAAACAATATTGGAAAGCCAAAGGCACCCCTTTGGCCAGCTTTGGGACAGAATATTCTGATATAAAAATAAAACAATAAAGGGTTGCGCTGTACGTACCCACATCTCTGCCTAATCCTTCAATGTGTGGTTACTTAAAGATGCTTTAGTGATAAAATAAGTAAGCTTGCTAAGTATAGTAATCTTCTTTATCGTGTGGTTAGTGCCTAACCTGGTGTCAGAGTTTTTATGCCGCCCATGGGCCTCTGACTTGGCTTTACATGTCGTCAAGAATATCTCTCAGGCGTGCTGGTTACCTCACGAAATTTTCCTTCACCGACGCAAGTGATAATTATACAATACGCACATGAATCCGAAAAATCAGAATTGCGTGTTTGGGATCGAACTCGAGACCTATGACTTGGCAGTCTGACGGTCACACCACTAGGCGCTCACACTCACACACACACACGCACTAGTATACTACTACTAGTGTACTAGCCACTAGTATAGTAGTGCCAAATAAACAGTCAAACACAGAAACATTAGATTAAGCAACACTATTACCATATCTCGTTTAGGCCTATCCTTGACAGGCCCACGTGAATGATACTTAGTGATCCTGATCACTAAGTATCGATTCAAGACTAGGGCCAATTTTAAGGAAAACACGCACAAGTTTGGCCAACGTTTGAATCGAACCTAGGACCTTATGCTCAGTAGAAACGCTTTCGACTAATTAGTCGAGGTCAAGGGCACAGTTTCGCTTTAAGAGCCCAGATTATATAAATTTTGTTACTTCTTCTTTATCGTGTGATTCGTGTGGTTAGTGCCTAACCAGCCCCAGGATTATAAAAGTTTTGCGTTTGTGTTAGGGCTGCTACGCTTAGGCTGGGGAGGATTATTGCAGTCTGCATCACCGAGTTGACTAGCCCCCGTAGCATGACCACCGTAGACAAGGATTTCTTTGACGAAAGAATCGACAAAATGACAGATTGTGTCGACACAATGACAGATTTCTTTGCACTATCTGTCATTTTGTCGATTCTTCCGGCAAAGAAATCCTTGTCTACGATGATCATGCTACGGGGGCTGCTCTGTGCCAGGTGTCAGAGTTTTTATGCCACCCATGGGCCTCTGACTTGGCTTTACATGCCGTTGAGAAATATCTCTCAGGCATGCAGGTTACTGGTAACTTCTGACCTATTTTACCTCCTAAAGAAAGTGTTTAAACACGCTACTTTCTTAATTGATTTAGGTTGTGCTTATGCAAAATACAAGTCGTCCAACATAACATAACATCACGCCTGTAATCCCCGAAGGGTTAGGCAGAGGTGTACCTTATAGTACACCCACATTTCGCCAGTTATGTTTAAGTCCCATGTAATAGGGGGCGAGCCTATTGCTATCAACCGGGCACGACTGGACTCCGGGGCTACTACTGAGAAATTCCTGACGGAAAAACCCAATATCACTTGGTCCGACCTGGGAATCGAACCTAAGACCTCATGCTCAGCAGTCGCGCTTGCGACTAGGCCAACAACGAGCAGTTAAATTAAATTATTCTTTGTTCATTACATTGCAAGACTTTGAAGCAATCAACAAAAAGATGGACACTAAGATATGTCTGAACACGTTATTAATGATTTCCTTTGCGAATCACAGCAGCAGTGAAGCAATTTGATATGGAAAAACCCCAAATGTACTGTTTCGCAAACAAATTGTAGCGTGCGGTTGAAAGAACTTGAAAAAAAACGTTATTGAGTTTTGTATGTCTGTCTGGCTTGGAGATTTGAGGTTTTTGACCGGCGTCTCAAGCAGGTTGTAGGTCTAGAACCTGGTTTTAAAGTTATTTTTTCATTTATTGGCGTTCTTAGTTGCCACATGTAGGTAGGGTGACGGCACGGTTGGCGCAGTGGCTGAGTGATTGGCTTCTGCGCTGCGTGTCGCTGGTTCGATCCCCGCACGGAAAAAGAAATTGTATGATCTACAGGTAGTTGTTCCGGGTCTGGCTGTTTGTGTATGTGAGTTTAAATGTTTGTAAACGCACCCACGATACAGGATAAATTCATAGTGCGGGGCAACGCTTTTAAAAAAAGAAAAAAAAAAATGATATTCGGGTGCTTTTCGAAATGCTGATGATTTTTGTTTGTTAGAAAATATTATAAGGAAACCTACACTCAAATAGATTTTTATTATCACACTTTCAATCCCAATACGAATGGTATTGAAAGAAATTCCTAATCAATTGCCTCTTCTTCCTAATCAGTTGTCTGTTCTACCCAAAAAAATTAGTTACCCTGTCAAAATGAAAGGCATAGTAATTTTAACTGTGTTCTGAAGGAAGTATACTTGATGCTCGTTTATTGTCAGTACGAGAAATTTTTTAGTAAAATCAGCATTAAGTTATGTTTAGAAGTAATAAACTCAATAATGGACACAAATAAATCTCTTAAAAATTTTTTCATTGCTTACTCAGAAAATACCAAGAATTTACTAACACTGCCTCGTTGGTCTAGTGGTCGCAAGCACGACTGCTGAGCAAAAAGTCCTGGGTTCGATTTTCGGGTCGGGCAAAGAGATATCTATCAGGAATTTCTCAGTAGCAGCCACGGAGTCTAGAATTGCACCCGGTTGATGGCAATAGGCTCGCCCCCTATTACACGGGACTTAAATATAACTGTCGAAATGTGTGTTTTGTTATGACTAAAATGTTGAGTTGTGAAATCAATATTTTGATATAACATAAGTGTTGAGGGGGTTGTTTTGAAGATTGAAGCATGGCAACACTTATATTTGACGTGTAGTTTTATGAAGTGGCAACACTCTCTCTCTTGTACGAAAACCATAGCGCGCGCTGTGTGCGCTGTCTCCATGATTTATATCTGCTAGCGTAACTCTGTTTATTATTGAAACCTTAAGTCCTAAGCAGAGGACTATTAGGTACACCTCGGCCTCACCCTTCGGGGAATGCAGGCGTGACGTTATAATAATAATACTTAATGTCATTAGGTAATAAGTTACAACATAATTGTATACTTCGATTGAACGTAACCGACCAATGTTCGCAACACATTGGTGCCAAGGTTTTGGCCAACGGAACTCGTTTCCAAGCCATTTATTATCAAATTATTTTTTATGTTATGTCATTGGTTATGCGAAATTTCAAAGTAAACAATTGAATTTTGTTTGGTGATAAAGTGTAATTTGTATAAAAACAAGTTACTGACATAAATATTAAGATATTTTTTTGCGAATTGCGGAATGTTTTTATTACTTAAATGAGCTAAATTTAGATAACATTACTTTTAAATGTTACTAAATCTTTATTAATGGTTATGATTAGCCAATAATATACATCTATAGTAGAAAAGCGTTATTGCTTTTGCACGCGGCTTTATTAGCGCGTTGGTGGGAAATTCTCCCACGGCAACGTTTTAAATATAGCGTATAACACTCGGGGATAATGTAGCTTCTGATAAGTGAAAGAATTTTCGGAATTGGATCAGTAGTTCCGAAGATTACCCCCTACATACAAACTAACAAACTTTACCTATTTATAATATTAATATAGATAGACACTTGACTGCCCTGCCTTATTATAAAAAATCGAAATTTGATTCGGTTCCTCAGTCAAAGTGTTATAAAGTTTCACTCCGCTGGGATAAGAAATCTAGATCGAATAGAATCGAGACTCCAGAAATCTACTTAGAGCCTATTTCATGATATCCGAATAGCCACTACTAACCGAATAAATTCAGAAATGGAATAGAATTTGTATGACATTATCTGTCAAGTAAGTTATCGGAAACTTAATCGTAAGTTAGGTGGTGAAACAGGCCCTGATTAATATACTCTGTACAATTTTGGAGTTCAGATTTTGTGCTCTTTTAATGGCACTAGGTTAGCTTCCTTTTTTAGGAATGATAGAAACAGGACCATAGATCTAACGGTGTGTTGTAGTTTTATACTGACTTCCAAAAAGAGAAGGTTTTTGGTTTTTCCGTCTGTTTTTTTTTTAATATTACATGACCCTACTCTTGACCTTAATCTTGTCCTTCAGACATAGATGATGTCGATGATAGAACGAGCCACCCCAAAAGAGGTTTGTATGAAAAACTAGCTAGTAATGATACATCTTTTCCTCTTTCCCAATTCCTCCCATTAACGGACATATCTGCAACATTTCATTCGAAACAAAAAGCTAAATAATCATAATCATCACACTTCGTCGTAATAATTGTGTAACAGTCCAATGTGGACATGCCCCGAATGGCAGCGGTGTAGCAAGTCGGTCAGCGCTAGTGACGTAGTGGCTGGCGCGAGTAGCGAGTCGGCGAGTAGTCGACTAAATTGGTTACGATTTTTATTATGATATTGGTGTTTTTTTTTTTGTAATTTTATGTAAGGAGAATCGCATGTGGCTAAAAGAGCGATGAATGTAAATGTTGATGGATGGAGAGGAAGACCAAGGAAACGAAGGTTGGATTGTGTGAGGAATGATATGAAAGAAAAAGGAGTAAATGATAGCGTGACGTTATCATTAATATTAGAAACGGGATATTTACCATGATTGTTTTGTGTTCCCGATATTCCGGCGCTGATAATTTTAGTGAACGTGATAATTTAAAAACTGATAGCGTGACGGTTGACAGGGGAGAATGGAAGAAAAAAACGTGTTGCGCCGACCCCAAGTAACATGGGACAAGGAGAGGAAAGATGATGATTAAAGTAGAATCAGACTAGGTGCAATTCTGATAAATAATAACAACAGCACGGATCGATCTTTAAGGTTAAGCAACGCTTGCTGAGGTCGGTCCTTGGATGGGTGACCATTCATTACATACATTCTTCTGCACCTTGGAATAACACGCTGTTGGTTCCGGCTATAATGTCAGAGTGTCTCGAATGGCAGCGGTGTGTAGCAAGTTCGTCAGCTCTAGTGATATAGTGGCTAGCGCGAGTAGTGAGTGGGCGAGTACTCGACTAAATTGCTTGCGATTTTTATTCGATTTTGCTGATTATGGTAAGGTCTGGCAAGGACGTTCTCATTTTGAAGTAGAGTAGCCTTGTAGTGCTTTTTTGTTGAATTTTATTGAGATTTCATCATTGTCTATGAGTACTGTTTTCTTATTTACTGTTTTGAAAGGATCTGTTAAAATAGCTGCTGTTTTGTATGAGGAAACTATTGGCGTTTTTGTGGATAATTTTAAAATATTATTTTTTATCTTTTGATTCCATTTTCTACATTTCTACACTTGTGTGATTAGAAATGATGTTTGCTGAGGTTAGTCAGACACTATTGTTACAGTTTAATGTTCTACGTTTTGTCTTTTTACAACAGGGATCAAACAAATAAATCTATGATTTATTATTGTAGTTACTTTTTTTGTTAACAACCTCAGTTGACTTCAAGTTAAGCCGACCATATAAATATTGACGTTTGATTGACGTAATCAACAAATTACTTTAGAGTAATGCCTTCTTTTCGCAACGTGGACACTAAAGAGTATTTTTTTAGTGTGCGTTTGTTTAAAAGGTTAAATATTCGTTTTGGGTTTTCATTTACTTTATTTATAACATAATGTATTTCTTATTTAGATAATAATAATAATAATAATAAACTGCAACTCTACGCGCCTTCCTTGAGTCGTGTATGGGGCAATGGAGGACGGTCCTTCGATATCCAGGATGTCGACAGATCCAGGGGAACGATGAACCTGTATGGATTAAACGGGGAATATTCCAGGGCGACAGTCTGAGCCCACTATGGTTCTGTCTAGCCCTGAATCCTCTGAGCACATTGCTGGAGGATTCAGGTCTAGGCTACCGGTTGAGGAGAGGTGGTCAGGTCATATCTCACCTTCTTTACATGGATGATCTGAAACTCTTTGCCCCCAACAAATTGCAACTGATGGAGCTACTGAAAGTAACTGAAACTTTCAGTAGCGCCATCAGGATGGAATTTGGTGTGGACAAATGTGCAGTCATGTATGAAAAGCGAGGGGAGATTATGGAATCCGAGGGAATTCAGCTCTCGGATTTCATACACCTGAGATCCCTCTCCTCATCCGAAAGCTATAAGTATTTGGGTATGTCGGAAGCGTTAGGCATTAACGTAACTGACATGAAGCAATCGTTGAAGGAGCGCTTCTTTGGACGCCTGAACAAGGTATTACATAGCCTTCTTTCAGGCGGAAACAAGGTGCGCGCTTTCAACGGTTGGGTCATGCCGGTTTTAATGTACTCTTTCGGCGTACTCAAATGGACTCAGACCGAACTCGATGCCCTGGATAGGAGAGTTCGTACACTGCTTACCGCAAACCGGATGCATCACCCACGATCATCAGTGATGAGGCTGTACATCCCGCGGAAGTGCGGGGGTCGAGGGTTTTTAAACGCGAAGTCCCTTCACAACCGCGAGATGTGCAGTCTCAGAGAATATTTTTTAAAAGTCGAGGTGGGTATGCACCGAGATGTGGTCGCAGTGGACAAGGGACTCACCCCGCTGTCCATGGCTAAAGAGAACTGGCGCAAACCTGAAGTACTTACTACCGATGACCGCAAGGAAGTATGGCAAGGCAAGGAGCTTCACGGGCGCTTCTACCGGGCTCTTCATGGGCCCGATGTAGATTTTCTAGCGTCCGTATCCTGGTTACGCTTCGGCGACCTCTTTGGAGAAACTGAAGGTTTTGTCTGTGCGATTATGGACGAAGTTATGTTGACGAACAACTATCGGAAATATATTATGAAGGACGGGACGGTTGACGTGTGTCGGGCATGTCACCGTCCGGGTGAGTCCATCAGACATATTATTTCTGGTTGTTCTCGTCTGGCTAACGGCGAGTACTTGCACAGGCACAACCAAGTAGCCAGGATTATTCACCACCAACTTGCCTTGAAATATAAACTTGTGGAATCTGAGGTACCGTACTACAAGTATGTGCCCGACCCAGTTCTCGAGAAAAACCATGTCACGCTGTACTGGGATCAGTCTATCATTACTGACAGGACTATTGTCGCCAATAAGCCTGACATAGTAGTGATAGACCGATCAGCGCGCCGCGTAATGATAGTCGATGTTACCATCCCGCATGACGAGAACCTCGTGAAAGCTGAGAAAGAGAAACAAATAAAATATCTCGACTTGGCACACGAGGTTGTCGACATGTGGCATGTGAACTCGGCTATCATTGTGCCGATCGTCGTGACGGCCAATGGCCTTATAGCCAAGAGCCTCGATGACCATCTTTCGAAGCTCTCCTTAGGCGGTTGGATCAAGGGCCTGATTCAGAAGGCAGTACTCCTCGATACGGCTCGTATTGTGAGGAGGTTCTTGTCTCTGGAGCCCTAACCACCGGTAGCTTGGACCCTGCTCCCGCTACCGGCGGACCACTATTTTTTATATTTTTAAATGTTTTTTATATAGTTTTTGTTAAGAAATATTGAAAAATGTAATAAGTGTGTTATAAAATAAATAAAGGAAATAATAATAATAATAATAATTTTTTATTGACATAAATAGGTTTAACAATTTCATAAGAAGCTCTGACTCCTGAGCTAGGTGAGACCTGTGTTACAGAAGTCAGTGTCTTCTCCCGTTTTGGAATTAACAGTTCATGTAATAAAAAGAGAGAAAAATACAAGAAAAAAAAAATAAAACAATCATAAATTACTTGAAATTAAGTTGAAAGCAAGCATGCTCTTGTGTGGTATGTGTAAGTGTATGTGTGAGTGTGTGTGTGTAAGGGTGTGTATGTGTGTGTGTTGTTTTCCTGGGTAATGCCTAATATGAGAGTGGGTTTGCCTACTGTTTAATCATCTTGAGTATTGATCGTTAATTAAGTGTTCCGTCTGTAGATAATCTAGTGTTTGAAGCCATGAATTTAGTTTAAGCTTAGTTTTATGTTTTGTTAGAGAGTTAAAGTTGAGGATGGTGTTTATTTTGTTATATATGTAAGTAGATAGGAATAATCGTTGCCGTCTAGCCGATGCGGTATTACATTTGACGGTGCTACATACGTTGCCAACTGTTCTTTTATGTTTCGTTGCATGGTTTACAGGTGTGATTTCATGTTGTTTTAAAATGAGATTAAGTAGGTATAGTTGTCTCACTGTAAGTACTTGGCAATTTTCATAGAGGCTTTTTGTAGGGAACCGGTACGGCCTGAAGGTCATAACTTTTAACAGAGATCGTTGGGCTCTCTCAAGGCGTATCAAGTAGGTTTTACACGCACCTCCCCAGGCCGTAATACAGTAACCTATAACTGACTGGGCCAGTGCCAAATAGACGGAACGGAGAAGCTTGAATTCAGCCACTTCTCGTAGTTTTTTAAACGTCCATATCAGTTTCCTAACACGGGAAATGGTTTGTTCGATGTGGTGACGCCAACTAAGTCCCTCATCCAGAGTCACTCCCAGGTACTTCATTGTCTTTAATTGTGTGATTGGAAGACATGTGCATGTGTTACTATTCACGGCGTCACAGGAGTGAGCTTTGAGACTTATACCTAAAGGCCTGATTTTGGCGAAAGAAAATTGAAGAAATGCCGTTTTCGAGATATTAAGAGTTAGTAAGTTGGCTTCCAGCCAGTGGATTATTTTCCGTAAGCCTGTCTCTGCAGCTTCCCGTGTTACGTCCCAATCCTCTCCGTGAAATATTAATACGGTGTCATCTGCGTAGCTGAAGATTTTACCGTTTGTTAACGATTGTTGGCATAAGTCATTAACGTAGAGCAGGAAGAGGCTTGGGGATAGGCAGCTTCCTTGGGGCACACCGTAATCAACCCTAGCTTCACTGCTAATGACTTCACCAATCTTTACTTTTTGTGTCCGGTCATTGAGAAAGTCTGTGAATATGCTTAGAGCCCTTCCCCTGATTCCAGCATGTTCTAGCTTGGTCACAAGGGTTGGAATACAAACGGTGTCAAAGGCCTTGGCTAGGTCCAGGAAAACCCCTAGGCATTTTTGTTTTGAGTTTAGTTTACTAGTCACGTGATCAACGAGTTGGTTAACCGCCTCTGCGGTACTTTTCCCAGACCTAAAACCAAATTGTGAGTCCGATATTGTTTTGCAGTGCTCTAGGTATTTCATGAGCCTACGGTTCAATATTTTTTCCAATATTTTTGATAATGCTGGCAGAACTGAGATCGGTCTATAATTCTTAACATCGTCCTGGTTTCCACCCTTGTGAACAGGTGTGATCAGGGATTTCTTAAAGATTCGGGGAAAAACTCCTTGCTCAAAACAGGCCTCAATGAGTTTAGTAATAGGTGGAACTAGTACGTCCTTACCCAGCTTGAGAAGTTTAACTGGAATAGAGTCACAACCTGTGGCACTATCATTTTTCAGATTGTTGATGACTGCCTCTACTTCGGCCTCATTCGGAGGGAGGAGGACCATGGAATTACAGGCTGGGGGTGTCACAATAGAGTACGGTGCCAGTGAAGAATTTTGGTTTTTTATAGTGATATTTTCAGCCAATTGCTTACCAATCTTCGAAAAATAAAGGTTTATTTGCTCAATGTCATTTTGAGCGTTATTAACTTCAGCGGTGGTTAAAAGTTTGTCAGCTGATTTTTGTTTCCCAGTTTGGTTGGTAATCGATTTTATAATATTCCATGTTTCTTTATTGTCCTTCGCAGACTTTAAAGCTGATGATTCGTGGGCGTTTTTTAATTTCCTGAGTAATAAGTTACAGTGATTCCGATACCTTTTGTATGATAAATCGACAGTCTCGTTTTTTGGGTCTGCCAGGGCTTTTCGGTGGAGGTTATCCCTGTGGCGAATGCATCGTAAGAGGCCAGGTGTGATCCAGGGCTTCAGGACTACTTTACGGGTAGAAACTTTCGTTACTGTTGAATGTTGGGACACCGTGGACATAAGACATTCCACAAGGCTTGTTGCGGCTTCATTTGCATCACAATTTTGTGTAATAAAGGTAAAATCTGTAAAAGATTTAATGGTCTTGCCATTAGCCTTTTACCTAAAACAAAATGGTGCGAAACATTCCGATTTTTGTAGTGTAGCCAAGTGATATCCATTCAAAATCTTGGGGGTCGAACTCTCGACTCCTAAGTTCGCCCCTAGGGTTTTTAAAAATCATTCCATAGAGGAATTAAATAGTGAATGAAACTTTGTATGGAAGCTCATCATTTACCGCTGGGAAATGCTGTCAGGCGCACGGACTGTATTGTTAATAAATTGTAAACATAGCCTATTTGTACAGTCTATTATTTGTTTTGGGATATTTGTGCAAGAAATTTGATTGCCCATCACAATGACGCAACTAGATGAGACAATAGTTTATTTTACGTATGAAGTTTAGTAAATAGAATTAAAAACTACATGACGCATCCATCCCCGAATGTATATGTTGCGGAGTGTTAACTTCTTTTATAGCAGCACAGATAATTTAATACTGCGTAATAGCAGGTAGTATCAAGGTCTGTATATCAGACGGTGAGTCAATGGCCACTAACCGGGTACTTTGGTCTATGGATGGGTGATCATCAGGGCTATTAAAGACCGAGTTTCCATCGTGTTTCCAAAAGCACGTGAAGCCGTTGGTCCCGTCTGTCATTTGTAGATCTTTGACAGTCGTTGCAGGTAGTCAGTGGCCGGGAAGTCGTACAACTAGTCTTACCATGGGGTTTCGTATTACCCAGTCCTAACAGGGTTGTGGAAGTCAGATAAAATACTGGTATCTAGCTGCATCCAGATACACTGGAAGCTGACCTCACCATAGTTGGGAAACGTCTAGGCAGATAATGATAGTTCCAAAATCTAACTATAAAGGGTGTAAAAAGACCCTTAACGAATCCGAAAGGCACTTGCTCTCCCCATCATTGCGATATTTTTTTTTGTTCTAGACCATACCTGGGAACCTTCTAGTTACGGAGATATTGGGGGTCAAAATTCCAACATTTTTTTTTTTTTTTTTTATATGTATTCTTTTAATGTAAGACTTTTACTTAAACCACCTCCACGACCCAATTCAATGCAACCATGAGCAGTATGTTTTTAGTGCGTTACATTAAGTCCTACCGTAAAACGTGATTTTTCATCCCATAAAAAAAAGTCGTTTCTCAGCAATAATTTTCGCGTAAAGTTACTTAGTTTGATGTACTTAATGCATGGTTGACAGCTTCGTGAAGGGTCCGTTTACACCCTGTATATTCCCAACACTAGAATTCGTGTAAAAAAAACTTGTATGCAAGTCGGACGTTATCTAAACTTATGTGACACGATGTAGTCGACTTTGGACTAGTTTTGACATTATTTAGTAAGAACATTTGCCACGACACGAGTTTGTAACAGAATGTGTTTAATTAAGGATGGGCTGGGCTTGAATAATTTGTTTTATGACTTAAATATTTGGTGTCAGAGATTTTATGCCGCCCATGGGCCTCTGATTTGGCTTTACATGCCGTCGAGAAATAGCTCTCAGGCATGCTGGTTTCCTCACGATGTTTTTCTCACCGAAACAAGTGATAATTATACAATACTAGCGACCCGCCCCGGCCTCACATGAGTGCAATGTGTATACATATAATTATACATATAAACCTTCCTCTTGAATCACTCTATCTATTACTGGAAACTGCATTAAAATACGTTTTGAAATTTAAAGGATCTAAGCATACAAACAGTGGGAGTGACTTTGTTTTATACTATGTAAAGATACGCACATGAATTCAAAAAATCAGAGGAGCGTAGCTTGGGTTCAAACTCAAGCCTTATGACTTGACAGTACGATGGTCACACCACTAGGCTATCACTGCTAATTGTTTAACGTATATTTTAAGAATGACTTAAATAATCGTTCGAACGATTAATTTAATTTATTTTGAAATACTGCAATTAATTGATCAGTTAAGTGTCTTAGATAAAAGCCATAGAAGAAAGGAACTGCTTCTTTGTCTTCCAAAGCATTTTATCTGTCTAGAATGTGCCGATAGCTAGGACACAGCCCTCCTCCATGTGAGAGGAACTGAGCTGTCATCTACCACGCACGCCCTATGTATGTGGGTTGATGGATGTCAAATCGAGTCTTGCAATTTTTGGTTTCAGGGCATTCCTTCCTTACCATGTTTTCGTAAGCAACTGTGGCTGATTATTTTGTATCAACGGTCCATTTAATTTTCTGTGTTAATGAGTGACTATCAGCGTCATCAGGTAAGACAAGAAACTGAACCCAATATAGGTGGCCAAAGGCAAGGTTGTTAATATGGTCACTCCTAAATACATCTGCAGTGACAAGGCACCCGTCAGGTGCGAGGCCATCCCAGAGACAATGCTGCAATTAATATCTGATATGCCACGTGTCCCTGTAATTAAACTAACACCTGCAATACCTCACCTACCACATATTGTTGGTATAACTGGGAGAATATTGTGAAACAAAATTATTATAAACTTGCTTCCCGTGACTTCGCCCGCGTCCAGTTTGGTTATTGTCCCACGGCATCACGCTAGCGGAATATAAAGTATCCTATGTGTTAATCCAGGTTATTAACTATCTGTAAGCATGTGCTAAATTTCATACAATTTCGTTCAGTAGTTTTGCGTGAAAGAGTAACAAACATCCATCCATCCATCCTCAAAAAAATTCACATATACAATATTAGTAGGATGCGAAAGTTTGTGCGGATGGATGAATGCATTGATGTTTGTTACTCTTGCACGCATAAACTACTGAACGGATTTGGATGAAATTTGTCACACAGATAGGTTATAGCCAACATAGGATACTTTTTATCACGGTAGTATGATCCCGAACTTTTACCGAACGGGCGACCTAAGCCGCGGGAATATGCTAGTATATTAAATTGCAGTTCCCATTAATATTATTAGATTGATAATATTCATTACCGGTATTCATTATAAATAACCAATCAATTTAATGTTTGACAAAATTATCATTTTATCGTACAAATGAAGTACAATTTAATTGATATTAATTGAAATAATCAACGTAATAGTCACAAAGCGGAATTGGTGCGCAGGTGTACGAAATAGTTCATTTCTATTCAGCATTCAGTTATATTTTGATTTAGATGTTGGTATGAAGCGTGAAATTACCATGAAATTATGGTAGGTTTCCAGGTTATATAGGGTTTAAGTTATTAATTTATCGATATATATTACTGATACTGTTACCCTGCGTCATCCCAATGCTGGGCAAAGGCCGCTCCCCATGACTTCCAAATCCTTCGATCCAGGGCCAATGTGGACCACAGGTCGTTAGTTTTGTTCAGCTCGTCCCGCTTCTCCTGCGAGGTCTACCGCGTCGCCTTCTGACTGTGTCAGGGCTCCACATCGTGGTTATTTTGGCTCACAGCTCGTCAGGCATGCGGCAGACATGGCCATATTATATGACATAATTTTTCCACGTTATCTATCATAAAATATGTGTATCGTATTTACTTTACGTTTACACCGCGAGGTCCTGCAGGGGCCTTTGATGATATCATACGTTTCCTTATACTTGGAGGTTTTAAGCCGCGTTTTAAGTTTTGAGAGGATACCTACTTGGACTCAACTCGTATTGTGGCAACCCATAATCGGAGCGCACTCGGATGGGTTGGTATGGGTTGCCACAATACGAGTTGCGTCCGAGTAGGTATTCGAGTCCACTCGGTCCGACCATACTCTGATCGTGTCAACGCGGCTTTATTAAAAAATTCTCGTCAGTTGATCGCGAGCACGACTCCTGAAAACAAGGTTTCATACTCAGAACAGGCAACCCAGGGTTTGCTTTAAATCGTTAATTTCTCACACTGATAATTTCTGTCACCAGTAATAAAGACACAATTCATTGTCCAACTAGTAATTAATAGATTTATTATACTTCATAAGTACCTACAAATCATTCCATTGTTTAACTGTCTAGATAAATTATACCAAGCTGACCTTACAGTATTGAACTTATTGCTATAAATCAATTGACTCATTAGCTGAGCGGAATGAATGGCGTAAATCGATGCAAATAAATAAAATCGAAGTGTCTGTTTGTAATTACAAAATAACAACTTTTTACTGAATGTATATGAATTTTTTTTTTTGTGTCTGTCTGTCAGTCTGTTTCGGCTAATCTCCAAAACGGCTCAACCGATTTTGACATGACTTTTATTGGCAGATAGCTGATGTTATAAGGTCTAACATAGGCTACTTTTATTGTTGAAAAATAATAAAAAAAGTAATAAATAATAATTAGGGTTGAAATTGGTAACAAAGCTCGATTCAAAAAGAGAAGTAACATTTTTTATATAATAATTTTACGCGGATGAAGGTCGCGGGCGACAGATAGTCTGTACTAATATTACAAAATGATAAGTTTGTATGTGTGGGGTAATCTTTGGAACTACTGATCCGATTCCAATAATTCTTTCATCAATGGGAAGCCGCATTATCCCCGACTGTTAACTTTTTATGTATATTTAAAAAGTTCATCATCTGCCTAGCCTTTCCCCAACTATGTTGGGGTCAGCTTCAAGTCTAACCGGATGCAGCTGAATACCAGTATTTTACATGGAGCGACTGACTATCAGACCTCCACAACCCAGTTAGTACTGGGTAATACGATAGGCCTTGGTAAGATTGGTTGTCAGACTTTCGGGCCACTGAGTATCTGTGATGAAAGATCTACAAAGGACAGCCGGGACAAACGGCTTAACGTGCTTTGCTTTCCGGGACACGGAAAGTATAGCACGTTATGCGTACGTTAAGCGGCATGTAGTGGATGGCCACCCATTCACGGATCAACCTAGGCAAGCACGGTGTAACCTAATGATTGACCCGAGCGGCTGTTAATATTTAGCCACGAGCTCTTCACATTAAGAAGATAAATCGACTCTATTTAAAACGTCAAAGTGCGATAATTTCCGGCCATAAAGCGAGCAAGGCTGCGGAAAAAGCAATAAATTATACAACGCTGACCTGACTTTAAAGAACTTATAACTATACGAGTCAATCAATTAACTCATCAGCTGTCAGGAAGTTACTGCATATAAAATAGAATGTGGGTATTAATACACGGTGGAAGGGACACCGACGCGAAAACAGTTACCACGTGTTCAGTACATCATTCTGAGCTACCACATAGAAACTTTTCATCGGTTTAAAAAAAGCTGTTCCATACATTTTGGCCGTGCAGGTATTGCACTTTTGTAGGAAACAGCAGATTATTTTTAAACATCCGATGAAAAGCCTTCACATGGGAGGGCTCAGAATGATGTACTGAATACGTGGTAACCGTTTTAGCGTCGTGGTCCCTTCTACCTTGTATGCATATAACCTCCAGTTGAGAAAGGAAAATCAGTGTTGACGATATCTTTCTTTTCCGTACATACATTGGAAGTGGAAGGTTGACAACTTTCTTCGTGATATTTAGAATGCGGAATGTCGATGACAGTTCTATAAATAAACTTTAATTTACTATATATATTTTCAGTAGGAGTGCATAAAAGTTAAAAGGCCCGCTTGACGCACTTGCGAGTTGCGGCCATGACAATGTCAGAAAGAAAGTCGATATTCGCCGATATACAAGCGCAATTCGGTGGCCCTTGGGTTCGATACCCATTTCAGGCAAAATGTGATGCTTTTTTGTATAAACAATTTATTTGTAATAACATAACATTATGTCCCCGAAGGGTTAGGCATATGTTAATAGTAGTTGCTAATAGTACACCCACATTTCGCCAGTTATGTGTAATAGGGGCCGAGCCTATTGCCATCAACCGGGCACAAATTCAGACTACGTGGCAGAAATTCCTGATGGAAAAACCCAATAACAATTTGCCCGACCCTGGAATCGAACCAAGGACCTCATGGTCAACAGTCGCGATTGCAATCACTAGACCAACGAGGCAATCATCAACGACGGTATTGAACACGTCATTTTCCTAACTTACCGGAAAATTAACTAAATATGTTATGTACTTTAAAACTCATTTAACAATAGCTACCCAGCTCGTTTGGTTAACAGGTGTATTTAATAGTTAATTTAAAAGCACCATAACTTAACTGTAGTGTTTAATGTAATACTATTTGTACAGGTATTACCATTTGTTTGTCTCGAAAATGCGTCACTCGCTTCTTAGTAAAAATATTATAACTTAGGAAAATTATTACGAAGTTCACGCAAAGTATGATGGGTCATGACATCAGTTACTTGTATTTAAATGACTAAGACACTGTATGATATCAAAATACCAACAAAAAAAATAGTAAATATTATATAGGTACATTAATAAATTAAAATAACCTATATTAACTAACTAACTTAAAAATAAACTTAAAAAATGGCGTCAAAAAACTCCTCCTCAACGTAGTCAACTGGTTGAGGAGGAGTTTTAAATTTTAAAACTTTAATATAAAAAAAATATTTTTTTTTTTTTTTTTTAATATTAACCAATTTTTTTTCAGTCAAAAAAAATTGGTTTGAATCAATGCACTGAAACTACAACAATTACAGTGCTATGAAAAACTTAGTTAGGTTCTTTTGGTTATATTTTGTTTTTCAACAAATGTGCACTAGACTCGAACAAAGTTTGACGTTCAGAAGCGTCATCGTTTTTAAGATATTTGCTGTTCAAACAAATAGGTTGAAAAAATTGTTTCCATGTGTTTATAAAGGGTGTAAATAGACGCTTAACATATCTGAAAAGCACTTGTTCTCCCCGTCTTTGCGATCATTTTTTTGTTCTAGACCATACCTGGGAGCCTTCTAGTTACGGAGATATTGGGGGTCAAAGTTCCAACTTTTTCACAAGTTTTTTTGTCAATACACATTTTTAATCTTAGACTTTAACTTTAAACACCTCCACGACCCCCGTACTATTCAATCCATCCATCAGCACAATGGTTTGAGTGCTTTCCTTCCAGTCCGACCGTAAAACGTGATTTTTCACCCCAAAAAAAAAGTCGATTCCCAGCATTTTGCGTAAAGTTACTTGTTAGATGTACAGAATGCTTGGCTGACGACTATGTGAAGGGTCTGTTTACACCCTGTATTAAACCCATATTCACTCTTATTCAAGTCCCTTGGTAGGGGTTTTCCAATAACATTAATAGCTTACATTTCCGCACACATTGTTTAATACCCCGAGGCTGTTATCTTGTTGACATTATGGAAATTAATTGTAATATCCACGTCATTCGCATGAATGCTAGATCTATTAAGATGATTAACGAATTTATTGATAATGATAGATATTGTATTGTATCGTATAACGGGCTGGTGTCCGCAACTCCACGTCAAAGCGCGTATTTTGCGTGCGGGTGGGAAATTTATTCGATCCACCCTAACTCCCCGAGAAAGGCCAGCAGCGCCTTAATGTTGCTCACAATCTCGTGGAGAGTACCTGGGTTACCGAAGTACTTTGCCCTGTATGTTGCAACCACTGGGCAATGCAGAAGCACGTGGGCTTCTGTCTCGTCTTCCTCCATGCAGGCTCGGCACAGGGGACTGTCTGTGACTCCTATGGCAAAGAGGTGATTATTAAAAGAGCCGTGCTCTGTGATGGTGGCTGTAAGTGTGTGAAGCGGCCAATCTTCTTCTTCTTAGCGTGTCGATGGCAATCTAAATTGTATCAGCCCAAAACTGAGCTACTAGTTTGGCGCTTTTGGTAGCGTCCATCAGTTCCTGTAGTGAACAAACAACAGGACACGCAGGACACGATATTAAGTGCCCCGTCGTTTGTAGAACAGCACCACATTTACACTGCAAGGCAGAGTCATTAATGAATCTCCACCTGAGCAGGTTTTCCTTGCTGCGACCAACCTGGGTCCGGAGTCTATTTAAAGACTTCCAGGTCAGCCATAGCAAATCATGTCCAGGTGGGAGATTTTCAGCAGGTGGAACGAATGGGTTAGGTAAGGATGCACTACCTCGCCACAGCTTTAGTCTTTCCGTAGACCGCTCGCCAGTGAGTGGAGCGACACTCTTCAGAAAGCTGTTTCGGCTTTTCAGCCTTTGCGACACGCGGCCAATGATAGATAATTATTAACCTAATGAACCTAGAAAGAGAAATCTACCCATCATATAATACTTTTCTTGTTTTTTTTTTCAAAATAAAAATGAGCATTTCAGACAAAAGTAAATCGTCGGTGTTTGTACTAATGATTAAAACTCATTGTATCACAGACACCGGCACCTTCCAAAATAGGTTGCATACAAAAATCGAAAGTAGTACAAAGTGAACTCATTATAAGTTCACCAATAAAGGGAGTAAGCAGAATAAGTACGGCAGGTTGGTAACGATTTTAACAGACCAAGATGCATGCCTCTGCAATCATCATCTGCCTAGCCTTTTCCCAACTATGTTGGGGTCGGCTTCCAGTCTAACCGGATACATTGCCAGTATTTTACATGGAGCGACTGTCTCTCTGACTTCCACAACCCAGTTAGTACGGGGTAATATGATACCCCATGGTAAGACTGGTTGTCATACTTTCGGGCGACTGACTACCTGTAGCGACTATCAAAGATCTACAACTGACAGCCGGGACCAACGGCTTAACGTGCTTTCCAAGGCACGGAGGAAAATCGGGCGGTCACCCATCCACGTACCAACCTAGGCAAGCGCTTCTTAACCTAAAGATCGACCTGCGACCAACAGCTTAAAGTGCTTTTCGAGGCAAGGAGGAAGCTCGATTTGTAATTGGTGGTCACCCATCCACGTGCCGACCTAGGCAAGCGCAGATGAACCTGAAAATCGACCCGAGTGGTTGTTATTATTTAGCCATCGAGCTTTTATGTGTGTCTCAGGAAATAGTGACGATAAAATATTCTTCTATTTCTGGATCATCTAGTACATCTTATACATATAAAAAAAATTGATGTCTGTTTGTAATATCAAAATAACAGCTTTTTACTGAACGCATATGAAAATATATACGGCACTTATAATAAAAACACATTTTTTTCAATTTTTGTCTGTCTGTCGATCTGTCTGTCTGTCTGTTTGTTCCGGCTAATCTCCGAAACGGCTGCACCGACTCTGACAGAAGTTTTACTGGCAGGTAGCTGATATTAGAAGGTCTAACATAGGCTACTTTTATTTTAGAAAAATATCAGGGTTCCGTGCAAAAAAAATAAAACCCTTGAAATTGGTAACAAAATTCGATTCATAAAGGGAAATGCCTAAAATAATGGGGATTTTTAATTATAATTTCACGCGAACGAAGGTCGTGGCACAGAGCTAGTTCTTTATAAATATAAGTAAATGCAACAGGTGAGGTTCGAAAGGTCTCCTCCTTGAACAGGGCCTCGCATGCTCGCCATGTTTTATCGTTGGGTCTTCCCCACCATAAAATATTAAAATTAGTACCCTCTCTTATAGCCGTATACAACATTATTTTTAGTATATGCGAACCCTGAATATAGTTTTTTTTAGAATAAGTAACTGAATCGATTCCAATAATTTTTAAACCATGTTATATTTTTTCCCAAAAATATGTAAAAGTTGGATACTGAGCGACTTTGAGTACCTATCGCAATCATTTAGGTACCTACTGCCAAATTATTATTATTAATGAGATCAAGATGACGCTGGAGGCGCGCGCTGCGTGGTGACTGCGTTTTTGTGCGGACAACTAGGAAACAGAACAAGCTTATAACTTTGTGATTTTTCATGATACAGTTTTAAAATATTGTACATAGATTCTTTACATAAAAATACTAGACACGTGTATCAGGTTTCGCATATACTAAAACTAATGTTGTGTAGCCCATAATTTATCGAAGTTTACGGTAATAATATTATGACAGATTGGCCAAAGCTGAACAAGAGTGTGAGAGCCTTGGTGGCCTCTTGTGTTTCTTTTACAAAACGTTCTTTTTTGTATTGAATACAGTTTCCATTCCAGCCAGTTGCAATTGAAGATCATTGTAAATATTATCATAGCTCTTAGAAAATTATGAATATTAATATCTTATTACATTGTTTGCTAATAACTTCCATTTTGTTTCCGCATGGATGAAGTCAAGGTTGAGTAAAGTTATTGTTTCGTTCGTAATCAGTAGATTATTGTGTCATAAGGATGGATAATACAGTAACTTTAGCAGTCTCTTTTATAACTAGATATCAGACACACTACACTACACACACTACGCTACACTTTTTATTCTGTTTTGTCTTTCACTTGAACTGAAATGTCTGAACAATAAATGAATAAAAAGTGAAAAATGGATTCAAATTTTGACTTATTTTGATATCATACACTGACTGACTCGTTGGTAGAGTGGTCACAAGCGTGACTGCTGAGGTGCGTGGGTGCTGGGTTCGATTCCCATGTCGAGAAAAGTGTTTTTGGGTTTTTCCTTCAGGAATTTCTCAGTAGCAGCCACGGAGTCTGGATTTGTGCCCGGTTGATGGCAGTAGGCTCGCCCCTATTACATGGGAATTAAACATAACTAGCGAGATGTGGAATTACAGGTGTAATGTTAGGTTATGTTATGAATAAAGAAAACCGCTGTTGGATTTTAGTATCAGAACCAAAGATAAAGAAGATTGCATTTGTAAACTAGACTCCTCTGTAACTAAAAAGGTTCTCGAAATTATAGTCCAGTACAACAAAAAATGTGATCACACAATTATTGAATATTAAGTGGCTCCCTACTTTTTTAAATATACAACATTAGTTTTAGTATATGCGAAACCTGATACACGTGTCTAAGAATCTATGTACAAAATTTCAAAACTGCATCATGAAAAATCACAAAGTTATAAGCTTGTTCTGTTACCTAGTTGTCCGCACAAAATCGTGGTCGCCACGCAGTGCGCGCCTCCAGAGTCGTCTTTAGCTCATTGATTATAATAATTTGGCAGTAGGTACCTAAATTATTGCGATGGGTACTTTAAGTCGCTCGGTGTCCAACTTTTAACTTTTTTAAATATTTTTGGGAAAAAATATTAACATGGTTTAAAAATTATTGGAATCGATTCAGTTACTTATTCTGAACAAACTATATTCAGATTTCGCATAAACTAAAAATAATGTTGTTTATTAAAATTGGTGATTTTATTGACACTATCATCAAGTTGTAACTACGAAATTTATGACCGGATGTACATATAAATCACATAATTTTCGCCCTGAGGCTTTACAAGCTTATAATTATAGCCACGACTACATAACATTACTTTAAGTAATCCATCAAGGGGTTCTTGTTGTCAAGGTTAATTTCATAACTAATCCACCTTGAAAATATTCAAGATGCAACGACAAGCCTTTAAAATTATCTGACCACACAGCAAAAAACGAATTCAGCATAACCTTCAAAAAATAATTACAAAATCTTTAAAGCCAGTAGGCACAACTACTTATTACCTGTACATCCGACCAAGTATGGTAGAAGAAGACCCGATGCCATCAATTGCATAATTATTAAACCATAGGGGAGTGTAGCCAATTGATGTCAAGGCGAGGGCGTGTCGGTATGACCATAAAGTTCAGTGCTGTGTATTAATCGTCTTCCTTATAAGTTCAATAGCCATTTACTGGATAAAAATAATGTAGTAATCGATTACACAAGGCTGTTTCATTTGTGTCATATTTATGAGCTTCTCCTTTTTTTGACGTGGTGTGAAAAGTAGTAGTGATCGAGTGGCCTGTATTTGTTGTATTACTACGTGTTGCCTGCGACATCGGCTATGTATATTTTGTATTTTGTTTTTTTTATACATAATTATATGTATAGAGGAGCTCGTGGCTACATACAGCCGCACGGGTCCATATTCAGATTAAATCACGCTTGCCAAGGTCAGTCCGTGGATGGGTGACCATCCTTTACATACCGGTAGTTGAGAGAATTTCTTCTGTATCGTGGGTAATACTAACAAATAAATACACATACACAAACAGCCAGACTTATACTGTCACTTACGGGATATCTTCCGTGAGTGTTCATTATTTTGAGCTCCTATTATCAGTGAAAGCTTAAAACAGTGTTTACAAACAGCCAGATCCGGAACAACTGCCTATAGGTAGTTACCAAACAACAAATACAAACAAACAAACAAAAAACACAAAACACAAATACAAACAAAACAAACAAAAAAAAGCTAATATTTGTTCCGTGTAAGAATCAAACCTGCGACACGCAGCTCGGCAGCCACACCGCCATCCGTTTCATCAAGTTATTATTACTATCTTAGCGTGAATTAATATTATTTTTTGAAGGAAATTTCCATTAATACTAAAACCTGTAAAACAAGAAATGAATTAAAGTAGGCACTTCTTTGTTCATAGACTAACCAACTCAATTATTAGGTACTAAAACACAAGATTCGAAGAACAATCACCCAAAACTTAACGTTTACAAGAATCAAGTTACCAAAGAGTACTCAGGAAAACTTTGCAAGTTCCTGAAACTTGGAAATAAGCTGCTAAAGTAAGCTATAATTGAAAACGTTGAAGTTCTGAAGGAGCCTGTGAAAATGACATTTAAATTGAGACACCCGTTGAAGAAACTTAGTGTTTCTTTGACAAATCCCGTCCATGAAATTTTAAGTGAATTTAATAATAGTACATTTTGATATTAGTGGGGAAACTTTGTTATTGCAGTCGAGGCGGAATTGACACCCGAGCTGCAGGCGAGGGAGCCGAGAACTGCTGTAACAAATCCCCACGCGTATCAAACGACATTCTTCAATACAGTTTCTAAGAAAGTACTCCTGAGCAAGAGGTCCTGCGTTGGATTCCCAGGACGGGCAAAATGATTTTGGGTTTTTCCGTCAGGATTTTCTCAGTAGCAGTCACGAAGTCTGAATTTGCGCCCGGTTGATGGCAATATACTCACCCACTATAACAAGGGACTTAAACATAACCGACGAAATGTGGGTGTACTATTAGGTACACCTCTGCCTAACCCTTCGGGGATGACAGGCGTGATGTTATGATGTATTATCAGTACAGTATTGGTACAAATAGTTCTACGACGAATGGTGCTGGTTGGATTTATACTTTTAAAAAGACCAACTAATAGGTACCGCAGACCAGTCCTTAAAAAAGTCATAAAAAACAAACAAAATAATGAAAAACAACCATATAATGGGAAATACTGGACATACTATAAAAAATACTTGACACACGTCACAACAATGTTACCTATTTCTTGTTATGGAAAGACTACGAGTATTCCGACATTCTGTATCGCTTTGTAAGTTATTTTTACATCTCAAAGTGCATGGAAATTACCACTTGTAAAGGTCATTGCGTCGGGAAGTCGCAGTTTCACGTGAATAATTACACGAGCTATTGTATTTATGAAAGAGCCTTCTGCATTTGTTTGGGAGAATGCTAACTAGGAATATTATCATGATAAGTAATCGGGAAACTATGAAAGTTCATAGACAGTCGTCTATCTTTTACCGTTCGTTTTAGGACAGGATTGCGCCAAAAATTCGCTGTGTGTCGTATGTCTCGACAAGTACACTCACGAGCGTGAATATGTCTACACTTAGAAACTATTAAAAGTGATTTTCTCCTAATTTTTTTTTTATAATTTTATGTACTGAGGAGCATACTATTTTGGATCCCATACAATTATGAAATTGATCTTTTATCAAAGTTGTAATCGTTATCGATTCTTATTAAGTGTATACATATAGGTGCTCGTGAGTGTACATACAAACGTTCATACCTTCAGAGGATGAATTTCCAAAATTAGTGATCATCTCTCTACGATATATTTTAATGATGCGATAGACCACTTTGCTTGGCCCAGGAGTTTAGGCTGTGCGTTTTCTGTCAAGGATGACTATTGACACAATTATGCAGTTGAAAGAAAATATTCTTATATGGAATCGTTACATATTTAGATGTAGGTATGTATATATTTACCTATTGTGTTTGTCTGCGTCGAAAATTATATTTGAAAAACTTGTCTTGAAGGTTTTAATACCAACTTAATTGCATTTTAAACTGCAATTTTAAACATCTTCTAATCGGTAATACACCACAACAATATAGTATCTACCTACTTACAACTATGCACAAAAACTATTGGAACTTTTTGCCCTGAACTAATGTGACCTGCGAATGCCTGCGATCAGTTTTTTTTTCGTAAGGATCAATGTTCAATAATGACCGGTTTCCGACCGGTATGTTTGTGTGTAGACGTCATAAGTGCGTCAGTTGTGCCAACATTCATTTAAGAATTTTCCATAGATGACGCAGAAATGCATGAGTTTAAATTTAGAACGCTATGAGATTAACTGTTTACAGTTGGATTTTTTAGTGTTAATCATAGACAATTATCTCTCGTTTTAATAAATTAACATGAACACTTAAACTTAAAATACTCTTGAACTGTGCAGATTAATTTTTGTGACATAGATAAAAAAAACTTATCTTTGTTATTTTTTCTGCAGAAAATATTTTTTTTTTTTCTAAAAATCATACACTATTTTTGTCGGTTTTATTAGCTTCTATGATTGACAGTAAAGTAAACAAATGACGTTTTACCAGTTAATCGAGGAATTTGATTAATCGAGTTACAAATATTTTTTATTTTCATAAAATTATAAAAAAAACTCTATAAAGTTTTTCTAACAATAAATCAAGGAGTCAAAGATCTGTTTTTTATGGTGTACTTGGCGTAATATAACAAACAAGATACAAACCTAAATAGATAGTCGCTCCATGTAAAATACTGGAATTTAGCTGTATGCGGTTATACGGGAAGCCGACCCCAACATAGTTGGGAAAAGGCTCGGCATGATGATGATGATGATGATGATGGCATTGACACCCAGAAGAAAAGGTTATAATCGCCTTTTAAAAAGATTTATTCTTCATTTTACTTATCTTACTTTTATTAATTGTAAAAGATGTTAATTATATTAATTTGTTATTCGCTACAAAAATTCTAACACCTAGGTAAATGTTTTGCGGTCTAAATCCGTTGAAGATTATATTTCCTGTTAATTTATACATCAAATTGTTTTTTTTCAATCAAGCTGTCATGACTAGTCGACTGCTGATCATGTGGTCACAAGCACGACTTTTAGCTTCAAGTTCTGGGTTCGATTCCCGGGTCGGGCAAAGTGTTATTGGGTTTTTCAATCAGAAATTTCTCAGAAAGTAGCAGCCACGGGAGTCTGGATTAGTGCCCGGTTGATGGCAATAAGCTCGGCCCGTATTACATGGGACTTAAAACATAACTGGCGAAATGTGGGTGTACTATTAGGTACATGTTATGTTATGTATTATCATTCACTAGATTTTGGGGAAGGTGGGTTGTAGATTGTTTCCTTTGTGTTTGCAAGGAGGAGTCAGGAGGCAAGGCTCTCTTGGAAAGACAATGTAATGAATGGTTGTTTTACAACAACATTCCCATGATTTACAACACCATAATGCATAAAACCAACAATACACGTTTTACACATAAAAGTTTTATCGCTTTTTAACTCCGGACTTTGTGTATGCCTTCGGTGTTTTGAATTTTTGATACATTGTTTAATATACTGTTCAACACTGAAATATTCATCGAGGATCTCGTGCTTAAATAATAACAGCCGCTCGGGTTTCGGTTAAGCCGTGCTTGCCTAGGTTGGTCTGTGCATGGGTAACCACCCATTACATACCGAGTTTCCTCCGTGCCTCGGAAAGAATGTTAAGCTGTTTGGTCCCGGCTGTCATTTGTAAATCATCAGTGGCCCGAAAGGCTGACAACCAGTCTTACCAAGGGGTATCGTATTACCTAGTACTAACTGAGTTGTGGAGATCAGATAGGCAGTCACTCCATGTAAAATACTGGTATTCACCTTCTATAACTAAAACTTTAAAAACATTAGCCTAGGACAAACAGGTTTTTCTACAATCTTGTCTGACTGGTAGATTTTGGGACCGTATCGGTTTCAATATTAAATGCTGCTATATTTGAACGCTTGATCTAAAATAAATTACATTTAAGATTTTAAACTATCATGGTCACTAACATTATTACTTAGACAGGCAACGGGATATTTACCATTTTTACTGTTTTTGTCGAGTTCCCGATATTTCGGCGCTGTTACAAGCACCATGATCACGGATAAACTGAAGTTATTGCGGGTGGGTGTTTATGAGCAGACAAATCAGTCTACCCTCTTTCTTGTTCGTTTTTTGCACTCAAAAACATAAAACAAAAACAAAACAAACATGAAAAACAAAACAAAAAACAAACATGGTAAATATCCCGTTTCCTGTCTAAGTAATAAATTACATTTGTTCTCGAATTGAACTTAATCGTTATTTTTAGTTTGAGGCAAGTTAAAATGGCAATTATACGATATTAATATAGTATTCCTCTTCCTCAACCTTTGGCCATCCAATGCTGAGTGTAGATCTCTTCCAAATATCTCCACTTTTGGAGGTTTGTGTCATGGCTACCCAGTTTCTTCCTGCCACTTTAATGAGATCGTCTGTCTAAAAGTCGGTTGTCTTCCCACATTCCTCCGTCCTACGTCAAGTCTACGGCATATATGGCCTGCCCACTTCCACTACCTTTTTGCTGCTGCTTTTTCTATGTTCGTAAGTCTTGTTCGTCTCCGTATTTCGGTGTATGTAAAATCGTACTGACACGATATAATTTTGGCATAACGTGGTGGTAGTATCATCAACTCAGCCTATCACAATTCTGCCTCCCTAAGCTGTGCCTCAACGCCCTGTCCTTCGCCTACCAGTCCATTCTGCCTCAGCCACCTTTTAAAGGTTGTCGAACAACTTAACTGGGGGATGTCCCACGCTACACCTTACGGGGTATCCGCTCTAGGACTCGTTAGCTCGCCTACTCCAACGGCCATTGGTCCTTTGACAAACATGGCCAGCTCACTACCACTAGCTAGCTAATCATTGACTCTGCAAGCTATGTTAGCGATGTCATAATTGCATTTGATTTTAATCGTATGGACTGTGTAAAGGATGATATGGCAAGAAAGGATGTGTCGGATGAGATGACGAGTAATAGAGAAGTATGGAAGAAGACGACGTGCTGCGCCGACCCCAAATGAATTGAGATAAGGGCAAGAGAATGATGATGAACTGTGGGATCTTTGATTATAACTTTTAACTGTAAGATATCGTACTGATTGACGTCTGCACGGGGTCTTAACGAGCGGTCTCATTTGGAGCATTAAGTCTGTAATGTAAGAGTTTAGCTTCACATGTATTTGTACAAAATCGAATTTTGGATTGTTACATTACAGGCGAATGCTCCGGGAGCGCCTTAAAACACAAAGAAAGAAAAAATAAAGTTAATTTGACGTCAGTTCATCAAGCACACAGAATAAAAAAAAGATACAAAAAAAAAAAATGTCGAATAAAAAAAATAAAAAAAGAGAAATACATAAGTCCATTTTCCAGTGAGTATAGGTCTATCTTTTCATACACGAAATATTTTAAGAGTAACTTTTTTTAGGTCGTAAAGTCACCATAGCAACGAAAAAAAAAAATATCTGAGTGTTTTTGTTTTACAAAATTATTATAATACAAATTTTTTTTTCGAAGATCCTAAATCGTTGTAATAGAATTTGAAATTAGTCCGTGTGACTTTAAGTTCCAAAACTTGATAACCTAAGAAGCAGACAATCAAACCATGTTATTCTTGTTGGAGAAACGATAACCTTGATTCCTTAGGTTATTGGGTATTTCTGTTGACGTCAGAGCAACCGGTCTGTGGTCATGGACTCGTGTGAATGAGGTTGTTTTTTTATTAATTACGAACATATCGATCAGGTTGGTGATCTGTTACAAAGTAATTCCCATAAGTGGTTTTATATATCTATCGTGTATCGTTTATCTATGTAAATTGTATGAATTCTTTGAAAATAGTAGGTACGGTATACACCACTATTTTTTAATAAGTACAAAAAAATGGAGCTCTATCCGTACCCGTTACTGATCATATTTGTGTAATCAAAAGTCAAAAAAACGAAATCCTTAAATTGTCCACTAAAATTTGTCATAACTGGTAAATTCATAATTGAATCAATCATTCATAACAATTACCACTAGAACATACTACGCGCAGTGCTTTTCCATTCCTGTCGCCATTCATAGGTCGCCGGCAAACTATATGTCCATAAATTGAGTGACATTTTGGGATATAAACAAACGCTTATAACTTTGTTGTTTATGAATATTATTTATTGAGACTTTACTTCTCTAATAAGCCCTTTAAGTATTTGTACTAATTAAAAAATAGTGGTGTATTGATTAATAATTGTAAGATTAAAAATAAAATGTTTTCTATTCAAACTGAAAAAGTTTGTTCACATGAAGGAAAAATCCTTTGTGATTGTGGTTAGTTCGGATAAATCTATAGAACAGTGACGACTTACTGCTCGTAAGTCGGGGCCGCCACCACAGAACCAGCGTTGCACATTCGTAGTAGCATTCTCGTAATCATTCCTAGGTATTCTAGTTTACAGACACCTTACCGTTTATCAAGAAGAGTTTATACTTTATAATTTACTATTAATTCAATAAATACAATAATATCTTCTATATAAGTATACATATAGCATTCCATATATATATTATCTTCTAAGTAACAGAATGTTAGTAATTTTCCATAGAGTTACTTTGTAACATAATATAACATCATGGCTGTAATCCGAGAAGGGCGATACGTATACAGGGTGTAAACAGACCCTTCACATAGCCGTCAACCAAGCATTCTGTACATCAAACTAAGTAACTTTACGCAAAAATTATTGCTGGGAATCGACCTTTTTTTTTGGGGTGAAAAAATCAGATTTTACGGTAGTACTCGACGGAAAGCACTCAAAGCATTGTGCTGATGGATGGATTGAATAGTACGAGGGTCGTGGAGGTGTGTAAAGTAAAAATCTTACATTTAAAACAAGTATTTAGAAAAGAAAACTTGTGAAAATGTTGGAACTTTGACCCCTAATATCTCCGTAACTAGAAGGTTCCTAGGTATGGTCTAGAACTTTCGGCTATGTTAAGGGTCTATTTACACCATGTATAGCGCAGAGGTATACGTACACAGGGTGTAAGGGAAACCGATGACGAAACCGAAAACAGTTACCACGTACTCAGTAAATAATTCTTAACCCCCCTACATAGAACTTTTTTATCAGTAATTTAAAAAAAAAACAGCTGATTTTTTTTGGTAACCCATTTTCGCATCGATGACCCTTCCACCCTGTATACGGATGCGCTATATACGTGCCAGTTATATTTAAGTCCCATGCCATATGGGACGAGTCTATTGCCATCCACCCAGCGCAAAATCAGACTCCGTGGCTGCTACTGAGGAATTCCTGACGGAAAACCAAATAGATCTTTGCCCAACCTGGGAATGGAACCCAGGACTTCATGTTCAGCAGTAGCGCTTGCGACCACTAGACCAACGAGATAATTAGGTACCTACCTATCAGTAGCGAAGGGTAAGTTTTTGTAAGAGGCAAGCCGGATTACATATCTGTCATTATATTACTTGTCTATAGAATAAAGGGAAGCCGGTAGGAATCGAGTCCTATGGAGCCTTCGCCACTGGTACCTATTATATTATTTTATTTCTTGTAACAGAAGGTAGTGATTTTCCATTCCAGTACTTCGTAACTAGCCATAATTTGTTGTTGTGATGTTCAAAACAACTTTTTTTCATATCATATCGTTGAGGAAACGTCGGCGTAGATTATTGTGGAGGTTACTGGTTAATTAATATTAATTGTTATTTTTCTGAGGAATGTTTGGTTTCCGTATCCTTGGTCTTCGTTTTTTCGTTGAAGCTTGTGTCTTAGTTAATTAGATTAGTTCAATTAACTCATCATCATAACACATTTCAACATTCATTCATTCATTCATTCATTTTTTTTTCATTTTTTTATTTCATTTTAACTGATTATTTATTATTTGAAACTATCATGTTCACTATCATTATTATTGACACTAGAAACGGGATATTTACCATGTTATATGTCCATGTTAGTGTGTTTGCCATGTTTTGTTGTTTATCCGTGATCATGGTGCTTGCAACAGTGCCGAAATATTTATCGGGCACTCAAAGAAAACAGTAAACATGGTAAATATCCCGTTTCTAGTGTATATAATAATGGTTATTTATTAATTTCGTTTATTCATTTTTCTTACATACTAATTACATTAAAAAAAAATTGATCAACAAAAAACATTTAAAAATGGTAGTCCAACGGTATCGGGAACAGGGTCCAACCTATCGGCTGTCAGGGCTCCAGAGAGAGGAACCTCCTAACAATACGCGCCGTGTCCAGGAGTATCGCTTTCTGAATCAAGCCCTTGATCCAGCTGCCTGACGAGAGCCTCCTCAGGTATTGGTCGAGGCTCTTGGCAACTAAGCCATTGGCTGAAACGACTATCGGTAGAATGATCGCTGGGCTCACATCCCACGTATCGACAACCTCGTGAGCCAAGTCAAGATACTTCTATTGTTACGAAGATGGCATTACAACAGATCTACACACATTACATCTGTAACTCTCTTATCAATCAATTTGTCTAGTTGCCACCTTTATCCTGGGGATCACAGCATGACTGTTTGCAACAAGATAATAGCAGCTTTAATTTAATTAAAATAAAGATCACTGTGCTTTGGACGGTGGTGTAAAATAATGAGCTAAATAAACTGCCAAAGAACTGTAGTAGCCTATTCCAAAACGTAGATCTCTAATTCTCTATGGAGAACTGGCAATACAATATTATTTTTAGTATATGCTAAACCTGAATATAGTTTGTTCAGAATAAGTAACTGAATCGATTCCAATAATTTTTAAACCATGTTATATGTTTTCCCAAAAATATTTAAAAAAGTTAAAAGTTGGATACCGAGCGACTTTGAGTACCTATCGCAATAATTTAGGTACTACTGCCAAATTATTATTATCAATGAACTCAAGACGAAGCTGGAGGCGCGCGCTGCGTGGTGACCGCGTTTTTGTGCGGACAACTAGGTAACAGAACAAGCTTATAACTTTGTGATTTTTCATGATACAGTTTTGAAATTTTGTACATAGATTCTTTACATAAAAATACTAGACACGTGTATCAGGTTTCGCATATACTAAAACTAATGTTGTATACTCCATGGACACTGGCCAAAAACAAACTCTTGTCTCTATATTTTTTCTTTATTCATAATGTGTTTTTTTTCATCTTTGACATCAATAATGTTTTCCGTGTAGGTACCTTATTGTCATCACTTACAGTAATGGCTGCGAGTAATTGACTTATAACCTGACATGACAAGTTGCGTGCGCGCTTTATGAGAGGCTGTCTAATATGAACAGTCATTGGTTTTGTTATGTTTGAGAAGTGCTACAATACATGTTTCCGTTAATATTAATTGGCTGGAAGGGGAAGGGAACAAAAGAAAATAAAAAAATTTCATCGGGAATTAAAAAAAAACAGCTTTTTCTTACCCGTGCTGGGCGTACTAAATTAGTGGTTGCAAATGCTGACCGGAGTTTTCTGACCGGCAAGAATGGTTGAATATATTGTATAGTACTTACTTCAGGTCTGCTGTGGTAACTTTTACGTCATGATACCTTAAAGGACCGGACTGCTTCTCATTAAGAGCGCTTGTACAGAAAGTGGGCAACGTCGCAAACAGCTGTCAAATATTTCGCTGTTTTAATTAATTTGGCAATATTACTGTATGGAAATAAGAAATATGGCTAACTAGTCAACTAAAGTATTGATAATGAAATGCAATAATTATTATCGTAACATTGAATATTTCATTTTAGATGTGAAAAAAGTATTTGGAAATATTCCAAATGCCTTTTTTACACTTAAAACAGTTACAACATTAAATTCAGTGTGTTAATTTCAATTCATTATTAATATTCTAGTTCACTAGTTAGCCATATTTTTTATTTCCATACAGTATAGTAATAATGACAAATTAATTAAAACAGGTAAATATTTGACAGCTATTTGCGACGTTGCCCACTTTCTATACAAGCGATCTTAACACAGGTTTCTATAATCTAGCTAGGAGAGCAGTGCTCACCCACTCGTTTGTAGAGTGTGGGTGAGCACGTGTAATTAATACAAAGCTTTGTTTTTGAGAAAATAAATAAATATTATCATTATAAACAAGTCTGGTAACCTCTGACGGCAAATGTTGTTATTTAAACATATATCTATAATAGTGTAGACTTTTTTTTTGTGAGTTATGCTAAAAGGTCTTGTTGCTTAATAACAAGACAAGTGTTGGTATGATCGGTCTCAGAGGTTAAGCTGCGCTTGTCAAGGTCAGTCAGTAGTTTAGAGCATTTTTTTTCTTGTCGTAACTGCTATCTAACTAAAAGGTAACAGGATATCATATTAAGATTCATTTAGATTTATACTATTTGTCAGATGCCTTCTGAAACTTGTTTATTTCTTTTATCTACTAAGTAATAAATTTGCATACTATTTAAGAAGTACCATCGAGAGGTTGTGGACCTTGTGCCTTAACCTTTTATGTGTCGGAACATAACTTCTTACATTATTATTATTACATACATAGCGATTTATCAATAGCCTTACAATCTATTGTTTTGCCAGCATTCCTGGCAAAACAATAGAATGTGAACTTGTGCTTAAAACTCGAAATTACAAATGATATTTATCGAAATAAAATTTAAATATTTATTTGGATTGTGTTGATGGTGTAGGAATGTGTATGAGGGTACAGGAATCGAGCTTTTCGACAGCTTCGCCACAGTTTAAATCTACCTAGGCATCAGTGGCGAAGATTCCATACAACTCGATTTCAACCTGAAAATGGCACAGTCAATATTCTATAGACAAATAATATAATCAGATTAAAGATATGTACTCAGACTTACCTCTTACGAAAATTGACCCTTCGCTACTGCTTGGCATAAGTATAAAAAAAAAATCTAGACATTATATTCTACCTTGACAAAGGCCGTTTGTAATATAACCTCATTATGTCTCATTACGTACTACATAATACCTTATGTTTTCATATGAGCGATAAAGTCAGACATTTTATGGGACAAAAATGAAAATTACACAAAAATAGACCTTAAGTACTTTGTTCCTGATCCATACTGGTTTTAATAGAATTTTAGTCGCAAACAGTATTTTTTCAAGGTTATTTTTAGAATAATAAAGCTTTTAAAATAGACTTAAATATACATTAAAGACAGACGGTGTTTTAATATAAATCTTACTATGAAAACCCGATTTAGTTGAAACGTGTTGTTCCAAGTTTAAATTTAAAGTCTTCCTAACTAGTACTATTTTTAAAATATTCTTAGTTTTGAGTAGGTATTTCATATTTTTAACCGACTTCCAAAAGGAGGATGTTATCAATTCGTCTGATACTGACTTAAAAGAAAAACACCAAAAAGGCTTGCCGTAATTGGGTAAAAAAGGTAAAAAATACGAAATAACAATATGAAAAAACTTTTTTTGCAAAAAATAAAACCGATTTCAAAAAGTGAAAAATAACTCTAGCTTCAGAAGTCGACGACAAAAAAACTGAATCAAACAAACAAAAGTCACCGAATTCTGAAGTTAGAGTTATATTTCACTTTTTGAAGTCGGTTTTTTTTTTAAAGTTCTTTCATATTGCCGTTTTTTACCCGACTACGGCAATGCCAAAACAGGGTTGTAGGTTTAATAGGCTATGTATGGAACTATGTTCAATACAGATTCTTTTTTATCGTGTGGTTAGTGCCTAACCTGGTGTCAGAGTTTTTATGCCGTTCATGGGCCATTACACCGTTTGTATGAATTTAAAATCGCGAACAATAAAATTATGAAAATTATATTTATAACCAAAAAACACTTTTATTCACATGTCAGAATTTAATTTTACACTAGTAAAATTATTACCAGATTTTAACAAATTCATGAATAAGCAATTACTATTATAATACTTATGTAAACAATTATATAAAGTAGATAAGCACATTGTTTTTACACAAACAAAATAATTCTATTGTCTGAAATATGTGAGTATTTCAATTAACAAAAAAAAAATGACACCAATTTGCATACAAAGTGCGATGATATTTGAATGTTTTTATTTATAATATTTACGAGTAGTCTAGACATAATCTTAGCATGTCTAATTAAAGAAGTTGGTCATATTTTCTTGATTAAATTAGTATGCATTGGGACCAGTTGTGTGTGGCCCAGTGTTAATTAATGGCCCTGACTTATAAGTTAGGTAAAAGAGCTCGTGGCTAAATAATAACAGCCGCTCGGGTCGATCTTCAGGTTAAGCTGCGCTTGCCTAGGTTGGTCCGTGGATGGGTGCCCACTCATTACTACCGAGTTTCCTTCGTGCCACGGAAAGCACGTTAGCCCGGCTGTCATTTGTAGACCTTGACAGTCCTTACAGGTCAGTGGCTTGAAAGTCTAACAACCATTCTTACCAAGAGGTATGGTATTACCCAGTACTAACTGGTACGGAGCGACTGCCTATCTGACTAACACAGCCCAGTAGTACTGATGATAATTATATGATACCCCTTGGTAAGACTGGTTGCCAGACCAAAGATCCACAAAACGCCATGATCAACGGCTTTACATGCTGTTTGAGGCACAAAGGAAACTCGGCAAGTAATGGATGGTCACCCATCCACCAACCGATCAGATCGACCCCAGCGGCTGTTATTATTTAGTCATGAGGTCCTCAAAATACAGAAACACAGTCACAGTCGGTGGGTTTATTCTTTTTTTAAAATTGCGTGCCGCATATTTTCTTTCGTCGCTCATTATTTTCTATCGTGCCAGTACTACCTTGAACGTTTATCAACCCTGTACGTGTACATTGACATTCATACAGTCTGAACCACCGTTGACTTTAGTAAACACTTATAAGTCTAGTGTTAATTTAGTTCTTAAGCTGTTCATGCTTTTGGGAGAGCTATTCTAATCTACACAATATACTAAGTTAAAATCGCTTTTTGTGAATGTGTCTGTGGTGTTTTTTTAAATGGCGCACTATGCATAGTTTAAAAAAGGAATTAATTAATAATTCCGGAAGGTTGAAGTGGATAAAAATACTTTAATATGAAACTAGTTCATGCCGTGCCCCCGTGGAGTTTGGTAATTGTCCCACGGCCCACGGGATTGTACTACCGGGATTAAAAGTATCCTCTGTGTTAATCCAGGTTATAAAATATTTGTGTGTCAGGTTTCATCCAAATCCGATCAGCAATTTTTGCGTGAAAAGAGTAATAAATATTCATCCTTACAAACTTTCGCATTTACATAAAAGTACTAACTATTCATACACGAAATATTTTCAGAGAATCATCTAACGGCTATAACGAAGCTATTTCAAGGCATTTTTTTTTTATCTAAGTATATTTTTATAAGAAATAAATAATTTAAAATTAGGTACTTGACCCACAAAATAAATACTGGATCCTTATTTTTGAACATTCATTGCACTAGTTTACTACGTCGTATTTACCTACTGTCATTGTTAGAATAGGGAGTAAGCAAAAAGTTATTAAAGTTATTAAGCAAAAAGTCTCAAAAAAAAATTTTGAATTATAATAATTTCGTAAAAACAAAAACACTCAGATATTTTTTTTTCCGTTGCTATGGCGACTTTACGACCTAAGGAAGTTACTCTTAAAATATTTCGTGTATGAAAAGATTGTCTATCTTTTCATACAAAAATTACAATATACAAAAAAATCCTTGTTTTGTTGTGCGAAGAAGGGGTTAGTCGCTAGAATAAACTAGCTCAAAGTAATGTCAACTTTAGTGACCTCTTCTCGGACGTTGCGACCAGGGATTTTTTATTTGATCTCTAATGACATAATAATCATATTTATTTTGCATTGACATAATTGTGTGCTTAGCTGTGTCATTTATGTTATCAATGACACCTAGATGACAGCTGACACTTAAGTAAATACTCCTTTTTACCATTGTGTAAACCAATGCAAAACGAATGTTACCACAGAGTTTTATTTTTTATTTTGACCAGCTGTTTTTGTAAACACCTGTGTTTGTTGTGATTCTGCATCCTGTATCCAGGCCTGGATCTTTTTCGCGGAACTCAAACTAAATATTTTGCACAATATTTAACACCTGTTTCTCTACAGTGAGTTTGTAAAATCTCTTTAAACAAATAGTTCTTTACCCAAATACAACATTATTTTTAGTATATGCGAAACCTGAATATAGGTTGTTCAAAATAAGTAACTGAATCGATTCCAATAATTTTTAAACCATGTTATATTTTTTCCCAACAATATTTAAAAAAGGTTAAAAGTTGAACACCGAGCGAAACTAAGTACCTATCGCAATCATTTAGGTACCTACTGCATGAGCTCAAGACGACACTGGAGGCGCGCGCGCGGCGGTTACCACGTTTTTGTGCGGACAACCAGTCAACACACCAACTCTATAACTTTGTGTTTTTTTTTTTTTTTTTGATGATACAGTTTTGAAATTTTGTATATAAAAATACTAGATACGTGTTTCAGGTTTCGCATATACTAAAACTAATGTTGTATATGTTACGTGCAATGATCGAAGAAGAAGCAAACCTAGTTTAACCCGGGTAAACTTAGTATTACCCAAGCTCTTTGGGTTAACTCCGAATAATCACTAAAATAAATTTAAATTTGGATGTAGCGCTCACCGCTCGTTGCGCTTGCTCGGCTCGCGCGCGTTTTGTCACAGTTCTAACCTAACCTAATCCATTTGGTCTGTGTGTCCTAGCAATAAAAAGGATACACCTAAGTTTAACAAACTTAGCGGCCGCACCTAGGTTTTTCCAGCTAGAACTAGGTGTAAACTTACTTCGGCATGTAGCCGTAACATATACATATAATCATGATGGCCGTATAGCTACACTCCGGTTTTAAAATCCAGATTTTTTTTTACATTATCTTATTTAAACCTCCGGTCTCGTCACTAACAACTCTTTTTTTGTTACAGTAGAAAATGCCAGCCTACGACAATGAGGGGGCGACGATATCCATGGAGGATGTCCGCGCCCCGGAGCCGCCAATCACCATCAGTACCATTGAGGCGGAGCTCATCGCCAGGAGACACAAGATGTTTAAGACGCAGAAGTCTACTGTCGCTTCTAGGTTAGTAATTTTAGATTTTTGTTTTCGGAGCTCTTTATGAAGAAGAGCTATTTGTTTTAGGAGCTCTTTATGGAGTAGAGCTATTTGTTTTAGGAGCTCTTTATGCAGAAGAGCTATTTGTTTTAGGAGCTCTTTATGAAGAAGAGCTATTCGTTTTAGGAGCTCTTTATGGAGAAGAGCTATTCATTTTAGAGCTCTTTATGGAGAAGAGCTATTTGTTTTAGGAGCTCTTTATGAAGAAGAGCTATTCGTTTTAGGAGCTCTTTATGGAGAAGAGCTATTCGTTTTAGGAGCTCTTTATGGAGAAGAGCTATTTGTTTTAGGAGCTCTTTATGGAGAAGAGCTATTCGTTTTAGGAGCTCTTTATGGAGAAGAGCTATTCGTTTTAGGAGCTCTTTATGGAGAAGAGCTATTCGTTTTAGGAGCTCTTTGTGATGCAGAGTTCTTCGTGCTATCTGTGCTGCAAAGCAGCGTTGCTGTGATAAAGTTTTCAGTTGAAGGGTGTGTATGGGTGGTAGTGTATTTTCAAGCTCATGAGATATTTATAAGCTTGGGCGTTGGCTTTTGTTTTTTAAATATCTTTAGATAACCAATCTCTAAAAGAGCACATGGGAAGGAATTGGGGGAGGCCTTTGCTCAGTAGTGGGACAGTACAGGCTACTAAAAAAAAAAAAAACTCAATTTCTAAAAAGTGTGGCGCTTGCTTGTTTCTTTGTTATAAAATCAAGAGCTAAGTTCTTCTAAGAAGAAGGTCCATTTAAAGAGCTTGTTATAGTTATATATAAAACACGGTTCACCACATAAGACAATGATGTTTTAAATATGCGTTTTTCAACAGGAAACAACAGGCAGTCTGCGTGCGACGAGCACACAAGAGATACGGCACACAGAAGAACCCCAACATCATATTGGATGGATTGAACATGACAGTACCTAAAGGAGCCATGTAAGTCCAACATTTTTTTTATTCGGATGTGAAATCATCAAATGCCCCCCTCCCGAGCGTGGAGCGGAAGGGAGTGTCAGACTTCTACTGACTAAAACCTATCCATGTTCCTTCTTTGCCCTTTGCGTTCCAGGGCCGCGGTATCTCTTTCGAACAGTCCCACAGCCCTGGCAGACCATTCTCAACCTCCTGCCTTTCTATATAGTGTGTCGATTGCAATCTAAATTGAGTCGGCCCAGGATTCGGCTGTGTTTAGCGTCATTAGTTATTGTAACGTGCATGGTATGTTTTAGCGCATGACGTTTATCAAAAACTAACCCGCCATCTTGGTTTTTAATACAATTGCCATAGACAATTTCAGCAATTAATTTCAATTACATTGTTGAAATTGTCTGTTGAAATTGTAAAATAAAATAAAATTGTAAATTGAATAGAGGGAAGCGGCAGTGTGGATGAAGTAGTCATTCAATAGGATTAAATACACTTAAAGGGGTTGTATCGATGATTTTAATGGTTATAATTCTGTAAATACATGCGTATTACGGGCGCAAATCATATTTCGTTTAACATACGATCTGACACTGAACGTCAAATTGCAAAAAATAAGAAATTTTCAACCCTGGCGCTTCTACCTCTACATTCAGTCGGTCGTAAATTATTACACAACCAAAAATCTGATATATCAGCTGCAGTTTACCTCTGTTACGATACTTGACATGTATGAACTATAATATGACGTTAGACTGACAATAGATGCGGTTTAAAAGGAGAAGGGAAAGGTTCCATAGTTTCCTGGGCCCAGGTGTTAACTTAATCAAACTAGCCTTATTTGTAAGAAGATGTAATAACATGGCATCTGTCAGTCGGTGACCAGTGTTGCAAACTGAAGAAAAAATTAAAGAAACTCGATTTTCTATGAAACGATTCCACGAAACGATTGATAAGCACTTGTCACTTGATTTTCATACATATTTTAAGATTTTACCATTCATTCGTTATCGATTACTAGGAATTGAGGCATGTATTTAATCGACTATATAGTTTCATAACTAAATTTAACTTTTCTCGCTTCCTAGATAGAAACATGGTACTGTAATTTGAGATTTCCTTTAGAAAAATATAACGGCTTTTTAATACATATTTAACTAGTTAACTGCTGGGCCCACGATTTCCCATCTCCTTTAGACACACAAGAGTTTAAATTTCTTGTTAATAAAATTAAGATTTTATCGTGTGACTCATTCACCTTTATAATTATTGTTTACGGTCTTAAACCTCTTATTCATTTGGTAACAATTGACGCGGTTCCCATGACGCGCAACAATGTTTGGCAACGATGCACAACAGCGTGTGAATTTTGGGCGCCATCTTTTAAACAACAAAATAAAACTACAGTGTTGAGTCTTTTGTGGATTGAATGACATTGACAGAGAAACTTCGTTAGTTATTAAATACATATCTATACTAATATTATAAAGCTGAAGAGTTTGTTTGTTTGTTTGTTTGCTTGAACGCGCTAATCTCAGGAACTACTGGTTCGATTTGAAAAATTCTTTTAGTGTTAGATAGCCCATTTATCGAGGAAGGTTATAGGCTATAAAATTTCACGCGGACGAAGGTCGCGGGGAAAAGCTAGTTTGATTATAAATTGACTTAGGTTTAGAGAGCGTCACGCGGCGTTATGGTTCTTTTGGCGTCAAAGTCAAAACCCGGCCATCTTGTTTTCTTAAAACCTTTTCCATAGACTGCCTCGTTGGTCGAGTGATCGCAAGCGCGGCTGCTGAGCATGAGGTCCTGGGTTCGATTCCCAGATTGGACAAAGTGTTATTGGGTTTTTCCATCAGGAATTTCTTAGTAGCAGCCACGGAGTCTTGATTTGTGCCTGGTTGAAGGCAATAGGCTCGCCCCCTACCACATGGGACTTAAAACATAACTGGCAAAATGTGGGTCTACTATTACAGGTGTGATGTAATGTTATGTTTTCCACAGACCATTTGACAAATGTTTACCAACAGCACTAAAAGAATTATGACGCACTCTTTGATACAATAGTATTGGACTATAATTGGTCCCAAACATAATTCCCGACATATTCCTACAAAACTTGTCCACATTTTCCTTAAAAATGAAACCGTAATCATTATTTTTTTCTGCCCTTCCATTTCACGAAACGTCACAAAATTTCGCGCCAAAAATAATGTCAAAAGCGAGTCTTTTCAATTTGACAAACGGCCAAGATCATTTGAGGAAATGGTCTAGGAAGATTTTTAAATAATTTGAGTCAAATGGTTTGGACTAAACGATAATGTTTTCAATTTGCGGACCGAGATGAAAGCGCCTGAAAAAATACATTTGAAATTCATGGAGATGATGAAAAAATTCTCTGAATAAACAACTGTGTCGAATAGGGGAATAAATTATTGGAGATTTGTGTTAAAAATGTGTGCTAATGAAGATGGAGTATTCCTCAAAGCGCAACTATTTTTAAGCGCAACCAACTAAGCTCAACTAAATTGTTCCTTGAAGCGCAACCATTAGTTGCGCTCACAAATTCAAATTAAAAATAATATGTTTATTCCTCAAAGCGCAAACATGATTAAAAAAAATAATGAATCCATCATACCCCTCTCTATTTTTCGCTTCGAGGAATAGTTAACAATAGTTGCGCTTTGAGGTTTACCCCAAGAAGATTTATCAATTTTTAGTTTTTCAATAAAATTTTGAACTGCTTCTTTCTGCACAAGGTGTAAACGGACCCTTCACGAAGCCTAAGTTTAAGTGCACTAAGTTTGATGTACAGAATGCTTGGTTAACTTGGCATTCTGTACATCAAACTTAGTAACCCTACGCAAAAAATATTGCTGGGACGCACTCAAAACATGGTGCTGATATTGTGCATTGAATAGTAAACACGTAATGGAAGTATTTGAAGTGAATTGCCTTGAAAACTAGTTAAAACAAAAAACTCGTAAAAAACTTGGAACTTTGATCTTCAATATCTTCGTAACTAGAAGGTTCCCAGGTATGGTCCAGAACTAAAAAATGATTGCAATGACGGGGAGAACAAGTGCCTTTCGGCTTCGTTAAGGGTCTATTTACAACCATTATTAAAACAAAGTTGTTTATCTGTGAATGTATTCGCATAGTACATCCGAACCAGTTGATCAATTTCGACGCAGTTTTCATCATTTATTAACATAATCTATTTCCATTAGTTTTTGTGTAGTCTGTATGATAAATTAATATTCAATTAATTTACATCCTTAAAAACCGAACGCTTGTAGGAAAATAATACGTAATTTATAATTACTATTGTTAAAAATGAGGAGTTCGTGGCTAAATAATAACAGCCGCTCGGGTCGATCCTCAGGTTAAGCCGCGCTTGCCTAGGTTGGCCCGTGGATGGGTGACCACCCCATACCGAGTTTCCTCCAGCCGTTTGACTATGACAGTCGTTACAAAGTAGTCAGTGGTCTGACAACCAGTCTTACCAAGTTGTATCGTATTACCCAGTACTAACTGGGTTGTGGAGGTCAGATAGGCAGTCGCTCCATGTAAAATACTGGTATTCATTTGCATCTAGTTAGATTGGAAGCCGACCCCAACATGGGAAGAGGCTAGGCAGATGATAATTGATAAAAAATTTGAGAATGTGATTGAATGTATGTGTGTTTTATTGTCTTAAAAATGTTTCAAAGAAAACCAATAGCATATAAAAGTTTCCTAAAGTCAATATATAGCAACAGGAACTTGTGTCAAATGTAGTTTATACAGCCGAAGTTTTGCAATTTCTCAAACCAGTACACTTGAAGTATATTTGTTTGACACTGCTGTATGGAAGTTACTTGAAGTTGGCGTCTTTTCCCCCGAAGTCACTGTTTTCTATATTAATGTTGACCAGTTGGAGTAAGATTTGGAAGTCCTGTCAATGTTTTGTAGTTGGAAATCTAAGGGGTTACGAGGGAATTTAAGAGTTTTAGTTAAAGCTAGAGAGAGAGATTTGTTTCCTATTCTTATGATATTTTGTATACAGAAGGTGATGGTGACCTTTTTAATTAATAAATAACACTTTGGAACCTTTTAAGGGGGGAGGCCAGATGATTCAAGGTTTAAAAAAATTTGAGCATCTGTCTTTAGAAACAAATAAAATTGAAATAAAGGGCATACAGAACCTACTGCTATTGTATGATTCATGTTTTAAGTTTAAACGATTCAATGTGCTTGTATTTGGGTATCCAAATTGAAAAGAAATATTCTGTATTTTTAGCGTAAGGATGAATCTTTCTTAGTTTATTTTTAACTAGCTGTCGCCCGCGACCTACGTCCGCGTGAAATTATTATAAAAACATAATTTTCCCCGTTTTTGCAACATTTTTCATTGCTGCTCCGCTCCTATTGGTCGTAGCGTGATGTTATATAGCCTAAGCCTTCCTCGATTAATGGGCTATCCAACACTAAAAGAATTTTTCAAATCGAACCAGTAGTTCCTGAGATTAGCGCGTTCAAACAAACAAACAAACTCTTCAGCTTTATAATATTAGTATAGATATAGATGTATTTGAGAAAAAATTGATCAAATAAAAAAATAATCTATGTCAAAATTGCGATAAATCCTCAGAAAAAGCCGAAATAATGTATATCCCTTGACATTTTCTTAATTACAGTCTTCTGTTTCCAGATACGGTCTCCTAGGAGCTTCAGGATGCGGCAAGACAACTCTGCTATCCTGCATCGTGGGCAGACGAAGAATGAACTCTGGAGAAATCTGGGTGCTTGGTGGGAAGCCGGGCAGTCCAGGGAGTGGAGTGCCTGGACCTAGGATTGGGTACATGCCTCAGGTTAGTTGGTTATGCTGTGTTTATTATTTAGTAAAAAGCCGTGTCTCCTGCTAATATAGAGAGAGGAGGAATTTATGTTTTCCTACTCCTCCGCTATTCTTTTGTGATTAATTTCGTTGCGGGATCCAAGACAGTTAAATTGTTTCTCTGGGACTTCGTCGAGCTTCATTGTCTCGGCGCTTTTCTGGTGGTCGCCACTCTTGATTCTGGCTTTCAGGAGTTGCAGTGGCATAGGAATAAGTTGGTGGGCTTGTCCCATTAAAAATGTTCAGTACAAGTTTACCCTTGTATTTTTTTACAAAATTGATCGCTTCGTTCAATTTAGATTCATAATGCAGTGTATTAAACACGCGTAGTTTTTATTTTGCATTCCTGCACTAGTACGGGAACTAATAAAACAAAGAAAGAACGTAAAACAACTACAACAAGTATTGTATTGTTCACTTGTGTTTTAGTTAACTTTTGTGGGGGAAAAAAGGGCTTAACCCCGCGTCCAACCAAACCGATTGATCGCGTTCATAATGCCGCTCATTTGTTCTGAAAACCTGAAGGCGCCCTTTATTGAGGCGACAACCCGTTTCATCATAATCATCATCCACAGCTCGACTTCACCCACTGCGCGGTATAGGCCTCGCTTTGCTTGTACCAAGCTCCACGTTCTTGTGCCAGCTTCATCCAGGATATTCCCGCAGTGACAATAATGCCGTCTGCCCAACAACCCGTTTGGGTTCGCCGAATAAAAAGAACACGACCGTCGCTTTGGTTAGGACGCGGCTTTATTCTGTATCATAAATCCAATATTATAGGTATCCCTGATGTTGAGGTAACTTCTAGAAACTTCTTTAACTACTTAATAAACTAACTACTGAAGTCAACTCCTGATCCCTTCAATAAAACTAGGATCCCCCATCATTCATATTGTTTCAAAGTTTCTGGTATAGTCTCGGCAATTTGTGTCCAGAAAGCGTCTAATATGACACTTGTGTCCCTGTACATAACGCGACAACTCGCAAACAATTGCTGAAAGGTAATCAACCATGTTTCATAGGTGTTAAGGTTGATAGAGTATGTCACATAAGCCACATAACATAACGTGCTAACTCACAATCCATTGCTAAAGAACATTTAGCCTTAGTAATTAGTAAATAAGGTTGGTTGAGGTTGATAGTCAATGTCAGAGACAGAAATTATAGTTTTGTGATCTACGAAGCGAATTTGATAAGTGGGTAGATATTTTTCAGGATAGTTTTATATCATAACTGTTTTGCGTAGTTTGTAGGCAATTATTTTGTCGTATGGTTTGTTTTTCTTGTGAAGGAAATTGGTAGATGTTATGAGGACAATTTAGGGATGTGCCTGTCTTAGTTATGGTTCCTTACCCAAGAGTAACCAACAGGACCCTATTCCTAAGTCTCCGCTGTCCGTCCGTCCGTCCGTCTGTCTGTCAGCGGGCTGTATCTCATGGTCCGTAATAGGTAGATTTAGGCATTCATGTGGGTGTCGCCTAACTTTAGCGAAACGGGCATTATTATAAAAACTTCATTAGTTGTTACTTTGTAAAATCAAAATTAAAATATTTTATTTCACATAGGCCTAGATGGGCACTTATAAAACGTCGAAACAAAAGGTGCACGGTTCGGGTTGGTCGTTTCCTATGGAGAAGAACCGGCAAGAAACTCCATGGTTACTCTTTTCAAATCATTTGGTGTTACAATATTATGGATACAGCATTTGTACTTAAGTATGGGGGGACAGCGTAGGCCCGACAATAAGTCGTTGCTTACTACACAAAAAATGTAGAACAAAATAAAAAGTTAACAAAAGTTAACAAGCAGCTGGGAATCTACAAAGCCTACAATGTTCACACATTCACAAACAATTGATAAAAAATAATGTATAAAAAGGTAAAAAAAAAAAGAATTATAAGTACTAAAAAAAGAATTGTAAGATCGTTAGGCATGAATTTATTTACTTACACAATTTATGACAATAAGAAAACCATTGTGTCATTTTACTATTAAAGAAATAATGGATAATGGACATACAAATAAGTCAGGAAATCTGTTTATGGTAGGTATATTCGAACACGTGTTTTCAATTGATGTTATTTCCGCTTAAATGACGCCGGACCTATGGCTTAACGTGCTTTACGAGGCACGGAGGAAACTCGGTATGTAATGGGCGGTCACCCACTGACGGACCAACCTAGGCAAGTCATTGCATTAAAATCATCAATACAACCTGCTAAATCAATTTAATCCCAAAAAACATACATACGTGTTACGCTCGCGAATCATATTTTAATCAACATACTACTTGACCTGCAAATTGAAAAAACTACCTGCTTCTTAGGCTACCCTGGTTCTTCTCCCTTAACTGTAGAATCCAATCCAAAAGGACAGAAGACGTACGCACGACGGCAAATCAAGCTATACAAAACCAGTTTATGCGGATCGCTCATTGTACGGGATGTCTATACAAAGGAAGGCCATGTTATACTGGAAATGTATAGCTTGATGTGCCGCCGTGTGTACGTATTTATCGTGATTCTGACTAGGCCATAACTCTATAAGATTTTAAACTATCATGGTCACTAACATTATCATTAACAGTAGAAACGGGATATTTACCATGTTTATTGATTTCTTTGAGTTCCCGATATTTCGGCGCTGTTGCAAGCACCATAATCACGGATAAACTGAAGTTATTACGGGTGGGTGTTTATGAGCAGACAAATCGGTCTACCCTCTTTCTTGTTCGTTTTTTGCACTCAGTACCGCTACCACTGTCACTCGCAACTCGATTCTGTTCCCGACACACGAAAGTCACTGTGTCCGCTCGCAAACCCGCAATAACTTCAGTTTATCCGTGATCATGGTGCTTGGAACAGCGCCGAAATATCGGGAACTCAAAGAAATCAGTAAACATGGTAAATATACCGTTTCTAGTGTCAATGATAATGCCATAACTCTAAGTACAACTACAACGATTTTACGAATCAATTTTATAAACATAGCCCCAGACACCCTAAAACTACACAAACAAAGGTTTTGTTTATGCATTTAGTACCCAGGACCCTAGATATACATATAGTAGGTACCTCTGAAACTATAATCCTCATGCCATACTACATACACTTCAGCGAAGGTAATCCAGCGGATGTTTTCCTTAGCCTTTGGTCGTTAGCATGCTAATATTAAACACTTTGTTAAACTAACAGATACTGTATAATGTTTTAAAGATACATTAGTTACCGGAGATTAAATATTAAGAACCTTGACTTATAAAGTAGGTTGGACTTTAGCTGTACATAATTTGTTTAGGACGCTAAGAGCCAAATTTTTTATGGTTTATCATAACGACCCCATTTTCACCACGCTTCTTATAATTTTTTTGCTAGGTTTTCCTATTGTCCCACTGCTGAGGAAGCCTTCAGGCGCGATTTATACAGATACGGCGTAAGGTGAAGGCGCGGCGCAGGCGTGGAATTTATAACGAAAGGAAAGAACGGCGTGCCTGCGCCGCGCGTGTATTTCACGACACGTCGCCTACGTACATCTTGTATGAAAACGTTTTGAAGCGGCATCATGCCTGCGCTGCACCTGAGCCGCGCCTTCACCTTATGGCGTTTCTATATAATTCACGCCTTAGATTTCCACCATCTTAAATCCCTTTAACGTTGAAATTTTTCCATAGTGCATACTGGCATATAGGTGTTAGTAAAAAAGGACACGCAGTTTTCTTTCTCTATCTATCAGATATATAGATCTATCAGATCTGCCCCCATAGCATAACCACGTAGACAAGGATTTGAAATGACAGTTTGTGTCGACACAATGACAGATTTCTTTGCGCTATCTGTCATTTTGTCGATTCTTCCGTCAAAGAAATCCTTGTCTACGGTGGTCATGCTATGGGGGCAGATCTGATAGATTTTTATCTTGACACACATAAGAAGAATGTTATTTTAGTTTCGATTACACTGTTGTCGCAATGACTTAGGGATCGGCATTAGCGCTACGAGTTGCGGGTTCATATCCCGTAGGATATGTGTCCTACGGGATATGAACCCGCAACTCGTAGAGTTCTCTTCTTCTTCGTTTCGCTTCATGTGAAACAAAACACTTGTATGACCTAAGATAGTAGGGCTGTGTTTGTGTATTTATGATTGATCTAAACCATAGTAATGTGCCCCCAATGATGGGCATCACAAATGATTTACTCTATAATTTAATTGTTACAGGAATTAGCGCTATTCGGCGAGTTCTCCATCAGAGAAACTCTGATCTACTTCGGGTGGATCGCGAACATGCCAACAAGGGAGGTGGAGCAACGCATAGACTTCCTGATCCAGCTGCTGCAATTACCAAACCCTACCAAGTTAGTACTATACACACGCTGATTGATGGGTGTAAATTGTTCAAAAGCTTAGTATTAATAACGTTTTTTGAGTCAATAGTTATTAGATAAATCCTTCTGAGAATAAAAAGTTCTAACTTAGTCGAATCGGTACTGAAATCTGTTTTTAAGTACTTTGATTGTTACTATTAATGTATTCCAGTACCAATTTCTAAGACAGAGATAAATCAAATATACGTTAACGATAATCAAATCTGATCGGGAGCATACAACGTGTTTTTTTTTAAATCCAGTAATTCTAGGGTTATAATCTATAAGTAAAAATAATGCAAAAAGTCAAAGAATATGTGGTCCAAAAATGCATAGTTTCGAAGATATCATCTGCAATCTCTTGACGTGTGAAGGTATCTAAGTTTCATTGATAAATACGAGTAATTCATTTTCATTCAAACCAATCATTCATAATATTTAAAGCTAAGAAAATGCGCCACAAAAAAAAAGTAGTATTTCACGTAAGAGTTTAATTATTATTTTAATTTTTTTTAAATAATTATTTTGTAAAAAAATGAAAATAAAAAAATGATAAATGAAAAATAATCCATATGCCTGTTGATTCTTTGATATGGTCTCATTCATACCCTAGAGTTATGGGATATAAAAAAAACACTTTGTATATTGACCAAAATTCAAGGATTACCCTTGTGTAAAAATTTTCTTGGTATATATACAACACAAAGTAATATTACTATGTTATTCCGATAATATTCCCCCCTTTATCGTTAAGGATTTAAGAAGTATTCTCAGTGAACCTCTTTGCCACATTTTTAATTTAGCCTTGCAGGCTGGTTCATATCCCTCTGAATGGAAAGTTTCCAGAGTCACACCCATTCCTAAATCCCAAAACAAGAAATCTGCCGAAGATTATCGCCCTATCGCAATTTTATCTTCCCCGGCCAAAGTCTTCGAGAACATCCTCCACAATGCTATCTTCAAACAAATAAACAAATACTTATGTAATGAGCAGCACGGTTTCAGAAGCAAGAGGTCAGTTGATACTAATCTCCTGACACTGGTTGATTATATCTCCTCCAGCTTGGACCGCGGGCGTCAGGTGGACATACTTTACTTCGACTTCCGGAAGGCGTTTGATAGGGTTAACAATGACACGCTGCTGATGAAGCTTAGCAAACTCGGATTCTCCCCGTCTCTTCTCCGTTTCTTCGCAGACTATCTACGTGATCGTCAGCAGTTTGTTAGGCTCGGCATGTACGAATCTAGTACCTATCACACGCGTTCTGGCGTGAGTCAGGGCTCAATTTTGGGGCCTTTATTATTTTTAATTATGGTCAATGATCTCCCTCAAGTTCTTCGCCATGCAAGATGTCTACTGTATGCCGACGACTTGAAACTCTATCTTGAAGTTGGCTCCGAGTGTGACTGTTTGGCACTGCAGCAAGACATAGACGCGATATACAAGTGGAGCGTTGACAATAAGATGGAATTCAACTCCTCTAAGTGCTTCGCTATGATCTTCGGTCGAGTGCGACACCCAGTGAATTTCGAATACAATTTAAATAATGACACTATCACAAAATCAACAGCCATGAAAGACCTGGGAGTTACATTCGACCGAAAGCTCACCTTCCATGACCACATGACTACGGTAGCCAAACAATCCTACCAAAGGTTAGGTTTTGTCCTGCGTAATTGCCGTGATTTTCACTCCGCACACGCCATCAAAATAATATATAACGCGCTTGTTCGTAGCAAGTTAGAGTCGAGCTCTTGTGTGTGGAATCCACACGAAAAAACTTACGCGCTTCTTTTAGAAAAAGTACAGAAAGCGTTCCTTAGGTTTTTGTACAAGCGGATACATGGCTATTACCCTTACCTATATCCGACCAAATTTTTACTGGGTTGCCTCGGATATAACTCATTAGAGGTAAGGCGAGCAAATGGTCAGCTCACAATGGCATGTAAGACGCTCCGTGAAACCATTGACGCGCCTGATCTGCTTGCTATGCTGGCTCGCTTCTTTGTGCCGGACAATTACTGCAGGGGTAAAAAGCACAGATTGTTCGCTGTGCCTCCGTGTCGCACCGTAGCGCGTGCTAAGTCTCCAATTCCTCGAACTCTGGCTGCACTTAATGATCTCTTGGATTCTAATCCAACAAACGATCTGTTTGCGGATGAATGGACGAAGATTTTATTGGCATGTCAGAAGTACTGTGAGAGGGATTCATGACAGAGTACCTGACTCATTTTTATTTTTTATATTTTTTTATATCTATCTGTTTTCCATTTTTGTCCATTTTTGTTCATGTTTAGTAGTTATTGTGCTTTAGTTACTGTAAGTGGTTTTAAACCGTTGTAATTAAATAAAAATAAATAAATAAATAAATGTTTTCATTACAGACAAGTGAAGAATCTATCTGGAGGCCAGGCAAGAAGGACTTCGCTGGCAGCCGCCCTCATCCACGACCCTGAGCTGCTGATCCTCGATGAGCCCACAGTCGGAGTCGACCCTGTGCTGCGACAGGGGTAAGTTAATTTTTTTTTTGTGGTGCAAGTAGACCTAAACGACTATCATACTGTGAATTGTGGTATAAAACACACTGCGACTTAAAATGTGGAAGAAGCATTGACCTCGTTGGAATGCTAAGTCAATGTGGAATGCACAGTATAGTACCGTGCCATAGGTCTCGAGAATCCAAGACACACACCTCTGATTTTTCGGATTCATGTGCGTTTTGTATAATTATCACTTGCGTCTGTGAAGGAAAAACAACGTGGGGAAACCTTACCTGAGAGATATTTCTTGATGTCATTTAAAGCCAAGTCAGGGCGGCATAAAAACTCTGACACCAGGTTAGGCACTAATCACACGATAAAGAAAGAATTGCACTTGTTAAATTACCCCAAAAGTAAAAAAAAACTCCTAAAACATTGAAATTTTAACAAGTATTTATAAATTGATATTGTAGATCAAACTTTAACGATAACCAGAGCTTAAATTAATTTGCAAAGTTTTATAATTTTAAACGATTTGAAAATGTTTGGTGAAAAATTCGGAATGCAGTTTTATAGTAGTTTTAACCATTTAAATGTTTGTTTCAGAATTTGGGACCACTTGGTAGATATCACCAAAGGGGGTCGCACTACTGTCATCATCACGACCCATTACATAGATGAGACCAAGCAGGCTGATATTGTAAGTTGTATTATTTTATTAAGTTTGAAATTGTTCCAGCTGGATTGAGTTGATTGCTTTTATTGCCTTTGATCCTTGGGGTCTTTAACTAAAAACCTGGTAGTTGCTGCTAGAAACATTAAGATGTTCATGTTCTACGTTCATGTGGCCCCCTGACTGAAGAGTCATGGGGCCAATAAACACATATAACTACATAAGACTGTCTCATTGGTCTAGTGGTCGCAAGCGCGGCTTCTGGAGCCTGAGGTCCCAGGTCGGGCAAAGTGTTATGGGGTTTTTCCTGGGCAAAGGCCTATCCCCATTCCTTCCACTTTTCTCAATGCTGTGCTTCTTCTTTCCAATTTACGAGAAAGCCATACGGTTCTTTTACAATAAAAAAAAAATCTGTCTGTTTGTACCGTCTAATCTCAAAAACGGCTGGACCGATTTTGATGGGATTTTTACTGCTAGATAGCTGATGTTATAAGGAGTAACTTAGGCTATTTAGCTCTTATTTCAGAATACACACAGAAAAAAGAATTAGGGTTATGTACAAAAAATTAAAACTCTTGAAATTGTTAACAAAATTCGATTCAGATAGGGAAGTAATATATTTATAATAATTTCACGCGGACGAAAGTCGCGGGCAACAGCTAGTGTAAAATAAATCATATTTCATTTTTTTCTTCCTTCCAGATTGGACTCATGCGAGGTGGTAGATTCTTAGCTGAAGAGTCACCAACAGAGCTGATCCGTCGCTACCAGGGCGAGAGCTTAGAAGACGTGTTCTTAAAGCTGTCGGTGCTGCAGAACTTGGGCAAGAGGAGGAGGTCCAGTATCCTAGCTGATGTGGTGGAGAGAGTGGAACTGCCGGCTATACCAGTGAGTATTAACAAAGAATAATAAGCCATGTTGCTCTTATATGACAATCACAATACAAATTACAAGTATACATTTAAATTACAAAAAGTAGACATTTTACATAGTGTTAGATAATAGGCGATCTTTTCAAGAGAAGCTATGTATTAGAATATGACGGGGAATAGTTTACACCACTGCCTCGGTGGTCTAGTGGCCGCGAGCGCGACTATTGAGCATGAGGTCCTGGGTTCGATTCCCGGGTCGGGCAAAAAAACTGATTGTTCACCTTTTCTAGGTCAATTCTTTTTTGAAGATTCTATATTCAGCCAATAAGAAGCTCTATTGTACCAAGTGGTTTTCAGAAATTAACTTATTTTGTATTATCTAACTCTTCCCAGAACCCATCAGCCGTAGACCTCGAAGAAGCAGAAATCGGTGAAATATCCGGTGAATTCGGTGACAATGTCTCCATGAGCAGCAGGGGTCGCGTGGTGGTGACCCCAGAGCTGATCAACCCCATTGAAGCTATGCCCCCAGAAGACAAACCGTCCAGAACCCTGGGTTCGTACATGCCTATGAAGTGGCACCACATGAAGGCTTTAATGTGGAAGAATTTCTTGAGTTTGTTCAGGAATTTCGCGTAAGTGTACTAAAAATGTTCTAAACTATAAAATAACAGAAGTTGTTTCGGATTGAAAATACAAATACCTTCTTCTTTTTTTTTCTTTGCGTGTCGATAAATTCAAATCATACCCGACCAGTATACAGGGTGTAAACAGACCCTTCAGATAGCCGTCAACCAAGCATTCTGTACATCAAACTAAGTATCTTTACGCAAAAATTATTGCTGGGAATCGATTTTTTTTTGGGGTGAAAAATCACGTTTTACGGTAGGATTCGATGGGACGCACTCAAAGCGTTGTGCTGATGGATGGATTGAATAGTACATTAAAAACATGTATTTAAAAAATAAAAACTATAGTTACTATCTCCGTAACTAGAAGGTTCCCAGGTCTCTCAGTCTAGAATAAAAGAATGATCGCAAAGACGTGGAGAACAAGTGCCTTTCGGATATGTTAATGATTTATTTACACCCTTTATAGCCTGCACAGCTCTTTCGTGGCTTTGCAGGATGGGCAAGAAAGGAGGTGGGACATATCCTGCAGAGTCTCCATACTGACATTGTGTTTGGGACGGGTTGATGATATCCCATTTGGCCAGATTATTTCTACAGCAGCCCGCAAATCTAGAAAAGCTGAAGTTAGTTTGAATGAAACATGAGATTATTGAGTCTTAGGTAACGAAGCTCTTTCCAGTGACACAACACAGCCTAAAAAAAATAAGAGATAACCAAATAATTACTAGACATAATACGAATCCTAAGATTATTTAAGTTGGAGTCTATTCTTACAAATTTTCGTAACCGATTACTTTTGAGTAGCCCCGTGGAGGTTCGGTCTTACTGATACTGATGCTGTTAGCCTGCGTCATGCTACTGCTGGACAAAGGCCTCTCCTCATGACTTCCAGTTGTTTCTATCCAGGGCTTATGTGGACCTCTGGTCGTTGGTATTTTCCAGCTCGTCCCGCCATCTTCTACGAAGTCTGCCGCGGCGCCTTCTGACTGTGTCACGTTCAGTCTTACCCCATATTATTTTTCTGTATCAAATTTTTAAAAGTGTACCTAATTTCAGTTATTTTTTGTCTTTCCAGTGCCTTAGCCTTCCTCCTCGGTCTACCAGTCTCCCAAATGATATTCTTCTGCCTCGCCATCGGTCACTACCCGGTCGGCTTACCGATCGCTGTAGTGAACTACGAAGTCAACTCAACGGAACCCCTTTGTCATTACGACAAGAACCTCTGCCCGCAGGACCCTAATACGTATGAATGGAACTTAACAAGATTCAGTTGTGAATACCTGGACTTTTTGTCAAAACGTCAAGCGAATTTGGTAAGTTTAGCAAATATATATATTTTTTCTTTAATTTAACATAACATTACGCTTGTAGTTCCCGAAGGGTAAGGCAGATGTGTACCTAATTGTAGACCCACATTTCCACATTTATGTTCAAGTCCCATGTAACAGGGGGCGAGCCTATTGCCATCAACCGGGGACAGATCCAGGCTTCATAACTGCTTCTAGGCAGGTAGTTCCAGATGTAAAACCCAATAACACTTTACCCGACCTGGGAATCGAACCCAGAAGCTCATGCTCAGCAGTAACGACTACGAGGTAGTCAGTTTTTTAATTTTGAGTTGGGAAATCATTTTAGGTTTATCGGTTTTAGTTATTAGTTTTAATATCCTACATCAAACTAGTAATGAAATAGTGCAGTAACTCCTATGAGCCATTGAACGGCCGGAAGTTTATTTAATGTTCGGAGTTAAACTAATGGTGCAGTTTCCAATGGAGTATTGATGTTACAGTTTTAACTAAAATTAAAAGCACACTTTTATACTATAATTAAATCGAGTGTTAAATCAATATCTACAAACTGATATTTACATAATGTTGTTGCAAGTGAAGTGTTACTAACATAGCTTTATGGTTTTATTTAGTAACAAGAATAGTATTTTTACGATATGTATGTTACTGTGTAAAGTATACAGGGTAGAAGGGACACCGACGTGAAAACGGTTACCACGTATTCAGTACATCATTCTGAGGCCCATAGAAATTTTTCATCGTTTAGTTAAAAATAAACGAGAGTAGTAACAGAATGGTACCCACGTGATAGTAAGAGGAGCAAAGGTAGACAAACTAAACGTTGGGATGACGACATGAAAAAGATTTCTGGTCTAGAATGGACCCGTATGGCAAAAGACAGGACAAAATGGAAAGCATTAGAGGAGGCCTTTGTCGAAAGACAAGCTGAAACAGACAAACCGGCTGCCGAAAAATAATTTGTTTAATTTAGGAAGTAAAATTGTTTAGAGTTAAGGAAATGTAAAAATTAAGTTTCATCAATAAAAGCTTATTTTCTTTTATTATTTTATAGTTAAAAAAAAACAGCTGTTCCTTACATTTTGACCAATAAATGGCATATTTTTTATTAATAATCGAAAAATTTATATGTGGGGGGGGGGGGGGGGCTCAGAATTATGTACCTACTGAATACACCTACATATAGTAACCTTTCTCGCGTCGGTGTCCCTTCCACACTGTATAGGGTGTAAAAACACCTTTAATGAAGCCGACAGGTACTTGTTCTTCCCGTCATTGCATTATTTTTTTTGTACTGGACCTTGTACCTTCTAGTTACGGAGATATTGAAGGTCCAACTGTCAAACATTTTCACTAGTTTTTTTAGAATATTATGTTCTAGTATCTATTTACTTTAAATACATCATCAATGCATCCATCAGCACAATTTTTTGAGAGCGCTACCGTAAATTATGATTTTTCATACCAGATAAAAAATCTTTCACCAGCAAAAATTTTTGTTCAGTGTTACTTAGTTTGATGTACAGAATGCTTGGTTGACGGCTTCGTAAACTGCTTTGTTGAACTGCTTCTTTCTTTGGTGTAAACGGAGGGTCCGTTTACACCTTGTGCAGAAGTATGCAGCACTACCTTTTACACCCTACCCTTTGGGGAAATGCAACTCAGAATGGCTCGATGGCTATCACTAGTTTTAAAAGTAAACCTTGTTTTATAGGTCATAAGATCGATAATTTTATTGGTATCCAACAGGTTCTCTACCCAGACAAAGCCACAGCCATGGACGAGGCAGCACATGGCAAGGCGCGAGCGGTGCTGGTGTTCTCTGCCAACTTCTCCGAGTCACTACAGCAGAGGATCACTGACCCAAGGAAGGCCAGCTTCTGGACCGTCAAGAGTTCTGACATGGAAGCCCATATGGATGAAACTGGTGAGTGATTGTGGCAATTCTTTATCTTCTGCCTAGCCTTTTCCGAGTTACGGTGTGGTTGCTGCTGCAGCTGGTTACCAGTAACGACCTATCCAACCCAGTTACTGGATATAAAGTTGACTGATTGTCAGAATTTCGGGCTTCGGACTATTTCCAGTCTAACCGGATTCAGCTGAATAAGAGTATTTTACATGGAGCGACTGTCTATCTGACTTCCACAACTCTGTTAGTACTGGGTAATATTATACCCCTTGGTAAGACTCGTTGTCAGACTTTCGGGCCACTGACTACTTCTAACGTCAGGTCTACAAATGACAGCCGGGAACAACGGCTTAACATGCTTTCCGAGGCACGGAGGAAACTCGGTAAGTAATGGGTGGTCACCCATCCACAGACTCACCTAGGCAAGCGCTGTTTAACCTGAAGATGTTATTATTTAGCCACGAGCTCCTCAGAAAAAAAAATGAAACTCGATAGGTATTCATATATTTAAACTATAATAAAAAGCCAGCAAACGACTCGCAGAAACACTACGAATTCGCGAATTACAAATGAAAACTTTTTATCGTTCCTTTTTCTTTTGTTTTCTACCCTATTGTATTGAATTTTAATTAAAATGCACCTTTTCATAAATGCTTGAGTTCTTTTTCCTTGTTCAATTGAAATTAGCTTTTGAATCAGATGAACAATGAGGATTTGTGATACAAAGGTAGCTTTGTACTTAAAAGGATAAATTCATTTTAGATTTGTTTCAACACACCCACATTGAGGTGCGTAATTAGTATGACGCATAAGGTTTTAGCATCGTGGGTAAATAATAACAGACGGTCGAGGTCGGTCCGTGGGTTTCCCAGAATTTGTTCCTTATTAGCCACACTATCGAATGGTGTAATAATACAGTATGTATTTTTTTCCCCGAAATCAATGGGTTCGATTCCTGGCTAGGAATATTGATTTTTCAAAAATCTAATGATGCAGTTTTAGTTTTCGACAAAATCGGGCTCGAGAAATAGCGAAAAATACTCAAAGGAGTCTCCTTTGAGTATTTTTCGCTATTTCTCATAGTTTCGGATTTGGCACTTGAAAAATTCAACCTGTATATCAAGTTTCCTCCGTGCCTCGGAAAGCACGTTAAGCCGTTGCTCCCGGCTGTTATTTGTAGATCTTTGACAGTCGTTACAGGTAGTCAGTGGCCTGAAAGTATGACAACCACTCTTACCAAGGGGTATCGTATTATCCAGTACTAACTGGCTTGTGGAGGTCACATAGGCAGTCGCTCCATGTATAATTCTGGTTTTAATTTGGTAATTTCTTTTTTAATTATTACTTGTAAAATAATTGGCAGATGATGTCTATTGACGGCTTCGTGAAGGGTTCGTTTACACTTTGTATGTTCAGAAAACCGTTATATCGATACCTATTACGCATGTATGTGGAGTTTTGCAAACCAAATAATATAATTTATTCTTGCAAAGTATCGTGGTTGTAAAACTAAAATGACGCCATGTTGGTAGATCGCGTTCGTCTAAAGCCGGGGCTGGTTACTAGACCATATCTCATATTGAAAGACAATGAGCACATCAAAACAAACATAAAAAAATAATAGTTTTTTCGGATGATTGATTCGAATATTGTCTAGATCCGTCTGAAAGGATTCTCATCCGTTATTTAATAGTAAACAAGCGTGTTTGTTTCAACGTTGACAATTTGATCCCCTAAGCCATACTCGACGGGTACCGGGATCCTAAGTAAATAAAATATTTAATTTGTGTGTACATAGGTACAGACGCCAGCACATAATGCTACACGAAACTGACAAATCTTCCCAATCAACCTTGAACCTAATGTTTTAGCGATAAAGTTGAAAATATGTTAAAGAAATGAAATAAAATAATGTTTTAGCGATAAAGTTGAAAATATGTGAAAGGCACGGTTGGCGAAGTGGCTGAGCGATTGGCTGCTGCGCTGCGTGTCGCGGGTTCGATCCCCGCACGGAATGGTCATACTTGTATGGCCTACAGGTAGTTGTTCCGGGTCTTGCTGTTTGTGTATGCGAGTTTAAATGTTTGTAAACGGACTCTACATACAGAAATTCCTAGTGACGAGCCACGTCTTATAAAAAAGAACAAAGAAAGACAAAATGGATGGCATTCTGTTGTTGGGTATGTTGGTCCCGCCATTTCTACTCCCCAGCTAAGACAATAGGAAAAGGTCTTTGTGGAGACTATCCTATCAAGAGATCATGTCTTATGTCATTTTAGACGTCAGAAAAGCATCGATTCTTAGGCATAAACGACTAGGTATTGATTTATAGATTAATATTCAGCTAAATTGTGTTGTTGTAATGACTCCCAATGGCAGATGTTATCTTCTGCCATTGGGAGTCATTACAATTCAGAAGTCAGAAGTTATCTTCTGCCATTGCCCAACAATGATGATGACGATGAATACTCCTAATTAGCTTTAGAACTTGTCGGTTTCCTTACGATGTTTTTAATTATCAACTTTAACATGCTCAGAACAGTGCTGATGAAATATGCTCGTTGAAACTTTTTACAATAAATACACTGTGTTCCGGACGGTATATGTAAACATCGTACAGACCACGGAAATAAGCATTTTTCATTATGGATACATTAATGATTTTTTTTTTTAATTTACACTCGGGTTCCTCTCGTACGTGCAAATGAAATGTAAATAGCATTTGATAATTTAATTGCACTAAGCGGCAACATAGGCCAAATTAAGACCCTTTCTAATTGCATAGGTCAATTAAATTTCATAAAATGAAATTACAAATATCTTTGTAACGAAGCCTTTTTAAGTACTACTTCCTTTGTAAGATTTGTTTTGTAAAAGCTATAGAAGCGTTTTGCCAAAATTTATGGATAACGTGAAGATCACGGTGTATATTGTCTATAATCAATTAAAGTTTGCCCAAGTCAATGTCAAATTGATGATTTCATGCCTTCCTTACATGGAAGTTGTGCAAGGCCCTTTAATTAACGTTTTGTGGGTCCACCATTAAATCGAAGGTCCCTACAAAAAGGTACTTGTAACATTTGCATTTAAATTACATTTTCATGTCCAATCACCGTGATTGGACCATCGATGTTATTCTTTATTGAAATAGGTACACCATAAAATATTATGGACTTTATTCAGTGTAATTTTGAATGGTTACCCAGGTGCTAATCATGCAAATCTGTGAAATCAATTTTGAATTTGTATTTATTTTCTTTTACTGAAAAGCATCGGTGATATTTTTAAATACGATTTCATTTGTTTTTATATGTTTAATTGAATAAGGGTTCGGACAAACCGTTGTGGACAAATTGCGGAACGGCTCTAGTACCGAACACTGACTGTCTAGTGGTCGCAAGCGCGACTGCTGTGCATGAGGTCCTGGGTTCGATTCCCGGATCGGGCATATTGTTATTTGGTTTTTCCATCAGGAATTTCTTAGTAGTTGCCACGGAGTGTGGATTTGTGCCCGGTTGGTGGCAATGGGCTCGCCCCCTATTACCTAAGATTTAAATATAACTGGCGAAATGTGGGTGTACTAATACCACACCTCTGCCTAATCCTTCGGGGATTACAGGCGTGATGTAATACAAATATGAGTTTGAAATCGCGATAACTCAAGAACGGTGCTTCGCAGGGCAAAAATGGGTGACACTTTTTTTTATGATTTACAAATTTGTTCTCAACCATTTTTCCGGCAGGTCTCACCGTTTCAGTGATAATATGACTTTGAACTCTGATAATAAAACAAAGCGCAAGCGGGATCGATGGGGACTTTTGACATGACATTTGTAGTGACATATTTAAGATATATACAAAAATCCAGCTTGTTGGGGATTAATGCAAACTGGAATTTCTATTTTGTCTGTGTCCCTCGCATGTTAGTTAAAACATTCTTGTAGCTACACTAAAAGTTTCCGTAGTTTTCTCTAGAGGCCTATGAGGTGAATTTTTCTGGTCCCTTCACACTACACCCAAGGGTACGCAGTACCTTCCTCATTTTAAGAGTACGGAAGATATGCTCGTACGAAAATGTGTAATAAATTATTCGTTACCTTAAATGTAACTTCCTTTTCACATGTAAACTCAGAAAAAAGTACGAACGTATAAATATAAATGCATATTACGACCACAGCATTACGCACTTCAAAAGAAGCGCGGTGCGTCCCGCGTCTGATATAACGCCAATAATATCCAACATTATTTTTAGTATATGCGAAACCTGAATATAGTTTGTTCAGAATAAGTAACTGAATCGATTCCAATAATTTTTAAACCATGTTAAAATATTAAAAAAGTTAAAACTTTGAGTACCTATCGCAATAATTTAGGTACTTACTGCCAAATTATTATTATCAATGAGCTCAAGACGACGCTGGAGGCACGCGCTGCGTGGTGACCACGATTTTGTGCGGCCAACTAGGTAACAGAACAAGCCTGTAACTTTGTGATTTTTCATGATACAGTTTTGAAATTTTGTACATAGATTATTTACATAAAAATACTAGATACGTGTATCAGGTTTCGCATATACTAAAACTAATGTTGTATATTTTGATTCAAAAGAATATCCATGGAATTTCTTGCCTGTTCGTCTGTATAGAGATTTTCGCTTCATCATCCTGATTAAATCGAACTTTTGACAATTCGAAAATGTCTGTAATTGTTGTCTTCTTAATCTTTTTCGTGTGGTTAGTGCCTAACCTAGTGTCAGTTTTTATGCCGCCCATTGGCCTCTGACTTGGATTTACATTCCGTCGAGAAATATCTCTCAGGCTTGCGGTTTCATCACGATGTTTTCTTTTACTGAAGCAAGTGATAATTATACAATACGGACATGAATCCGTTAAAATCTTGGGTTCGAACTCGAGACCTATGACTTGGCTCCGACGGTCACACCACTGTATCAATAATAATAATAATGTCATTGTTACTGTAATTGATTGGAAACAAATGATTTGACTTTGAGTTTGTTGTTACAAACAAAACGTACTAAGGTGATGTAAGAAAATTTTTGCTATGCGGTGCGGGTGGCCTAAATCTACGTCAGCCTTAAAATGTCAAGGAGTTCCGTGGATATATTTCCCTTATTTATAGTTTTGGACTATTCAAAAAGGTTTGTGAATAAAAAGACGAACCTAAAACTTAGTAATTCTTGTAAATGTATGTCACAGTTTCCATGAAAGGGACTTAAAAATATCGTTACATTTTAACTTTGCAATTGTTTCAAAGTTCCCCATGACATAGTTCATGTCTAACTTGGAGACATCATTTTTGGATGCTTTCTCGCGTTTTGGCAACATTACAGTGTTTGTGTTTCCCGTTTTATCAACTTATTACAGCAATTGTGTCAAAACAAGAATGGGACTGAGAAAGCAATGTGTGTGTCAAGGAATAAAAATGTAAAGAAAAGTGAATCGATATTTAAGGCGCGGTATTACCTCAATATTCCCAAAAATTGGTTCATATGAAAGAAAAAGGAGTAAACGATAGCGTGGCGGTTGACAGAGGAAAATGGACCCTAAGTAACATGGGACAAGGACAGGAAGTTGATGATGAACATTACAGTAATTATAAAACAAACAAAAAAAAAAACAATTTAAACGTAGTTCTCAAAATTAAAAGCCTCCATTTCTGAGAATATACTGCGTTTGTAACGTAGATTTGTTCGTTGCCCTGTTTTGATGTTAAACTCGGGTTCAGCAAAGAGATTAAACGTTTGTTTATTTACTCAGTCGTTGGATTAAGAAGTATTGTTTGATCTTCATTAGCCGGCTTAAGTGGGTTCAGTGATAAATCTTTAAAAGGTATTTACAAAGAATGAGGCGAAGGGTTTTAGTTTATTACGCCAAGGTACACAGATACATCACTGAAGTGAAGTTGGGGACTTAAGGTGTTTTAGAAATTAGCACTCATTAAGGGCCTTATCATATTAGCGAATTGCAAGCGTCCTCAAAGCGGAGCGGGCGCGCAACGAACACGCCGCGCATGTGCAGCGAATTCGTTGCGGATAATGGATCTTCCCAAATTCTTCGATTCTGTCGTTTTCGTCTCCGGTGTCTTCGAAGTAACAAAGCCAACAGCAGTGTTTCCATCCAATACAGTGTATTGTGCGTCGTTAATTCGCTACAAACACGCGACGAAAACGTTGGGTATTTGCCACACGTCCGCGACGTCCTCGCTTAGCCGTAGCATGTTCGCGACGCATTCGCTGCGCGCCCGACCCGCCCCGCAGCCGTTCGCAAACCGCTAGTATGATAAGGCCCTAAGTTGGAAGCGCCAGGCACAGCGCAGGTTGTTTAACGTCATCACCTTTGCTATTTCTTCAACCTGGCGAAAGCAAAACGCGGAAAAAAGCAAATTAAATCATAGATTCCTAATAATTCCTGACAAAAATACTTTCCCTTGTAATATTTTATGTCTTCGAAAGTGTATTGAAAAACGTCGTTTGATTCGCGTGGGGATTTGTTACTGCAGTTCTCGACTCCATAACACCTTCGCCTGCAGCTCGGACGTGAATTCCGCCTCGAATGCAATAACAAAGGTTCCCCACTTATTTCAAAATGTACTATTTCGTTCTTCTCGTTATTGCAATTGGTTTTTTTTTGTTTGTATTAGACCTCATCAGGGTACGCTATGGTTACAAAGAATTGGAGGGTCAAATTCCAACCAGGTACTAGTGGACCATTAAATTTAAAACATCTTCATTGTAACCCCCTCCTTGCTTCGTTCACCTTTAATTAAACAGTCAATCACGAGGTCTGTTCGACCCCCAAAGTTAGGGGGTTTTCTTAAAATTAATGTCCCATTATTAGACACGGGTTTCCGGGTGAGGTGGCTTTTATTGCTGGGGGTAACAGATACCCCTTGCTTCGTTGTTTACTGAAGGCAAAGGGCTGAATTGGGTTAAAAAGGCATGTTTGGTGACCTACATACTTTAATGAGGATTGATCATGATGTTTTTTTTTGTAGAAGTAGTTTTTGGTGTCAGAGATAAACTACCTCGTTCGTTTAGTGGTCGATCAATCGCCACTGCTGAGCTTGGGGTCCTGGGTTCGATTCCCGGGTCGGGCAAATTGTTATTGGGTTTTTCCAACAGGAATTTCAGTAGCAGCCACGGACTCAGGATTTGTGCCGGTTGATGGCAAGAGGCTCGCCCCATACTCCATGAGACTTAAACATAACTGGCGAAATGTGGGTATAATACACCTCTGCCTTATCCTTCGGGGATAACAGGTGTGTATATTATACAAAATCAGCCTATATTGTTCCCACTGCTGGGACACAGGCCTTGTCTCTGTGGGACTGGGCTGTAATACTGAGAATGTGTGAAAATGTCTTCGATTTATTTCGGTTTTTGTACATACCCCTTGGTAAGACTGCTTGTCAGACCATCGGGCCACTGACTACCTGTAACGACTGTCAAAGATCTACGAATGACAGCCGGGACCAACGGCTTAACGTGCTTTCCGAGGCACGGAAAAAACTCGGTATGAAGTGGGTGGTCACCCATCCACGGATCAATTTACGCAAGTGCGGCTTGAACTAAAGCTCGACCCGAGCGGCTGTTAATATTTAGCCACGAGCTCCTCGCAAAAGTAATTATACAAAAGCAAGCATACAATTTAATTGTTGTTCATTTCTTTCTAATTTGTCTCCAGATAAGCAAGTGGAATGGATGTTGGCCAGAGACCTGTCCCTCGCCTTCATGGAAGCCACGGAGCAACTGGCCAAAGTCTGCGATCTGCCACCCAGGATCATGGCCAGCCCTGTCTATGTAAGTATCTAATGATATACCTGTTTATTCTAGTTCATCATCATTATCTGCCTAACGTTTTCAACTATGTTGGGATCGGCTTCCAGTCTAACCGGTTGCTGCTGAATACCAGTATTTTACATGGAGTGTTTATCTGATCTCCACATTACCATAAACCGGTTAGTACTGGGTAATACGATACCCATTGTTCGAGTTATGTCCTAATTGAAAACCTAAGTAAATCCTGATAATGAAAATCCAACTCTTGGCACTTAGCTGAGAGTTAAAATTTCAACAATGCAAATTATTTACTAATTATAGACGGGAAATTGCTAACAAAAACATAATCTACTAGCAAGACCTTACTGGTCTCTGTCGGTACTTGTGTATCGTGTCAAACTTGACAATTATGTCATATTTGAGCACTTAAAGGGTGTAACAAGACCCTTAACGAAGCCGAAAGGCACTTGTTCTCCCCGTCATTGCGATACTTTTTTCTTATGGACTATACCGGGGAAACCTTCTAGTTACGGAGATGTTGGAGATCAAAGTTCCTAACAAGTTTTTTTTAAATGTTTTGAGTTTACTTTAAACACCTCCATGACCCCTGTACTATTCAATGCATCCATCTGCACATACCTAGTTTTAAATGCATTACATTGAGTCCTACCGTAAACTAAGAAAAAAGTCCCAGCAATAATTTTTGCATAGGGTTACTTAGTTTGATGTACAGAACGCTTGGTTGACGGCTGCGTTAAATGTCTGTGTACACCTTGTATATTCTATAAGCTTTTTTTTCTGGTAACCTCTCTATTGTATCTTTAATCACTTTGAATATAACGCTCTGCCTAACTCTCCGAGAAATCCAGGCGTGATGTTGTGTAATTAGAACAAAGACAAGATAATAAGTCATACCGACCTCACAACACACTTTTGTTGGAAACAGCAGTTTTTTTTTTAAATTAGTGACGAAAAATTTCTACAAACACAGACTGATAAATTCATTACCCTTCCTATTAGCTTTCTTATTGACGGGCAAAAAATAGGTGCTAATTGATATTTAAATATATAGAATAGAATATAGAATAATTTATTTAAAAAAGTAGAAGAAAGATGATCTACTATATAATTTTTATTGTTTTCAGTTCAACAAGCCAATCCACGGTTTGGACGTGCCCAACTTCACAGACTTCGCCGGTCCCGGTGTTGTTCTAACGTAAGTATTAACATAATGCTTTGTTAGAGATGAATTTTCTAAGTTCTGATTTTTTTTATCGCAGATGTCGGTTTTTTTATTATTTTAGCTTTTTTTATTCTGTCTTAATAATTCTCTCTGAAAAAGCGTGATTTACACCAAGGGTTCTAAAATGGCTGCTTTTGCAGAATCATAACAGGATAATAATATGAATCAGGTTAAAATTCTTAAAATGGTCGCAGACGCAGTTAATATTTTAAATTAGAGAAGAGCTCAAGAGACATTAAAAAAGTTCTCTGCATAGCTGTCTCTGAATAGAAAAAGCGTGCAAAAACAGTTGACATAATTAAAGGTACTTCTTAAATAACTTAGCAAATCCGATAGACAAAGACAAGGTCCAAGCATCATGTGTATTTACAAACCACAGCAAAGAAAATAATCAGCTGTCCCATACATTTGGGTCGGGTAGGTATTGAAGTATTAATTGGGACGGCTGATATTTTTTTCTCGATTTCGATGGTGGCCCCATGGAGAAACTTGTTCAGTTTGATGGTCAGAATCACACCCTGAAATATGGCCACACCTTTCTGGTTCACGTTGTATAATTTTCTACAATAAATGTTGATTGTCAACAGGATCGTCTTCTTCTTGGCTGTTGCTCTGACTTCTGGCTCCATGTTGGCTGAAAGGAACGAGGGTATCCTGGAGAGGTCACTGGTTTCAGGAATCACTGGTAAGTTTACTATATTTTATAATATTTCTGTGACGAGACGAGCTTTAAGAACTGCCAGATCATTGTAAAAGTGTATTTTTATCATTTCTATTCCTACTGCTAAGCCGAATTTCTGATAATTCCGGTGATATCTACATCACCACATACGAACTATCACACATCACGCTGACGTTCATCATCATCATCATTTCAGCACGGAATCACCCACTGTTAATAGGCCCTTTCTTCTGCCATTCTTCTCTGTTCTGTGCGTCCTTTATCCATCTGTTTTCAGCGATTTTGACGATATCGTCAACCCAACGCGCTTCTGGAAGGCCCTGGTTTCTTAGGTCCAACCTTGGCCACCATTTCGTCAAATACTTACTCCTGACGTTATGCAGACAAAACGTGCATCTAGTCGAAGGTTCGACCTTATTCTTTGGAGTATGAGAAACTTCCCACCTTATACCTTCAAATTATCTTGTCCTACGATAGCCTTAGCGTACCCTGCCGGAGAATTAATTTTCTTTTTATTTTGGTTGGATACAGTTAAGAAAAGTTGAAAGGGAATCGATTGTCCCGGTATGGACATGTGATGAGGAGGGACGAAACGCATGTGACTAAAAGAGTGATAAACATAAATGTTGATGGATGGACAGGGAGATAGAGACCGAGGAAATGATGGATGGATTGTGAGAGGAATGATATGAAAGAAAAAGGAGTAAATTAAAGCATGACGGTTGGCAGGGGAGAATGGAAGACAAAAACATGTTGCGCCGACACCAAGTAACATGGGACAAGGGCAGGAAGATGATGATGATAACGTAACCCGTAACGTTAAAGGTGGGCTGACAGCCACCATCATCAGTTCCTGTAGTAAACAATCAGCAGGACACGCAGAACACGATATTAAGTGCCCCATCGTTTATAGAAAATCACCACATTTACAGTCCAGGGACAGAGAGTCATAATGAATCTCCACCTGTGCAGGTTTTTCTTGCTGCGACCAACCTGGGTCCGGAGTCTATTTAAAGACTTCCAGGTCAGCCATGGCAACTCACTCACTCATAGTACATTTATAAAGTATTTCTATGTTTTTTCGTCTGTCTTTAAAGGATGATTTTCACGAAACGGCTCGCATCGTAACGGATCGGTAAGGATACGAACGGATGCGGCGACAAACGATTGCCTCCAGCAGGATGTCGACGCATTTGATCGGATCCGTACCGTCGCTTGCGAAAGTATCCGTTTCTGCGCCTGGTCAAATAGTTTCATTCCTACACTGTTGACGTGTTCTAATTCCGATCGGATACGACGATAGTCGAACGGTGCCAATAGCACGTCGCAGCATACTTTCGACTACGATCGCGTGTCGCGGAAGACGCCCGCGGTCTAGCTGCTCTGCGTAGCTTGGTAATATAGATTTTAAATACTGTGTACACGATTGAATATCGTTTCAAGATTGTAAAATCCGTTCCGGTCCGATACGATGCGAGCCGTTTGGTGGAAATCGTCCTTATTTCGGAAACTAAGCCAACCAAGCAAACATAACCAATAATGTCAAATAATAAACAAAACAAAAACAAAGGACAAAAAAAATATGATACGAGATAATAATTCGTGTTTTCCTTCGATACAAATACTTAGATACAATTATGTATGTATTAAGAGATTTTGACACGTAGGCGGTGTTTGTTTGAAAGGTAATTTAGTAATGTCTCGGGAATCCTCCATTAATAGAATATCGTCGGTGGAATATTTTCATTCATAATCTGCTGGCTTTAATGTTAATGTTTTCGTTTTAAGCGTAGCTTATATAAGCATTAATAGTACCTTCATTATGTTTACTTTATGAAAGAGCCTTTTTATAGCTATTTTACCTGCAATCTCCGAAATGTTAGGCAGAGGTGTACCTTATATTACACCCACATTTTGCCAGTTATGTTAAATCCTATGTAATAGTGGGTGAACCTATTGCCATCAACCGGGCACAGATCCCGACTCTGTGGCTGCTACTGAGAAATTCTTGATGGAAAAACCCAATAACATTTTGCCTAAGCCGGCAATTGAACCCAGGACCTCTTGGTCAGCAGTTGTGCTAGCGACCACTTACATCATGCCTTTATATTTTCCAAAGGTTTATTAGGGCAGACATAGATTTAGATAAGGGAGTACCTATTTGCCAAGTCGGTTGGTTACGGCTATTGCGAATATTGACATCATATTTTGTCTTTTCATTTACCTGAATTATAGAACTACACGTGCAAACTATATTCACATTTAAGTTTTCAAACATGTATACAGGTTGTAAGGGACAGCCCTCCACAAACTGATAGGGTGAATTCAGTATATCATACCTACTAAGATGACCGGTGTAAGAAATTATTTCAGGAATGTTATGGGAATCCAATAAATTTGATTTGTTTTAATTCCTCATACGCAATGTATCGCTACGGTGGCAAAACGCACGTAGCGAACGGCAAGTGCGACGATAAGTTCGATGAACTCTGTAGCTAGTCAGGAAGTGAACAGCTGATTTCACGCGTCGTTCGTTAGAGTATTTCAACATCCATTGTTGGATTTTTGATTTTAGTCTTATTATTTACATAAATGGAGTGCTGCGTACAAGAAATGTAATTTTATATTGAAATAAAGGAATAGTAACTGAAAAAAATAAAAAACAATAATGAAAAATCCGGTGGAATATGATTCAAAATAAGGAGCTGAATGCACCCTGTCAGTGTGAGGGAGGGCTGTCCCTTACAGCCTGTATACGCACACACATAAAGTTCAGTTTGCGCTATCTCTTCAAAAATTAAAAATGACTTTTACTCAAGTAATCACTCTGACTTGTTTGTAGATACCGGTCTTAATACTTGATTCTCTTTGCCAACACATGCTCAATTGCTCAAACCTAACATAACACGCCATGTCACGTCTGTTTATCGATAAAACAGCATTCAATCTGCAATCATCTTAATGTATATTGAGGTAAAGTTGTTATTCGGTTCACTGTGTATAAAATGAATTTGAAACAAGAACTGGAGTAAACTTAAAAGCACCTTCAGACTTCCCTTATTTTTTTTTCTAAAATAGGCTTCCATTACCAGTTTCTGGAATTAGATTAAAAAAGAACTTCGTGTTTGTGATCCGAACAAAAGTATCAAAAATGTATTTTTAGTTTATTAATAAGATTTTTTTATGGAATTCTAAAATTAACTTAAAAGCTTTCTTAAGGCCAGTTTTATCCCCAAGGAAAGCTATTCACTTTTACTTTACTTTCTTTTTTTACTTTTAGTAATAGAATTCGGTACTACAAAAATACCTATCTAAGTTAAGTAACAATAACAGTTTCCTACCTTTCAGCTTTCAATTTGATCCCACATTCTTTAAAACAAAGAATTTTATCTTCCTATTACCCTTAGATAGATAGATAAATAGAATACCTACTTTTTAATATAATGTTTTTACTGCCTCGTAGGTCTAGGAATCGCAAGCGCGACAGCTGAGCATGCGGTCCTGAGTTACATCTTTGAGCTCGGATACATAAACACGATATGACGTCGCATCGTGCTACGACGCGGCAAAGACAAGCAAACAATAAAGAATTATCTGCGTTGTAGCACGTTGCGACGTCGTATCGTGTTATGTGTACGCACGACAGCTAGTCAAGCTTTACAAAACCAGTTTATGCGGATCTTTCTTTATTTAGGAAATTTATACAAAGCAAGACCAAGTTATACTGGAAATGTACAGCTTCATGTGCCGCCGTATGTACGAGCCTTTTGGACTATTTGCGAGTAGTTCACGTGCAAATTATAAAGCCCTCTCGCGAACACGACCAGTGCGCTTCGCGTGCATCTTAGGAACACAGTATGTGGACACGTTTGGACATATTCACGTGATGCGCACGCGGTTCGAATATGACGGTGACGCTGATGTGGCCGTGCATACACCTTTACATCGGCATACTCTCTGAAAAACAAAAGCCTAACCAACTTTACTCTTCCCCAGGTACCGAGATCCTGTTCTCCCACGTGCTAGTCCAGATGTTGATCATGTTCCTTCAGTCGGGAATGGTGCTGATCCTCGGTTTCCTGGTCTTCGGTCTGACTATCAAGGGACCTGTCGGATGGGTCATCTGTCTTACTTTCATGACGGGGCTCTGTGGAATGTGTTTCGGTAAGTAATTTGTGGTATAAGGACTTACTTATTGCTGGGAAACGATTTTTTTTTTAATATTGTTAAGCAACGTACACGACATATTTTTATTATTCATTTATCTAAAATTACTACCACCAAGATACAGAAAACTCTAACTTACATTAGCTAACAAAAATACAATTAAAAGAACAATTAGAATACATATACAAAAACTACATAAAAATATAATACATATAAAAAAACCTACAATTAGATACACCTCTAAATATTTTCAATGCACTTCAGTGCTACTCCTGTGAGTGCAAAAAATGAAATGCTGAATATGGAATAGAAATGCGTCGATCCCAAATAAATTGGGATAAGGCCTAATGATATAATATACCCTATTTTTCTACAAGGATTACCAATATTATTGCTGGCACATAATGAGCCATCGACTAACTTAAAAAACAAAACCGAACCAATGACTATTAATTTCTTCGCAATTGAATTAACTTTGGCCTTTATAAAAATTCACGTGTAAGAGCAATAAGGTTGGGCATGAAGTAAGAAGCCTTTGCCAAAACGAAACGTTTTAAAACACGTGCGATTTGACCTTGTCCTACAGCGTAGTTTGCGACAAAAATAAATTACACAATTTTCCTTCTATTGTTTACGTTACGATGGAGCAAGAGGAAAAACAACAAAAAATTTGAAGGGACTCTCTTAAATTGTTGTTGTTTTGATTGTATAACTTTCACATAAGCATAATCAGACTGTAATGTCCGCACTGCTGGGACACACGGCCTCCTCACGACGTATTTTTGATATATACATTCATAAAGTCAGTGGCTCGAAAATCTGACAACTAGTCTTACCATTAGGTGTCGTATTACCGAGTACTAACTGGGTTGTGGAGGTCGGATAGGCAGTCGCTCCATGTAAAATACTGGTATTCAGCTGTATCCGGTTAGACTGAAAGCTGACCCCATCATAGTTGGGAAAAGGCTAGGCAGATGATGATGACATTCATAAAGCCATACCTATTTCGCATGGCGTAGAATGAACGCCATCTTACGATCCTAACATTCTCCTTTTAGTTGGTCTACGTTCCTTCATCTGTGGCGTTACCATGACGTCTTAAAGCAGTACTGTTTTTATGTCACTTCAGTGTGCGAAAAAGACGGAGCTATAGAGGAGCGCCATCTCTTTCACACACTGAAGTAAGATGGAAACAATACCACTTAAAGACGTCAAGGTACCAAGGTACCCCCCAGAGTAAACACACCTTACATTTGTGATGTTTTTTTCTAAATTTTATTGTCATAATTTTGTTTTTATTTTAGGTTTCGTGGTGTCCACAATTTGCGACACAGACAGAACGGCTACATACTTAGCGCTGGGTTCATTCTTACCAATGGTGCTGCTCTGCGGAATCGTCTGGCCTGTTCAAGGTACTGTCATCTACTTCATAAAATCTTATTTTTACTAACTGACAGACAACCGCTGGTTCTTTAAGCTTATTTGAACAAGATGAAGAGGTCAAATGCAGAGGGATTTCGAAAATCGATATTTACAATAATGTCGTGGACTGTATTCTTTTTCCGAACTGTATGATCATTTTGATTGTAATGGACCTGACTGTCAAAACCTAATTTTGAACGCCTTGTGACGTATTTGCTTCAGGTTTTGATTCTTTTATTCGGGGATCAATTCCCGAATTGATAATATTAGTATTGAAAAAGAAACTTCTGATTATATTAATTCTCATTACATTAGAATACTTTTACTTTTTAGACTCGCAATCGCAACTGCTGAGCATGAGGTCCTGGGTTTGATTCCTGGGTCGGGCAAATTGTTGTTTGTTGTTAATTTTTCCAACAGGAATATCTCAGTAGCAGCCACGGAGTTTGGATTTGTGCCGGTAGATGGCAATAGGCTCGCCCCCTATTACATGGGATTTAAACGTAACTGGCGAAATGTGGGTGTAACATTAGGTACATCTCTGCCTTACCCTAGTTTTACTATTCTACGTAGGTAATGATGAAACCGTTTCAAGCTTCAGTAACCCCAAATATTAACCCAACATTTTCATCACCCAGGCATGCACTTCCTCCTCCAATGGGTAAGTTACTTCTTACCTCTCACGCTCTCCACTGAGGGTCTTCGCTCCATGCTGCAAAGAGGCTGGGACATCAACAAACCTGAAGTCTACGCTGGATTCATCTCCGTCACGACTTGGATTTTCGTCTACCTCACCACAAGTATCCTACTCTTGAAATTCAAGAAGGGCTGATGTGTATTAGACCTCTTTTGTAGTTAAGTTTGTAGAATTGCTCAATGAATTGTTTGTATTTAGATTGCCATAGAGTAGTTTTTTGCGTTAGATTACAGAGTGACAAGTTGTAGTAGGTAAAAAACAAATAAATTAATGTAGGTTTTGAGTTGTTTTAGTATTGATGATTGATAATAGAAATCAGAAATAAGAAGTCTTGGGTTTTTGTTAGCTTATTTTATTTTCATGGACCTGAACTATTGCTCAAAAATTTTAAATATTCAAGTTTATTGTTTATATTCTGAATCTACTTTCGTTTTGGTGCAGGTTCATTGCAAATGGGTGGGTTTGTCATTTTGTATATTTTATGACAAGAATTTCCTTTTCTATTACGAGGTATTATAATAAGGACTTTTAGTTTCACTAGCAGTTAATACCTTTTACTTTTTAATTTATAAGAGGATCAGGGCCCATACCACTAATGTCATTTCATTGTGGGAGAGAGAAGGAGGTATACAGAACGCCTAGCTCCATCCCTTTCACACACCGAAGTAAGATTAAAATAATACTGATATAAGAGGTAGTGGTAGGCCACCTGTTAGTAAAAATGTCTCAGAGTCATAAGACACAGACTGTTCAATTTTTTTCGACACTTTGCAAAACAGTCTATCCATATAAAAATGCACATTTGCCGTGAGGAAACCCTTGGCTGCCCACTTTCATAAATCTGGTTGTTGTGTTTGCCTTACTTCTTATGTAACAACACACCTAACAGTAGTACACCTAACTGCAGTGCCTGAGATATCTAGGGTACGGGAGGGGTGTGGTTCCATCCATCCATGTAACGAGAGCTCAGTCTCAGTCGTCCGTTAACGGGCGTCAAATTACGCCCCACACCTCAGCTGCCTCCAGGCACCACCTCCATTCAATCAACCAAGGCCCGAAATCAACCCCGCACAGCTACCGACCTGGCCTACCATGAAGTCTTAAAGAAGGAGTAGCTCCAGTGTGGGTAAAAGATAGCGCTAGACGCCTGTCTGTCTCTTTCTCACACTGGAATTACCTACTCCTGCTTTAAGACGTCATAGTAACCCCCCTGCCTTTGGTTTGTAGAAGGCTATAGTAAAACTCTGTATACAAATGACCAAATGGGAATTCGTCTTACTTTATCTATTTATTTAGATAAGTATTAGGTAAAGGTTATATTGTTTTATCCGCGAGTATTCACTGTAAATATTATGTAGCTAATTTAGGTTAATTTATTTAAGGTACCGTTTGTATGTTTTTTTTTTAAGAGCTGAACTTCTAGACAACATTTTTTAATTTTTATTAAATTTTACTTAATCTGGATAAAATGGGATTATTTGTCTAAAGTGGATTATCCTGGTTCGAATATAGGTAACGTATTCTTGTTAAATGGCCTACCCAGCTGTGCAGAAAATTCCATTGAACATAACGCCTTATAAAAGTGTCTAAGTATAATGGCATATTATATTTCTTTAACAAATTGTGACCAGCTCAAACGTTATTTTTTAATTGAAATGACATTGTGATAGTATATTATAAGTCATGAATAAAATGATTAGAATATTGTAGTTATGTGTATCATTTCGTAATGAATCAATCCTAACCTAACCTAACCCCTCGGCCACAAACTACACGCTCAAGCGATACTCGTCTTGCGACACCGACTGCGGGAAAAACAAATGAGAGAAATAGTTTAGAGCACGCCACGAGTCACCGCAACGGACGAAAACATGTGCCAAGCGCTCGTGCCACTTAACGCAAGTTATACAACATTAGTTTTAGTATATGCGAAACTTGAAACACGTGTCTAGTATTTTTATGTAAAGAATCTATGTACAAAATTTCAAAACTGTATCATGAAAAATCACAAAGTTATGAGCTTGTTCTGTGTTTGTCTTCAAAAAATTTGGGACAAAATATAACATGGTTTAAAAATAATTGGAATCGATTCAGTTACTTATTCTGAACAAACTATATTCGGGTTTCGCATATACTAAAAATAATGTTGTATAGGGTGACGTGTTATTAGTGACCGATACTTAAACACGTGATTATACTCATGATAACAAACACGTTCACTTTTGTCTCAATAACAAAACAGCCGTATGAAATACGCGCGCGCGCCTTTTTCTCTCAGCTGTTAGCCACTTAGCCACGTGAAGCCGTTTTGTCTCATTACTATCGTCCTTCACGCGGCTAACAGCTGATAGGTCACAGGTGCGCGCGCGCGCGAATATCATACGGCTGTTGTGTTATTGGGATAAAAGTCTTTCTTTGACAAATTTGTTTGTTATGATGGGTACAATCACGTGTTTAAGTATCGGTCACTAATTACCAGTCACCCTATATGTTATGGACCAAGTTCCTATGAACGCCAGTCCTACGTCATTTTATAAAAAAACATCTGTGGAAGTACCCACCTGGTAAGAACAATTGGAAATTATGAAAATTCGGGCGTGGTGGCTTTGATAGAAATCAGGTAATAAAGGAATGCTAAATAGTTGCTAAGTTATGTCAAAGGCGACTTTTGAAACCGCTTCAAATAGTAGCCCAGGTAATAAAAACCTGATTTTGTAAAATGACGTAAGTTCACTTCTTCTTCTTAGCGTGTTGATGGCGATCTAAAATGTGTCGGCCCAGAACTGAGCTACCAGTTTGGCGCTTTCGGTAGCATCCATCAGTTCCTGTAGTGAACAAACAACAGGACACGCAGGACGCGATATTAAGTGGCCCATCGTTTGTGGAACAGCACCACATTTACACTGTAGGTAAGAGCCTTTTTCCAACTATTTTGGGGTCAGTTTCTAGTCTGACCAGACGCAATTGAACGCCACTATTTTACATGCAGCGTCGCATATCTGACCTCCACTTTCAGTTACTGGGTTGAGTAAGAAGATATCCCAAGCTAAAACTGGTTGTAATAACAGAAGAAAAAACGAAAATGCCACTATATCGTTGTCAAAACTTCAATTTATTATCTCTCCTCACAAAACCGGACATTTTAAGCGTCAGCGTCTTTTAAGGTCTTTCATGTTTGCAACCATAGACTATAGCATAAGTAGTTGTCAGTCTCAGACGACATGATGCAGCGTTGTTATGGAAACTCTGCTCAGCTATTCTTGCGTGAGGGTTTACCGTCACCTGAAATAAGAATTATGATGACGTCAATGAATCCTCTCACGAAAAACGACGATAATGAGGATGCCTCGTTGGTCGAGTGTTCGCAGGCGCGACTGCTGAGCATGAGGTCCTGGGTTCGTTTCCCAGGTCGGGCGAAGTGTTATTGGGTTTCTCCATCAGGAATTTCCCAGTAGCAGCCATGGATTCTGGATTTAAGCCCGATCGATTGCAGCATCAGCTCGCCTCTTATTACATGGGACTTAAAACATAACTGCAACTGCAAAATGTGGGCGTGCTAATCGGTACACCTTTGCCTAACACTTCGACGATTACAGGCGTGATTTAATGTGTAATTATCTGATAAACGTAGGTACCTTAAACGTGTAGTCTCCGGGCTCCACATCAGTAACATCTACCCACTGGCAGTCAATATTGTACTTGTAGACATCAGAACAGTTCACGGATATACCTGAAACAATATTTTTTTTTTCGATTTGCAAGGAGAGATGAAAGACAAGAGACGTGAACATAACATAACTTTTTCTTTTTTTTTCTTGGGTCCAATATCGTAAATGCGAAAAAATTACCAGCTGTCCCATACAAAATTTCAATACCTACTCGACCCAAATGTATGGGGCAGCTGATCATATTTTCGCATTTACGATATTGGACCCAAGGAGAAAGTTGTTCAGTTTGATGGTCTGCAGCATATCCCTTCATATGACTATACCTTTTCTGTTACACCCTGTATAACGGCGGTTCCAATGCACTTAAGGGTATGGTAACAGATGTATTGCTGGGGAGTTGGTTCCATCACTTCTTACCTCTAGTTTAAACAGTAGGAAGTGCTGCGGATTCTCAGCCTTAAACAAACTTATTTCCTCACCTTGATCACCGTAATTCTTGCAAGAGTACTTCTTCTCCACTCCTTCCATGCAAGTATTATCTTCTAAACAGAACGACGCCTTGTGGCCTTCGGCTACTCTCAGGCCGTTTGCATCCAGGACATCAAATGTGGCGAATACTTCCATGCTGTGGTAGTGCCTGAAAGATAGGGAAAATAAATATAAATTAATTCTTAGCATTTCATGGATTTTGGGACAACACCATCAACACCAATATAATTCTTTCGTTTCTTTTAATAATAATTATACATAATTGGAGTTGTCTTCCAGTATTTTTAAAATCATAATAATGCTGTCAAATATTTTCATTATCAATAAATCTTTGAGAAGAGCTCCAAAAGTAAGGCGATCATCGAGAGACGCCATTATCGTTCCGCTATCGGCAAAATGGTAAAGAGGTTTCAACGACTAACGAAAGCAGAAGCTAGTACTTCGCTTGCTCATAAAGTACGCTAACTACTAGCGTCTAATTTTAATGCGCTTCGACGTAGACACCAGCCCGATATATACAATGCTCCTGATAACAGCTCAGAAACTCACATATGACAAAGATGCCACTGCCACAAATGCTTCGGCAGGTACGGCCTAAACTCTGCATTGCCAGCGTTCAGCGATGCTGCAGTGAAACGGAGCAGGCGACGAGTCTCGTACTGCCAGTCTGGTTCCAACTCCTTTATCTGGAGATAAAGGTAAGTTCATCAGTTCAAAGTGAGATTCAATGTTTTTATTAGGACAAACCCGCTAAACTATTCTAAACCATTTCAATTCCTGAAAGCCAGAATGGACCACTAGACTAGCGCCGAGGCAATTAATTAAGGCGATTCAAGGAGAAATTATTAAACTGTCTTGTGTCCTGCAACGACATTAATCAGAAATGAGAAGCAGAAGTCTAAGATCAAAACTTTTTTTTAACAGTGGGATTACTGAAAGGCTTATGAGAAATTTTATAATAATAATAATAAGATGTGCAGTCTCAGAGAATATTTTTTAAAAGCCGAGGTGGGTATGCACCGAGATGTGGTCGCAGTGGACAAGGGACTCACTCCGCTATCCATGGCTAAAGAGAACTGGCGCAAACCTGTAGTACTTACTACCGATGACCGCAAGGAAGTATGGCAAGGCAAGGAGCTTCACGGGCGCTTCTACCGGGCTCTTCATGGGCCCGATGTAGATTTTCTAGCGTCCGTGTCCTGGTTACGTTTCGGCGACCTCTTTGGAGAAACTGAAGGTTTTGTCTGTGCGATTATGGACGAAGTTATGTTGACGAACAACTACCGGAAATATATTATGAAAGAAGGGACGGTTGACGTGTGTCGGGCATGCCACCGTCCGGGTGAGTCCATCAGACATATTATTTCTGGTTGTTCTCGTCTGGCTAACGGTGCGTACTTGCACAGGCACAACCAAGTAGCCAGGATTATTCACCAGCAACTTGCCTTGAAATATAAACTTGTGGAATCTGAGGTACCGTACTACAAGTATGTGCCCGACCCAGTTCTCGAGAAAGACCATGTCACGCAGTACTGGGATCAGTCTATCATCATGTCAATAAGCCTGACATAGTAGTGGTAGACCGATCAGCGCGCCGCGTAATGATAGTCGATGTTACCATCCCGCATGACAAGAACCTCGTGAAAGCTGAGAAAGAGAAACAAATAAAATATCTCGACTTGGCACACGAGGTTGTCGACATGTGGAATGTGAACTCGGCTATCATTGTACCGATCGTCGTGACGGCCAATGGCCTTATAGCCAAGAGCCTCGATGACCATCTTTCGAGGCTCTTCTTAGGCGGTTGGATCAAAGGCCTAATTCAGAAGGCAGTACTCCTCGATACGGCTCGTATTGTGAGGAGGTTCCTGTCTCTGGAGCCCTAACCACCGGTAGCTTGGACCCTGCTCCCGCTACCGGCGGACCACTATTTTTTATATTTTTAAATGTTTTTATATGGTTTTTGTTAAGAAATATTTAAAAATGTACCTTTCTACATCCAGGTCATCTTTGATGTCCGTGGTAACAATATGGCCGAGGTATTTAAATTGTTGAACACGATTCAAGATATCACCTGCCAGCTTGATAGCAGGAAACCTATCTGAAGACTTTGCTCCAAAAATAAGGACCTCACTCTTTTTGGCGTTATATCTTAAACCGTGCTCCTCAACATACCTCTCACAAACATCCAACAGCTTTCTCAAGACTGATACTGAAGGGCTCAAGAGTGCCATATCATCGGCATAACTGATGTTATTAAAAGCCACTCCATCTATATAACTATTTTATGACTCGCTAGCGGTGGCAAAGACTACCGAGCGATTAGGTCCTAGGTTTGATTCCCAGGCCTCAAAATTCAGTCTTCTTGTCGTATGGATGGCAAAAAGTTCAAATGTGTTTAACCCTAAACTCAGCCACGCGAACCTCCCAAACTGATGCTGTAAATGGATCATCAAGTGCGCAGGTGATAGGGCATGCGGTGCAAGATGGAACATGGAAGGTGGGCCATTGTCTGTCAATTTTTCAGTAGCAATGCATTTTCCGATTTCTAGGCCCTCTACTGTTTTGTCTTTTCGTGGAAGTTTTGGCCAATTTTAGAGTGTAACTAAACACGAAAAATAAATATGACCAACTTACCTCATAAGCGCTCTTGCTCAAGCAGTTCTCCTCCATAGCACATCGGAGCTGAAACATCAGCACATCTTGAAGGTGAGCTGATCGTTCAATAACTGACATGTCGAGCACCAGGTCTGCTAGCGTGTGAGTGCAGACTACCGCGGCTGCGTGTCCTGGATCATGAAAAAAGGCAGACATAATTTATCTTCAGAATGTGTCGTCTACTTCTGGATTGTGGAGGTCAGTTAGGTAGTCACACCTTGTAAAATACTGGTATTCAGTTGCATCTGGTTAGACTGGAAACCGACCACAACATAGTTTGGAAAAGGTGAGCAGGTGATGGGATCATGAGATCATGCCAGTTACATATCTTGGATACTAAAAGATGTTAGAATCATAAAAAAACTTGTATAGGTTTCGATGGCAAAATTTGTTTATGTGAGTTAATACATTGTCCTGTTAACAGCGATGTGGATGATTTTTGACGCCCTGTAATTCTTTTCCCCTTTTGATACCTGTATCAACATTATTTTAATTAGTATTTTAAGTCTTTTTTTTTCTATTTTTTTATTTTTTATTGTATAGTTTGTAAATAGCTTTGCTTTGTTGTTGCAACTGAGTAACTACAAACGGCTAACTAACTATTCAAAACGTGATGCATTTTTAAAACAATTTTGCCTGCACCAAAACCTTCTTCTTCAAGTTTCAAAGCTGCATACATATCACTAGATATAGCTGAGTTACACCGTAACCCCGACCACAGAAAATACTTAAACTTCTTGAAAGCAAACTTTGTAAAAGCCCTCGACTTTGAACATAACATAACATACCCACACTAAAAGAGAAAGTTCAAATAATTTTAGTCCCACGTACATTTTTGTTCGTCTTTGACAAGAAACGTCGATATGATGAGAAACTATGACACCTAATATTTATGGCCAAAAGAAATAATGTATTGAAAGTCAGCGAGCGGACTTGAATGTGTAGAAAAACGGCCAAGTGCGTGCACGTATCGAAAAGTTCGGGTTCCGTATCTCAGAACAACTTTACTAAAGTACATCCATCATCATCTTTCTGCCCTTGTCCTAAGTTATTTGTCTTCCTATCCTTCTCCATCCATCATCATTACAACTAAAGTACAGCCATAATTGAACAAGAGCATTACTTACTAAGTTTTCTCAACTAAAACAATCACACATTTAGTATGGTCCTATGGTACTGTATACTCAACCATCTTACCTGCTTCCTATCTATTAATCTGCCAAAAAAATCAGTTCATGGTTTTAATTTAATCAACACTGTTCAAAAGAGAAAGAGGAGCTCGTGGCTAAATAATAACAGCCGCTGGGGTCGATCTTTAGGTTAAGCCGTGTTTGCCTAGGTTGGTCTGTGGATGGGTGATCGCCCATTACATACGAGTTTCCCCCGTGCCTCGGAAAGCACGTTAATCCGTTGGTCCCGGGTGTCATTTGTAGATCTTTGACAGTTGTTAGGTAGTCAGTGGCCCAAAAAGTCTGACAACCAGTCTTAGTCTTACCAGTCGCTCCATGTAAAATACTGGTATTCAGCTGCATCGGGTTAGACTGGAAGCCGACCCCAACATAGTTGGAACAAGGTTAGGCAGATGATGATGTTCAAAACTTATCAGAAAAAAATATTGGCCCCAGTTTTTTAGTGACAACCAAATAATGCGAGGAACCTTAATTTTTTGTAGCAGATAGACAGACGTACGGCCATCAGAAATTTAAGATTTTATATTTCAATGTAGAACCCTAAAAACTTTTCTCTTTGTGTGTAATAACTATCAATCAGAGTTCCGAACAATTTTTTTGTCGCAATTTGCTCCGTACTCGTAACTTTGTGAAGGCATGGAAAATAAGATATTCTTACAAAGTTATTCATTGGAAGGGAATATCAAGTAGGCTTGAAGCTTGTGGTTACATTTGGGAACAGCTGATATGATAACTAATGATAATATTTAAAAGTCTGTTATTACCTTCAAAAAGTAAAACTTTGCTCAAATGTATAGTAAAAAGTGCGAGTCGCACTCGCGGATGAAGGGTATCATCGTAGTTAGAGCCTCCTTTAATTTTTAATTTATTTTTATTATTTGTTGTTATAGCGGTAACAGAAATATACAGTCTGTGAAAAGTTCAGTTGTCTACCTTTTACGAGATACAGCCCGCTGACAGACAGACGGACGAACGGACAACGGAGGCTTAGTAATAGGGCCGTTGGTTGATCTAAAAAAAAGCTAGCAATATCTCTAACAACTTACTAGACGAAACGTAGCTACTTATTTTATTTGACAAATAATATTATGTTTTAGGGCAGCGTTTAGACCTCGGTGTAAGCGAATGTCAAACACTGCCACAAACTGACGGCGAATTGTCAGATCGCGTTCATATAATTCGATTGACTCCCACGCCAAATCGCTCGTCACTTATTTTCGCTCGGGCACAACGCGTGTTGTGACAAAATAACAATAAAAAAATAGATTTGAACTTAGAACAGTCGACGCGATGCGATTTCTGGAGCGACATATCTCATGCGAATGTAACAAGTGACATTAACGAGGTTTGTTTGATGCCAGTCACCTAAAATGGGGCGTAGGTCAGGGGGTTAATCTGTCGCCCTAAGTAAACAGTTTCCCACTAACTAACTCCATGTGAGATGCCAATGCCGCTCTGCGGAAATAACCGTCGAAATGTAATGATTGGTGAGCGAAATGCCGCAAATTGCATACGAGAAGGTAGGTCTACCTATGCCTAATGGCATAATTATTCTGGTTGCAAGATGCCTAGTGCACACCTAGTGAGAAAGAAAGCAAGAAATATTTGTTTGATAATTTTACCAGACGGTACTAATTTAGTTTCAGTACAATTTGGAATGTACGTTAACGCAATTGAATACGTTTAATAACTTGAAATAAGCCCTCCCGTTGCTTTAGCGATGCTTACGGAAAGTCAGCAGTGGTTCCATTTTGGCTGAATATATGCTGTAAAGAGACCCTTCATGAGGCCATCAACTAAGCATTCTCTACATCAAACTAAGTAACTCTGCGTTAATATAAACATGAATTAAAAAAAAAAGACTTGTGAAAAAGTAGGAATTTTGACCCTCAATATCTCCGTAACTAGAAGGTTCGCAGGTATGGTCTAGAACAAAAAAAAGAACGCAATGCACGGGGAGAACAAGTGCATTTCGGCTTCATTAAGGGTATTTTCACACCCATTATAGTGACACCTACATGAGGACTAGGTGGAGCCAGCAGCGGCAATGATAATAGTTGACAAACCAGTCAATTGACATACTTTTTAAGAGCTGTCAAAACGTGATTCCCCCTTATATTTTGAATGGAAATAGCACGCTATGACGTCACTATTTAATCAACTCAAAGACTCAACTATTTATTCTTCTTTTCTTCTTTCTTTTTTTGTGTCTTGGAATTATTGTTTAATGGTGTCAACTACCCAATTAGTGCATAGACCTTGAATTTGTGGGCCACAACTTGTCACTGGTCATTCGTCTGACCAGAAGAACCCCATTTCAATGGAAGAACATTCCGACTTGTTTCTCTATCTTTAAAAATCTATAGAGAGCTAACAAAAAACAAAAAGGCGTGTTTTGCTTGTTAAACGTGTATCAGCATACAATAGCTGTACTTATGATTTTAATCGGTAGATTTTCATATCGCGTCAAAAAATGGTCTCATTTTTAAACGCAAACATTGAATCGTTTTGCCTCGGTCATATACTGAAATCGTACCTATCGTTGCGAGTGGAATGAACGAGCTCACTGTTCTCAATCTTAACTTTTTCATGCGACCTAATTACGGTGAGCCACATCTAATAATTTAATTCTGTCTGTTTTTAGCTATCAAAAATTTGTTCCTAGAGAACTACATTAGACAGATAGCGGCCATCTTTGCTTACACACTGTAATCTAATCTGGGATAGTGTCATACTAAAGTTTCATATTAGCCTAATGAGTAACAAAATACTGAAGTAACTACTAAGTTCCTAAATATTCTCGTTATGGTTAGGCCCGCACTCCACCAAAGTGGAGACGAGCGGAGATATGTGAAGCGGAGAAGAGAGGAGATGCGTAAGAGCTAGGATGTATCCACCGAAGCTGTGCGGAGATATGCACAGCAAAGAGAAGAGGAGATGTGAATCGCACACACACAGCACACCTCACATAGCACGACGCTCACTCACCTCAACGTCCAAAGCGGAGAGAAAGTAGATGTGCACAGCTCACCGCACGCCGCTCACGTCAAATCAAATCAAAAAATTTTTTGTTTATTTGCAAGAAAATACATACAAATTACATGGAAAGATCTTATATCCTAAAAGTCACTGTATTCAGCCTGCAAGCAAGCGTGCAAATTATTTACTTAAATCTATTTTTGTAATTATTATCATGCAATTCATATTATTACAATTATTATAAAATCAACGCATCGTCTCTTCATCCCCGCTGTGCGATTGGCCGCCGAGTGCGGAGGCTGGCCTAAACAATGACGAGACATCCTCTCTCCTCTCTACTCAACCGTTTCCACTAATGCTAAGCGGAGATGAGAAGTGTAAATAACTAAATTCTATTGGTGGTTTACAACACATCTCTCTTGTCGTCTCGTCTCCGCTGCGGTGCAGTCAGGCCCTTATTCTGTCGTGTTTTGGAGAGATGCTAGTTCACCTGGAGTTTAGCTAAGTATCTTAGTTATCCACCACATTCAAGCTTATCAGTTTTGTAGCTTTAGTCTATCCGGTACCTGCACTGCGAGTTTTGCTAGTTAATTTTGTTTGTGTGTTAAATTTTACCTTGTCAAAGTTTTGGATGTTGTTAACGTAAAGTTCTTTCAGGGTTGATTAACTGTGTATTAGTATCAAATCATCTACAAATAGTTAAAAAGTGTGTCGAAGGCTGGAGCGAACTAAAGTGCACGTGCATTGTGCATTTAAAAAAATGTTGCAGCACCACGCTGAAATAGGGACCTTTTTGCCTCGTACAGGACCAATTTAAATTGTTTTATCTTTTTCTTATGTTTACTTTTTTATACAACATTATTTTTAGTATATGCGAAACCTGAATACAGTTTGTTCAGAATCAGTAACAATAATCGATCGATATCGGGGTTCGGTTTATTGTTATCGATTCCAATAATATTTAACCCATGTTATATTTTTTCCCAAAAATATTTAAAAAAGTTAAAAGTTGGACACCGAGCGACTTTAAGTACCTATCGCAATAATTTAGGTACCTACTGCCAAATTATTATTATCAATGAGCTCAAGACGAAGCTGGAGGCGCGCGCTGCGTGGTGACCACGACTTTGTGCGGACAACTAGATAACAGAACAAGATTATAACTTTGTTATTTTTCATAATACAGTTTTGAAATTTTGTGCATAGATTCTTTACATAAAAATACTAGATACGTATATCAGGTTTCGCATATACTAAAACTAATGTTGTATAATTTTTGTATTATTGTAATCACGTCCATTTTTTTTTGTTTTGTCCTGTGTGAGTCTAATAAATACTTTTTCTTTCTTCTTTCCTTATATTTACTGGGAGCCTAGTAGTGTGACCCTTGAACTGTCAAGTCATAGGTCTCAAGTTCGAACCCAAGACCTCTGATTTTTCGAATTCATGTGCGCATTGTATAATTATCACTTGCTTCGGTTAAGGAAAACATCGCGAAGAAACCAGTATGCCTGAGAGATATTTCTCGACGGCATGTAAAGGCAAGTCAGAGGTTCACGAGCGGCATAAAAACTCTGACACCACGTTAGGCACTAACCAAACAATAAAGAAGGAAGAAGGAGGGTTTCTTAAATATTTAACCAGCACACCAATTGCATACCTTCGTCATCTCAAATCTGCTTAGCCTATGCTGCAGTCGGCTTTTAATCTAACCGGCTGCAGCTGAATTCCGGTATGTTACTTGGAGCGACTGCCTATCTGAACTCCACAACCCAATTACTGTGTGATTGACTGACACTTAGTTGAACTTATCCCGACCAGGGAATCGATCCCAGGAGCTCATGCTCAGCACTAGCACTCGCGACTACTAGACCAACGCAGCAGTTATTAAACTTCGTCATGTAAACAATAAATTATTATAAAACACAGTTCCAATTTGCGCTGTTTATTCTGCCGTCCCATTTTTCAATGGCGGAGGTCCAGGTTAATCCGATTAATTTATTATAATTCGATTTAAACGGATTCTGTTTCGCTTTTCACCAATATAATGGGTTTTATTATTTCCTGAGGCACCGGATAATTTATTAATTCATTCGTGGAAAGCTTTTTAAAGGAAAAGTCCTTTAAAAAGCTTTTTGAGGGGTTAATCTGTGAGTGCTGCATATCATCGGCCTAGCGTTTGCCCAACTATGTTGGGGTCGGCTTCCAGTCTAACCGAATGCAGCTGAATACCAGAATTTCACATGGAGCGAGTGCCTATCTGACCTCCACAACCCAGTTAGTACTAGGGTACAACGCTACCCCATGGTAAGACTGGTTGTCAGACTTTCGGGCTACTGCCTATCTGTAACGACTGTCAAAGCTCTTCAAATCACACCCGGAAGCAACGGCTTAACGTGCTTTCCGAGGTACGGAGGAAACTCGGTATGTAAATATAGTCACCCATACACAGACCAACCTTGGCGAACGCTGCTTAACCTCGAATATCCCCGACCCGTGCGGCTGTTTTTATTTAGCCACAAACTCCTCCGATCACTGCATAATCAGTCTGTAATGTTCCCACTGCTGGGACACAGGCGTTCTCTCATTGAGAGCCCACTCCGGCTTTAATTCACCACGCGGGCAGGTAGACGACACAATGTCTTCGAATTCTTGGTTCTAGGCCATGGCGGTTTTCTCACAATGCTTTCCTTCGCCGTTTTGACAGTCTTGAAGTAAATTATATAAAGTGGTTTGCCAGCCTACCCTTGCGTGCAAACCCGCTACTTACACGAAAGTCGTGAGTTACCACTGGGCTACTCACCTACTTGCTCTGCTTTATTTATTCATATATATGTAGGTAAATAATAACAGCCGCTCGGATCGAGCTTTAGGTTAAGCCGTGCTTGTCTAGATTGGTCTGTGGCTGGGTGATCGACCACCCATTACATACCGAGTTTCCTCCGTGCCTCGGAAAGCACGTCACACATCTTTGACAGTCGTTACAGGTAGTCAGTGGCCCAAAAAGTCTGACAACCAGTCTTACCTAGTACTAACTGGGTTGCGGAGGTCAGATAGGCAGTCGATCCATGTAAAATACTGGTATTCAGCTGCATCCAGTTAGACTGGAAGCCGACCCTAACATAGTTTCCCAACTAGAAAGTTACAAATGAAAGGCTAGGCAGATGATGATGTAGGTAACTAAATCATGTAGACAAGGGTTAACTGTTAAATTACCCCAGTTCTAGTTACTAATGTTAATCTTTGAATATTAAACTATTAAACGTGATTCAATTTGCATCCGTAATGAATTCGTAATTATTTTAGTTTACGCTACTCACGTAGTTAAACGGGGTGTAAATTATAATACCTTAGACAGTTAAAATAGAAATGGTGAACTGGCAATTATCCAATCAACCCTCGTAATCCAATTTCATGGGGTGTAAAATTATAACGTGTACCAAAAGTATTATCAATAACTACTAGAAAAAATGTGAATCCAGAAAAATCTTACCTTTGCTTTCCTAAACTAATTCATGTTAATTGAAATAGGCCCGCAAGGGTCTGTCTTAAGTGGCGTCCGAGTACTGGAATACGCAGCGTTGGTAGACCTCCCACAAAGTGAACCGATGTGAAGCTTACAGTATCCGTTGGAAAGAGAAGGAAAAGAAACCGGCCCTGTGGTTCTTGCATCCCTTGAATACGATGAGGCTACACTTGCGGGGGGCCTATGTCCAACACCGGACGTCATTCGTCTAAAATTATGACTTTAGCTAGAAGATAAATAGTTATTACGAATACTGTACCTACCAAAATCTCCAGGACACCTAACTCCTTCGCCACGCTGCCTACGACTGCAGTCAAAGAGGCTGGTCTCATTGCCCTCACAGTTGATACCACTAAGCACGATGTCTGAGAAGCCAAAGGCATTTGTTTGAAGAGCCTGCTCAGCATAGCCAAGCCCCAAATGTTTGCAGACGATGGAAGCTTCATAGATTGTCCAGCCATCGGGGCAGATGCTTCCCCATCTGTTGTTGTGAAAGATCTGAAAATCGATTTAGTACGGATAGATATGAGAGTTTCAATATTTTGAATGTAAAGCTTTTCTATACCCACAGTTGCTAAAATACCTTTGTAATATTATTAATAAGAAATTAAAAAATCTTTTCCAATTCTATAACCATAGAAATCATTTTTATTTCTGTTTCTACAAAATCCTTCGAAGATCACAAATGTGATCATTCATACAGCAGTCTGAACCATAACAGCGACCTAAAAATAACATAACATCACGCATTCACGCCTTTAACCCCAGAAGGGTAACACAAGACTTAAAATCAAGCTGTGTGTTATATTTTTACCGTTAGATTAATAAATCTTACCTCAACTCTTCCTTCACTGGAACTGGTACCTCCAACGAGCCTCAATTGTGCTGTCTCTTCATTTACTGCGTCTCTTAGTTTTCTCCCTGGCCATGTCTTGACTTTTGACTTTTTGGTCTTAGGAGTTTCAGACTCGTTAATGCATATAACTCCTGCAGCTTCATCTTTGTCACAATCTGAAGTTCCCCAGCGGTTGAAAGCGCATTTAGAAAGAGATGTTTCATCGCCTTGGCATATAACGTCGTCCAACCAATACTTTTCTAAAAGAAATAACGTACGTCAAGAAGAGTAGTTCAAAATTAAAAATCATATTATTATCACTTTCATGCAAAAGAGCCAAATTACATAATTTACGGAACCGAAAACAAGGTACATTCGATCTTGATATAATCATAACACATAAATGATACCTTGGGCAGTTATGAAATATATGTAGGTGAAATTAAGTATTTTTTTTCAGTTTCGTCACTCAGTAAACCTAATCAAAATTAATTCAAAATTTAACTAATTAATAACTGTTAAGCCAAAGCCACGGAAAACAAAGACACAAGAAACCTAAGATAAAGCGATATTTCATAAAATTACAGAATAAAATATTACAGAATTGACAGCTTTTTTCGGCAGCATAAGTATTAACTTACGAGTATGTTACGTTGTCATGTTGTGTTTGTTGTTGTTAAGGAATTATCACTTGTGTAGATTTCATTGAATTACTACTGACCTACAGTCTGTCCGTACATTCCTCCAACCGTTGCTTTTCCAGTTTTGTTGAAGGATTTGCAGACCACTTTAGCTGCTTCATCATCCCAGGAGTCATCGCATACAGCACCCCAGCGACCAGCGTGATAAATGTAAACGTTTCCTAAAAAAAATAACTTAAGCTCATGTCTTCGTTGCTTAAACACATATTATATCTCTGAATATATCTCAAGCAAATGTATTTCTGAGTTCCCCAATCTCGATTTTTTTTAGTAGTAGTTCAGATTAGTGCCCGGTTGATGGCAGTAGGGTCGTCTCCTATTACATGGGACTTAAATATAACTGTGGGATGTGAGTGTACACCGTAATGAGCAGTTACACCTCTCCCTCACCCTTCGGTGATTACAGGCGTGATATTATGTTATGTATATCCAGACATGTTTATGTCTCATGGAAAATGGGCTACGCTAAAGCCAATCTTGTCTTTATACCAATAAATGCAATTAAGGTCGGCTTGTCTTCTGCTTTAGTACATTTCTATTAACCATCATCTCAGTCGTCACCTTCTTACTACATTTCCACTGAGTATTTTAGAAAAGCTAATTTTGCAAAAAGAACGTTTTGTTATCAGTTTTGATTTGACTATAACATTACTTCACCTTCTCTTACCTTCGTAATTATTTGCACCTCCCACCAGCTTGATTTTTCCTTCTAATTTACTTTTCTTATTCAATAGTTTCTGTATGAATTCGGCTCTCAATGCTCTTTCTTGCTCACTAAGGTCTTTACTAAGCACTTTTTCCGTCCGAATCAATAACATTATCACTACTACTAAATTCAACGTGTATTTTATATGCACCATTTTCGTTCTTATTGTTTGTCACAAATTCGGATTGTTTTTTAAACACTGTTAAAATTTATTAAAATAACGTTGGAACAAATTCAGGTGGTATTTTAATCACTGTTACAATTTATTAAAATAACGTTGGCACAAAAGTTCTTCCTTGCCGGACACCATAAAATAAACATTTATTTTAATAGTTATTAAATGTTTTACATCACAGAAAAATCTTATCACAGTCTCAAATATTAAATTACCGCAATAAAATATTATTTACCGCACTTTTTTAGACCAAAAGTTGTATAAGACACACATCGATGGCTTTTAAATGGCTTCTTCGAAACAACTGACGATGGAATCCGTTCGTTTTATTAGTATAAATGCCATGTAATTTATAGTTCAATGTCATGATATACGGTATGTAAAGAGTTTGCCACACGCGAGCATTTTATATCTTTAAGGGGAAGACATAATAAATTTATATTCACCCTATATTGTCTTAGAATCTAAGTACGATTAAAATATATCGATTGTTTCTAAATGATAATATTAGATTTCTTTAGCACCCCTTTTCTGTTTAGAACCACAAATCGAATGTTACGACGTTTTTCTATCAATGGGGTGGCCATTATTATAATTAGGGATCTAAATCACGGGATTTTAAAAGGTGCAAACGATTCTATTAATGTATAATTATTATTCTATTCAATCTTTATTTTATAATTACTTCCTTTATTCATTTGTTTTACGTTATTACTTTTAAATATTCCTAGTGGGCTACTATTTTTTATAGTAGCCCATTTTTTATAGTAGTTCTGATCCAGCTGCCAAGCGAGAGCCTCCTCAGGTGTTGGTCGAGGCTATTGGCTAGTCGTGTCGGTCAATGAAACCATTGACCGACACGACTTTTATAATATTTTGTTGTATCTTTTTAATAGATGTTTTAATTCCAGGTTTAAAAGGCCTAACAAAATAGACTGGTGGCTTAGACAAAAGTAGTTGACAGTCAACTGTTCCGATGCCCTACAAATTAAAGGCATGATGACATGTTTGATTGTTAAAAACAATTCGGCGATGAATTAAGTAATACAAATCGACTTATGGCATGATCAGAGAAAACATATAGTTACGACCGTCTTTGTGTATATTTTATCTAATTTATGTACCTATCCAAATAGGATTCCACAAAGTTTGACAATATAAATGGGATGTTTAAAATTCTAAAGAAGATTCTAAAAACATCTCCTTAATAATAGCAACGTACACAACAAGGAACACTTTAGACCACATCAAACCATTTGACCTAAATATGTGTCTGTTTTGTCGCAAATGACTTCACATATTGAATTGTTTGTGTGTATCAGCACAAGCAATTGAAAACCTTCTATTCGAGCATACTGGGTATAAAATTGATTAAAGTATGTGCTGAAAAAATGTAGATGACACAAAAATCTTTGTAAGAAAGGGAAAAAAACTGGAAGCAATGTTGATGTCATCAGTGCATTTGGGAGATGATTTGATTGAATTATTATTAATTGGCTTAGTAATGGCTTTTGATATTGAAGTACCCTCTACTGTTCCTTGAAATTAATTGGCCACCCATCGACCAGACCTCGGCAATCGTCGCTTAACCTTGAAAAGCGTCTGTTAATATTAATCCACAGGAGATGCGTCCTTCATTTAGTATCCGTCACTCTTATGTTACCACCAGGCTAGTTAACAATCATCATCATCTTCCTATCCTCTTCTTATTCTACCTGGGGTCGGCGCACCACATTTTCTTCATCCATTCTTCCCTGTCAGATGTCACGGCATCATTTACTCCTTTCTCTTTCATATCATTCCTCACACAATCAATCTATCTTTTCTTTGGCCCTCCTCTCCCTTTCCATTAATCCACATTCATATCCATCACTCTCTCTCTAAGCTTGTTAAAATAACCTCATCAAAACACAGTAGGTAAATTAATAAAGTTGAATGGACAAAAACTGAGTTCATTAAGTTTGTTCACAACTAACTAAGCGGTCTCGCTAAGCTACTTATCTTCAGGTTCTACTTGATGGTTACGTCAAAATTAGGACGACGGCGCTGGGGGTGAGAAAAGTAGTCTTTAGGTAAAGTAAGTAATAGGATCTTTATGTAACGTCGTTGAAGTTCTAACTCATTCGTGCATTAAGAATACTAAATAGTGTCTCTCGGCGATTGGACATATTTTATTGCTCTTTGTCGGAATTCCAGAGGGTTGTACTTGGTATGCTTCTACCCTTACTTGGGACTGGATAATTTGTAACTTATGACTACTTTGTTAGCTTGGGTCTTACCTGTAAAAACAAACGTGTGTGTTATGGAATAATAAATAAATAAATAAACACCATGTAAGTCAATAATAGCAAGTTTATAGAAGAGTGCAAAAGCTGCATAATTACACTTAGGTAATGGTACAATCAAATCAAAATCAAAATAGTTTTATTAATTCCATGCATAATCACAAAAAGTAAACATTAAAGTATTCAATTTTATTGTAGTTAATCACAATGATTAAAATAAAATAAACAATTGTAAATAATCACTAAAATCAAATTTAAAAATGAAAATGAAAATTATCGATTATAAAATAAAATAATTATGAAATGGTACATACAACACCATTTAATCATTTGTGTTCACTTCGAATAGAGATGGTGCTTGTTTTCTGATTGACGGAAAAACGACATCAACAATTAAAATGTCAAAACAGCCAAAAATTTACTTACGTGGTGTTAAAACTTCAACGACGAAAAGTATGTGAAACATGGACAAAGTTATGCTGTGTTTCGAGATTGTCCAGGCTCTAACCCATTTGGGGGTCGGGACCGTCGGGATGCCCTAGTTTAGTTACGGTGACCCCAATCGGCTTCCGCATGGTTGCACGTGGACACAGTTCTAACCTACCTCACCCTAATAAAACACTTCATTTTCAATTTCATTATTAATCAGATCTAATACTATTATTAGCCGTTGCGTTTAGGATAATGTGTAGTTTAGCCAGCGAATCTTAATTTATTTTCACACAATGATATATTATAAAGAAAGAGTGTATCTTTCTTTATAATATATCATTGTGTACTCTTATAGTGAGCGACGTTCAAATATCGTTGCGTTGTTACGACTGCGATAGATAATACGGAACGAGAGAAAAATAGATAGCTATTGCGCTTGAAGTACTTACATTACGACAATTGTCTGAATTTGTCTGCAACAATTTGCGCACGCTACTGCGATATATTACTCTTTTTATTTATAATATCACATTCATTCACATTCATTCATTCAATCACTCATTCATACATCATTCATTTCACATACATTCATTCACTCATTCATTTTCATTTTTTTTATGTTTTCACATTCATCTTTAGCAGTTAACATAATACCGTATCTCTGTCAACCGAGCTCTGCTTAGATGAAAATAGAGAAAACGAATTTTCCCAGATATTTTCAGCAACTTTCATCAAAATCGTTTGAGCCGTTTTCGAGAACATGATTACAAAAATTTATATTTTTATTTATACAAATATTGCTTATTTAATAGTATCTTAGGACATTAGTGTTTGTGACTATACTTTTGCAATATATAAAAAGGTTTAAAGCTCTACCCGCAATCAATTCCGTAATATTTTTTCACCGAATTTTGTGGGTACAACTAAACTAACGTTAACTGTTGGCTGAACAAACGCGATGTTGACAGGGTGGTTTAACTACCAATTTATGTTTCAGTGTTAGTTCAAGGATTTCGTTATTTTTTTTGTCACGGTTTGTGATTTTTCATTCGTTTTCTATTTGAGGTGCTACAAATATTTTTTGAAAATGTGTTATTAAATATCGATGTGGTGAAATGTGATACTTACTGTAGGTTACACTTAATCATTTGGGGGTAACAGCTCTGATGAGTTTAATACCTATCTACATATGTACAGTCTCGAACACTAACATTTACATTCCCCTAATGTATTTTTACGTAGTTTCGAAAATACTATTCCGGAACCCATACGATTATGAAAGAAGTTTCATCAAATCAAATCAAATCAAAGCATTTATTTCAAGTAGGCCTGTTACAAGCACAGGCACGTTTGAATTGTTGAAACAAAGACAACAATCCCAGTCACCAGCCATAAAAACTGTGAAAGTACTGTAGTTGCCCATTCCCTAAAGTAGATCTCTATGGAGAAGAACGGGCAAGAAACTCCATGGACACTCTTTTAAATCAGAATACTTTTACAATAACTTGGTTACATCATTTATGTTGAGATGGTACATTATGTGACATCAAAGTTGTAATCATTACTCCACGAGAAAATCCCTCTCAAATCTTACTAAGTGTATACATGTTTGTGCCCGTGACTGTACACATCGGATGTCATGTGCTAAATGATGTCAAGCACATTTAGCACGGCAGAAAGTAGGGACATATCAAGGATTTATAAAATAACGTTTAGAACCAATATATACTAAATAATCAAGGAGGATTCGATTTTGGGATAAGAAAAGTGAAGAAGAAGAAAAGTGTTTGTGGGGTATTTTGTACAATTGTCACTCACTGACTACAATAACAAAATACCTACTATTTTTGAATATGACTATGTTTTGTTACAATAACGACATAGCATAGTCAGCCTATAATGTTCCCACTGCTGGGACACAGGCCTTCTCTCTATGAGAGGGAATGGGCTATAATCCACCACGCGGGCCCAGTGCGGATTGGTAAATGTCACATGTCTTCGAATTTTTTGGTTCTAGGATATGCCGGTAACGATAACGACATAGCTAACATAATTACCTATTTCAAAGATTGGAATTTTCTCAAGAAAACAGGTAGGTATTTCACTAAAGTAATGTTAAAAAAATATTTTTTGCGAACCAAAGCGCCTGCAGGATCCTGCAGGATGGGCCTATTCGCTAGATAATTTTATAAAAAAACTTTTTTCCTTTATTAATTTAACTGAAGCATATCCGGAGTCTGTGAAACAGTACTTATTTTCAAATTATTAAATATTATTGTGGATCATATTGTGCAAAACGGAAATGAGAAATCTGTAGCAAATTGTGAGCTGAAAGAAAATTAAAGTTTCCAGCGCCGAGTAATATTTCTCAATAGGTATCGAATTGAAAGCGTGCTTCAAAGTTCTGTTTAAAACGTACAATTTTGAACGAAATCGTTCGTATTTCGTTCAACATGGTATTGGTAATCAGGGTCTTTTCAGCTTCATAATTTACCAGCTAGTGGTTTTGATTTATTTTTACTAGCTTATGCTAGCGCCTTCGCCCGCGCGGAGTTCCATAATGTCTCACATGATCGTACTACAGGGATAAAAGTATCCTATCTGTTATTTCAGGTTATAAACTATTTGTGTGCCAAATTTCATCCAAATCCGGTCAGTAGTTTTTGCGTGAAAGAATAACAAACATCCATCTATTCTCACAAACTTTCGCAATTATAATATTAGTGTCCTACTAATATTATAATTGCGAAAGTGTTGTATGAATTACTAGCTTATGTCCTCGGCTTCGCCCGCAACGAGTTCGGTAATTTTCCCACAGGATCGTACTACCGGAATAAAAAGTATCCTATATGTTAATCCAAGTTATAAACTATATGTGTGCCAAATTTTATACAAATCCGTTCTGAAGTTTTTACGTGAAAGAGTAACAAACATCCATCCATCCATCTATCCATCCAAACTTTCGCATTTATAATAGTAGTAAGATTTCTTGACATAGAAAAGTGTTCTAAAAACTTTCTTCAGAAAAGTTGAAAGGGAATCGACTGTCTTGGTATGGACATGTGACGAGGAGGGACGCATGTAAATAAGAGTGATGAATATAAATCTTGATGGATGGACAGGAAGAGAAAGACCAAGGTAACGATGAATGGATTGTGTGAAGAATGATATGAAAGAAAAACTAGTAAATGATAGCGTGACGGTTGACAAAGAAGGGAAGAAACGTGTCGCGCCGACCCCAAGTAACATGGGACAAGGGCAGGAAGATGATGATATAAAAGTGTTCTAAAATGCAGGTATGACCATTACATAATCATTTTATGTAAATTGATTGTAAACAAACACTTTTCAGGTTAACAATAAATTATGTTTTAAAAGCTAAATCGATAACTCTAACATTTCTAACAAATCCCGTAGGTAGGTATACAAAAGCGTGTTCTCGCTAAAATGCTTAAATAAATAATAAATAAATAAAATCTTTATTATCAGGTGATTGGCGTATTGGCCCTTTTTCTTTTTCGTGTGGTTAGTGCCTAACCTAAGGTCAGCGTAACGATCACGGATAGCCCATAACCAACGGACGATCAAGACGCTTCCAATGATACCTCATTTGTCAAATTATTATAAGTAGTTCAGAAGTTAAGAGAACACAGATGGAGATACACCGGTCAAAATCATAACCCACCTTTTTGCTTCGCCGTTGTCAGGTAAAAAACATGACCACGTCCTTTCATCCCCTTTTTCCTCATCATTTGTTTCGCCAGAATTTCTTTCGGTATTCAAAATGAAGGAAGAAAAAAATTACCCGATAAATTCTGGTCTGGGCCCTAATTATACCTACCTACCTGAAGCACTTGTCCCACCGCCGAGGAGGAAGCGAGTAGCTATCAATCGACTGTTTTATCGTTCAAGAAACATAATTATAATAGACGTAGGTGTAACGGGCGCCTCTGCCTTGATATTGAAATCGTAATATTTATAAGTTGTGTGGAACTACCACACGACTGCTTACTAAACTACTACTACTACATAAGGGAAATAAACATTACTAGTTTATCGCTGACTGTTCACATAATTAGCATTTAAGTAACGTTTCCACTGCTGGGACACAGGTCTCCTCTCTGTGTGGGAGAGTGGGCCATAATCCACCACGTCTGATCCAGTGCGAGTTGACGGATGGCTATGTCTTTGAATTTTACTTTGTTTTCCTTAGCCGTTTGAGAGCAGCAGTGAGGAAAATAACTTAGGTACACCAAGTAACTAGACTGCCCGGGTTCGAACCTGCAACGACTCGCAAGTGGAGGCCGTTAACGATGAGCCACTGTTCTAATCGCTTCACGCTCATCGTCGACGTTGGGACAGGCACCTGAAATACTTCAGAGGGCCACATAGATACCCAATAAAAATGTCACAGTGTATAGATCCGGCCAGATTTACGGTCGCAACAAAAGTTTTATTGGGCGACCTCTAAAACCAGTAAAACTTGGACTCTTTTTCATCAAGGATCGATACATATTTTCTTGTGACTTTGAAGACGTAGGGGTCTATCGAAAACGGACTTGTTACGATATAAAACAGGAGTCTTTCCTGCCATCTTGTCTGGAATTACTTGGCGGGGTTATATCATGCGTTGTTAGTATCAATAATAAAGGTGTTTTCAATACTTTATTGGGAAGTGAACTTTATAGAAATCTCTATAAATTGTAAGGGAAAATAAACAAGTTTATTGAGAGGATATTAGATTTCTTCGCTCGCATGGAAATCGGAACTTAGTGGTTACTGCCTAACCTGGTGTCAGAGTTTTTATGCCGCCCATGGACCTCTGACTTGGCTTTACTTACATGCCGTTAAAAAATATCTCTCAGGCATGCTGGTGTCCTCACGATGATTTCCTTCACCGAAGCAAGTGATAATTATACAATACGCACATGAATCCGAAAAATCAGAGGTCTTAGGTTCGAACCCGAGATCTATGAATTGGCAGTTCGACGGTCACACCAATAGGTCATCACTGCTTAATCCATGAATAAAAAGTAATTCATGTCCTAACTCTAGGCTTGAACTATGCGTAAGACAAAATTCCATCCAAATCCGATCGGCCGTTAGGCGTGAAGGCAAATCAACAAACTCACTACCACATTAATTTTAATATTAAAATAATTATCCCTTTCGGTTATTTTCCAAATCTATTCCGAGGGTAGACGAAGGAAAGAAGCTATCATAGTGATTGCGGCTCCTTATGTTCTAAGTTGTGTCATCATCTGTGTAACTTTTTCCAAATTATGTCGGGGTCGGCTACCACTCTCACCGGATGCAGCTAAATACCACAATTTTACATGTAGTGACTGCCTATCTGACCTCCACAACCCAGTCAGTACTGGGTAATACGATACCCCTTGGTAAGACTGGACTCACTAAGTTATGAAATCAGGTGTTGTTTGCTGAAATCCATGATAGTATAGATAGAGTTAATTCCGCGAAAAAGATTCAGCTGCATCCCGTTCTCGGTTTCGGTCCTAGTTGGGAAAAGGCAGAAGAGGATGATGACGAATTCCGGGACAAGGGTCCAGACTTGGATACAGGATGCGTAGCACAATCAGCCTTTAATGTTCCCAGTGCTGGGACACAGGCCTGATGCAATATAGCGAAAATTAGCATGCTTATTTGGCGTCCACACCCCATCTACTAGGTAATACGATGCTTCTTACGTTTTTATTATGACTAAAGATAATTATTTTAAGGTCTTTTAAGATAGATGAATACTCCCTACACATGAAACTTCATCCAAACTTCCTGAAACCTCAAACACCCGAGCTAATCCAAAGCGTCTATCACGAAAATCAAAACAATTACTCACACGTCCAATTTGTGAGATTTCTAACTAACTTACAATATCAAATCTGTTTTGAACCCTTTATCTGAAGGGTTGTAGATAAATCAAATAAGTTTTTGAACAATTAAAGGCTGTATAGAAAATTATAGAAGGTTCGCTTCATTGTCATCAACTGGCTAGCCTTTTCTCAACTATGGTATGTTAGGGTTGACTTCCAGTCTAATCGGATTCATCTGAATACCAGTATTATACTTTAGAGCGACTTCCTATCTGACCTCCACAATCCAGTTGGTAGGCAATACGATAAGCCTTGGTAATGGACTGGTTTTAAGAATCTCGAGCTTCTGACTTCCCGTCAAACCCTGTCAAAGATCTGAAAGGTCTGCTTATATCAACGAGCGAAGACAAGCAAACGCGCATGTACGACGCGACTTTCTCAAACAAATGAAATTCGCAAGTGCGCTAGCACTCGCTGTACGTGGTTCCGTTTTTGCCATTAGACAACGGAACCCGAATAAAAAGAAGTAAATAATACCGCGACCGATGACAGGGGAAAATGGATAAAAAAATCTGCCAAGTGCGAATCAGACTCGCGCATGTAGGGTTCTATACCATTCCGGACGGTCGGACAGCGGAGGCTTAGTAATAGGGTACCGTTGGTTATCCTTCAATTTGAGGCAAAGGCAGGAAGATGATGATGCCCACATCTGACCTTCTGTATCTATTTGTGCAATGGCCAGATATAACACGTGAACAATTGAATTGTACTTGGTAACTACGAGCCGTTAGCAGTAAGATAGGTACCGGTTACGAAAGGTAAATGTGCTATTATCATTCATCTGGGAATAGTTTTGAAATTGGTTGTAATTTTTGGCCCTAGGTATAAATGCTGGATGTGGCCAAAATTTTTCGTCTAATGTGATTATCATCAACTTTACTATGTATTTAGCGTTTTGATGGTAAAACGTAAAATAATATGGAAAATAATTGTAATGCAATATGCACACGAATTTAAAGTTATAATTTTTAAAACCAATTACTTTTGTATTTCATTTTACTTTCATCTATTACCGAAAAGGAACGCCTGATCGCATTGATTGCAACAATTTTTTTTTAGTTTTTGTCTTGTCTGGTCCATTCAAACTGCTTGGTTCTCATCATCATCATTCTCTTGCCCTTATCCCAATTCATTCGGGGTCGGCGCAGCATGTTTTCTTCCTCTATACTTCTCTATTACTCGTCATCTCATCAGACACCTCCTTTCTTGCCATATCATTCTTCACACAGTCCATCCATCGTTTCCTTGGTCTTCCTCTACTCATATACCCATCCACATTCATACTCAAAACTTTCCTCACAACATTTTCCTCCGCATCCTATGCCCATACCACGACAACCGATTACCATACAACTTTTCAGTCACCGGCGCCAATTTCAGACTTCTTGCCATATCATCCTTTACAGAAACTACTAAATTTTGACAAACACAAATGTCAAACACCGTAAAAAACGAAGACGTCCAAATAAAACTATTTTCAAGAACATTTGTGTCGTATCCAGGACACTATGAATCAAAAGAACTTCACTACAGTTCGTAGGTCTGCTCAGATTAATTAATCACAGAAAATGGGTGTACAGTGTACAGCAATACGTCGGGGTGTACGTGTGATCGCTTTATTTTCATGAGAAACTGTTTTGGGCACCCTACTGTAGGGGCACAGTATAAAGGGACTGAAGATCAGTAAACCAAGTAGGACCTTTCTGTGAAATCAAACTAAATTATGGTCTGACCAAGACTGTGTCTGGACTTGAAAAGAGACTATCTATGACCTCTGAGTTTGTTTCGTGGTTTTTTCTCAGAGTAGTCAGGTACGAAACACCGGTCTCATCTAGTTTCAATACATAATTTATGGTGACGTTTATAAGTGTATTTTTAAACATACTTACAGAATTAATTATCGTTTATCATTTAAACTTATCTCGATGGGTCAGCCCCGACTTACCCGTTGCCAGAAGCACGCTTTATGCAAGTAATGTGTGAACCGATTTCCACCATTTGTTCCTGGTTGAAATAATCAGTCTACAGAAAACCACTGCTGGACATAGGCCTGTCCAATCGCACGCCACTCAGCTCGATTCTCGGCAACTCACATCCAACTACTACCAGCCACACTGAGAAGATCCACCTAGCCTGAGAGCGTTCCGTTTTACACTTGCAAATTCGCAGTTTCCACTCAAAAATGACTGTGTCAACTCCAACGGCCATCGTTTCATGGCTAAGTTGGCTAGTTGAATTACTGTGTTTAAATTAATCTACTGTGGTCGGGTTGACTATTTTGGGACCACATTGTAAATTGTAAGGGAGCTGTAATGAAGAGTAGTTTTGTTGAATATATTTGAGGATTTAGGGGGGGGGGACGCAGGGGACGCAGGGTTGTGTTGAATTGTAGTGGGAGGTGGAACTTATGGTAGCCTCTACCTGCCTCATTAAGAAAGTAATTAATAAAGGTGAGGGGTTAGTCTGAGCATGAGAACTTGGGTTCGAATCCGCAGTCGCACAAAATGTTATTGGGTTTTCTCATCAAGAATTTCAAAGTAGGGCCTTACAAGATTGTCCCTTATAATATATCTTCTTATAAGCAGGATACATATCCTGCTTATGCGTAAGAAGTTTCATTAAAATCGGTTCAGTCATTTCGAAAAAAGGACTTGAAAGTTTGTATAAAATGCCGTAAGTCGTTAACGCTCTTTAACAAAACTGGCGAAATGTGGGCAGGTCAGGTAAACCTCTGCCTAAAATTTTGAGGTTAAAGGAAGAATTTTTGAAAATACACCTGACGGGATTCATTAGAGGATTAAAGTTTTTATGAAACCTGCTGAAACTCTTGCAACTAAGAACTTTACTACTAATAAAAGTTAAAACCTGAAAACAACGTCAATGGTGAAATAAGTTCTCCAGTTCATTTGGAGTTTGTAGCCAAGATAGTGTAATAAGAATTTTACTATCCTCAACTCATTACATTGTAAGTTTAGCTTACCAAGGTACTCCTAAGTGCGTTAGCTAGTTAGTACTTTTGTTTTTACAACTATTTTGGTGAAGACCAGGTTATACGTGGAGTGCTCATGAACCTCATATTGCAACTTTGCAAAGCCATACCTATGGCGCCTGTCTCTTCGCCACAGATTAATAAAAAGCGAGTTGAGCTAGCAAATAGAAACTAGTTGGCGAGCAATGAGCGAGTGTGCAGTTCGAACAGTTTTGTCACTAGACCTGTAGCGAACATAATCAAGTCGTCAAAAAGAATGCTAGTGACATCTATGACGCACATTAAGAACTAAAATTGTAAATTGACGGCACGGTTGGCGCAGTGGCTGAGCGATTGACTGCTGCGCTTCGTGTCGCGGGTTCATTCCCGCACGGAACAAATATTTGTATGGCCTACAGGTAGTTGTTTTGTTCCGGGTCTACCGGGCACCCACGATATAGGAGAAATTCCTTGTGTGGGGCAAAGATGTTTAAAGAAAAAAAGCATTGCGCTATCAAAGTTATCAGCAAGTTGAGTATATAAATATTATAAAACAACCCGACTACAAACGTCAATAGCCCACCAGATACAACACCCGAATTTGGACGGAGGATCCTCTCTTTTTTCTTAAGCTAGTGTGTGAGTGCGACGGGCGAGTATTTGCTTCTAGACACTTTCTGGTATCCTTATGTTCCGAGCAAGAGTCTGTCAGGGAGTGTTCTGCCCGCCACAAAGTGTGAGTCGCTAGGAGAGTTCTTTTTTTAAAGTTTTTGTCGCTGCGGCAAACACAGCGAAGTTCTCGCTGGTAGTATAGAAGTCGGCGATCAGCTATGAATATTGGGATAGTTTTACTCGTTTTTCAAGGTTAAACAGCGCTTGCCAAGGTCGGTCTGTGGATGAGTGTTCATTCATTACATATTGAGTTTTCTCCGTGCCTCGGAAAGCACAGCAAGCCGTTGGTTCCGGCAAATGCTCGACTGTTACAGTTAGGCCCTAAAGTCTGACATCTATTTTTACCAAAAAGGTATCGTATTACCCAGTAGGTAGCTGGGTTGTGGGTCCGATAGGCAGTCGCTCCATGTAAAATACTGATTAGGTTGCATCTGGTTAGACTGGAAGCTGACTCCATCATTATTATCATCTGCCTAGGCTGTTCCCAACTATACTGGGGATCGGCTTCCAGTCTAATCGGATGCAGCTGAATACCAGTTGAAGCCGACTCCATCATAGTAGGGAAAAGGCTAGGCAGATAATGATGAGTTTTATTTCCGATTCACAAATCTTACGAAAATGTTACATTTATGTCGCTTGAGGAATCAAAGTCGACAAACAACAAGAGACAAAAAAGAAATACCTTCGTAAATAGTTTGTCCAAAGTATCAACGGTATTTGATCCGAAGATATTTGTTATTTTCCTTCTTTTATTTACAGGTAACATTGGGATTGAGGCGTTTGTAAGTTTAAGAGATATTTTTAGTGGCAAACTATGTACTTACGGCTAGTAGGAAAGCAGAGAGCATGGTCATTTTGCCTGTGGACATAAAAACTTTTGTGTATAAGGTTTTGATTTTACTCTTGAATAGGCTAGGTCCCTAATAATGTTCCCACTGCTGGGACACAGCTCTCTTCTCTGTGAGAGAAAGAGGTCTTTAATCCAACACGCAGGTTGGTAGATGTATGCTGGATGTTTGCGAAAGTACCTAATGTGCAATTAAATTTTCAAAATTGAATAATTGCATTATCGGCTTAACACGTGTTGTTCTTTCCCTCATTTTCAATTTATAAGTAAAGTAAGACTCGCAATTTCTGCCAGAATATGGGTGTAGCCCTGTGTTTGCCTCCAGGGATCACAAACACAATAATAATTGGACAAACGTCATAAAATTCAATAACATAATTTTAGCTTATCCTAAATTATCGTGCAAAAAGGCATAACTTTAAAAAACAAAAACATGAATTCTTCCTCCAATAAGTAACAGGAACAAGACAAAGTTAAGATCTGTTGGGAATCGAAAAAGTTCTTTTTGCCATAGCATTTTCTACGAACAAGTTTTTATGCAATTAATTCTGGCAGGACGTTTAAATGGAGGTTCGCGATGTTGACAAAAGATTTTTTATTGTTGGCAATCTTTTTTTGATGAAGGTCTTAAAGATGATACGGCTAGAAAGCAGGTGACTGCTGAGATGACAAGTAATAGAGAAATATGGAAGAAGAAGTATAGCATGCATAGCATAATCAGCCTTTAATGTTCCCAGTGTTGGGACACACGGCCTCCTTTCTATGAGAGGGAATGGGCTATAATCCACCATGCGGTCCCACTGCGGGTTGGTAGATATGTCACATGTCTTCGCATTTTGGGTTCTAGGACATGCCGGTTTCCTCACGATGTTTTCCTTCACCGTTTGTGACGAAATAAATTACACAAAGTAATGGCCTGCTTGGGTTGGAACCCACGACTTACTGTTCGTAAGTCAGGTCAGTCAGTCATCGAAGAAGAAGACATGCTGCGAATTACCCCAAATAAATTGGAATATGGGCAGGAGAAAGATGATAATGAGGTCTTAATGTGTCACAGAAGATATAAGTTAGTAAGTAAGTTTACTAGCAGGTCATCCCCATAGACGAAGAAGAAAAAATGCATATTTTAGTGGATAACTCATAAATTACCAAAGAAAAGTTAGTAAAATTTATACGGAACCAACACGCAAGCTTTCGCCAACAAATGAAAAAAAAAAACACTTAAATTGGACCAGTAATCACGGAGAAATCGGTGACCATACATGAAAAAAAGATGATAATGGAATACATAACCTCTTCCTTTGTTAGAAGTCGTTTAAAAAGAACTACAAACCACAGCACGCGCAGCATGCTCAACTGACACGTGTTGCGATGGAGACTGCGGAAAAACAAATGAAACAAAATAGCTTAGACCATGGCACGTGTTGTTGCAACGTGTCTTACGACGCCACGGTTTTACGCTCCCATTTCTGCGAAACCGATAGGCCTCCTCTCGGTACAATGAAATGGGCCGTGATCGTCCACGCGGACCCATTGCAGGTTGGTGAATGTTCCTCGATTTTTTATTTCTTTCTAGGACATGCCGTGTTCCTCGCGATGTTTTCTTTATGAGTAGTTTATGCTAATAAAATAAATTACAAACGTGCGCTAGCCTTGATTTTCTCATCCCCAGGGGTTAGAAATTGAATAATAAAACCTACCGTACATACATACATCTCAAAGAACGCTGGCGAAGTTACATGTATTTTGGGACCCAGTCTATAGTAAGAAAACCCTTGAGCAAAAACACGTCATTGGATTGGAACGTAATCTGAAAAAAAGTTGCGTTTTGTAATTGAACGATTACTTAATTTTGAGTAAATTAAAATATTTATAACTTTTGATTCCCGTATCCTAAAAATTTAACATTTTTTAAATAAATATCTCATAAAATTTTAGTTATAATTATTTTATATTGACACTTGCATGGAGCTTCGTAAATTTTTAGATTCTTTGGGTCCACTTTCGCCGGCCTTCTTTCTGTATACCTAGAAGGAAAACTCCTCAGACCAACTAAACGCCTGAACCCAAAAGTCTTTAAGGTGGAAGCTCCAGGGAAGCCCGCGAAATTCAAATTTTCTTACTTTTTTGCAATTTGCAGGTCAGTGTCAGGGACACTGACTTTGTGACATTGACTTTGGGACACTGACTTTATGACCGATTGGCACGATTCATATTTTCATCAACATACAACCTGTTGTATGTTGATGAAAATATGAATCGCACCAGTAACACGTATACGTATGTAGTTACAGAATTATAACTCAAAACTCCACGGAATCTATTAATATTATAATTTAAATAGCAACTGCCGCGTTGGTCGAAATCGCGACTGCTGAGCATGAGGTACTGGGTTCGATTCTCGGGTCGCGCAAATATTTATTGTGTTTTCCTCGGAATTTCTCAGACTCCGTGAGTCTGGATTTGTGGCCGGTCGATGGCAATAGGCTCGCCCCCTATTACATGGAACTTAAACATAACTGGCGATATATGGGGGTACTATTAGGTACAACTCTGCCTAATCCTGAGGGGATTACAGGCGTGATGTTATGTATGTGTAATTTTTATATTAATGATAAACTATGATAGCGTAATTTTAGTGAAAACGGGAATTAAACTTTAATTAACTAAGTAAATTATTAATTTAGGAACAGGACCTACCCCTGTCATGTTCAATCAAAGAGCTTACACAAATGAGGGTAGTGTCTGATTTAATTGGAATCAATAATTTAGTACAAGATCAAATCCTTTACTGACATGAGCTATTATGCTCTTTATTGATTTAGAAAGAGGTTTTATTGTGGTTTTCGCTTGTAGTTTATATTTATTTATTTAACAATTTATGTACACACTAAATACAGAAAAGTAGAAAGTAACTTAAAAAAAAAAAAAAGAACAAAGGCCATGCTTATTTCTAAAGAAATCTCTTCCAGCATATCTGCGAAAGGAGATACTACAAAAAGAGATGTAGACATCAGTGGCGAAGGTTCCATACAACTCGATTCCTACCGGCTTCTCCTTGAAAAACGGCACAGTCAGTATTTTATACACAGATAATATAATCACATTAAAAAAATGTACTCCGGCTTACCTCTTACAAAAATTGACCCTTCGCTACTGGTAGATATAGTGTGTTATATGTTGAAATTTAATAAAAACCGGCCAAGTGCGAGTGGGACTCGCGCATGAAGGGTCCCGTACCATCGTAGGGGTGCCCCCTTTAATTTTTAATCATTTTTTTTTATTTGTTGTTATAAGGGCAACAGAAATACACATTCTGTGAAAATTTCAACTGTCTAATGGATCATGAGATGTAGCCCGCTGACAGACAGACGGACGGACAGCGGAGACTTAGTAATAGGGTCCCGTTCATGGTTACTCTTTGGGTACGGAACCCTAAAAAGTATTTTTCTTCTTCGTGTCACTGACCCGAGAGTTTTTTTAAATTCTGTTGACCCATAACTCCGTGCCTCGGAAAGCACGTTAAGCCGTTGGTCCCGGCTGTCATTTGTAGATCTTTGACAGTCGTTACAACCAGCCTTACCGAGGGTTAAAGTATTACCCAGCACTAATTGAGCTGTGGAGGTCAGATAGACAGTCGCTCCACGTAAACTACTGGTAAGCCGACCCCAACCTAGTTGACAAAAGGCTAGACAGATGATAATGTTTCTTAAAACGTAAGTAGGTACATTTTTAAATGTCTTTGTTCTCATCCCAAGGGTTATTTTATTAGTCGTTTTCACAAAATCCAAAACAATTTATCCTCAGGAGTCAAATATGTAGTAAATTAGTGACATTAGCGAAACGTTCATAAGTTTGTAAAGCTAATTTGTTTTATTTTAAGTGCAATAAAGGGAGTAGTCGGCTTTTATTTTCTTTTTGCTTTTCCCCGCCATATTACTTTTAATGAATCAACATAGACATGACGTTTGAAGTGACATTCAGAGCTGCTGCATTTAAACTCAGAACGTTCTCACGTTCTGAATTTAAAGCAGTTGACTGTTTGACATAAATAATGTACATTTTATTTTTATTTGAATTTTGTCTTGCTTAATGTGACGACCGCTGAAAATGTCATGGTTTTTTTTTTTTTGGCTCGGGCGCGAGTGGTCGCCGCCGCCAATCGCCGCTACGAGGACACGGCGCTGCTCCGCCCAAGCGGGGCAGACCTCCACAGTGTGCTGCACCGTGTCCTCCGGACGATCCTCGCAATGGAAACACCCGGGCGTTTCCTCCCGCCCGATTCGGTGCAGGAACCTCCCGAAACCACCGTGTCCGGTGAGGACCTGCGTCAGGCGGAAGGTGAGGGTGCCGTGGCGCCTCTCTAGCCACTCCTCAAAGAGGGGACTTATCGACACTATGGTGGCGTGCCCTGCACGGGTTTGCGACAGTTGCTCTCTCCATGTCACCATGAGATCGCGCCGGAGGTCTGTCCACTGAGCGGCGATTTGCCGCGGCAAAATGTCACGCTTGTATTTTCTAAAGGTGTAGGCAGACTGGTGTTGCATTATAGTGCTGATGTCAACACTTACTTGACTCAACTGTTCATATTAGTAAGTAAATTATTTTAGTAACAGTCGTTCTTCATGGTCGGAATTACAACAAAGATTAAAAAAAGGATTGTTTTTTTTTTTCATATGATAGTTAGAAACATTTAAAAATAACCGTATCTATATTGGGATATTTAAAAAAACCATCATGAAATATATGAATATTGTTATATTTTTAAGTCTGACAACCAATCTTACCAAGGGGTATCGTTTTACCCATTAATTGGGTAGTGGAAGTCAGTTAGGCAGGCGCTCCATATATTTAGCTACATTCGGTTAGGTTGAAAGCCGACTCCGACATAGTTGAGTAAAGTCAGTCTGATGATAATTACATTTTTGAACTGCAAAAAAGAGGAACGCTTTTACATTCCCTGTTTCCTGGAATCATTGATTTTTAAAGTTACTGCTTTTTGACTTACGGGGGCAGAATAATCCAATAACACGTCGGCCATGGGTGCGCCAAAGTTTACCTCAATTTGATAAAATGTATCAATTATTGGGTTTTTTTTATATAAATCCATTCTGGGTACTTCTCATATGTTGAATTGTTCTAAGGGAATAAAATTTTCACATAAATAGACAAAATACAGAGCATGGAAAAGCGATAAACTGTGTAACGCGCGCTCACAGTCAGCGGCCTACAATACGTTTGGTCTGAACAATGCCTTACATAGTGTTTTTCTCATGTTTACAAAAAAACAATAATGTTTTATCCCTTCTGCTACACAGATGTTCCTGTGCCTGCTGATGTTCGTTGCAGTGGCCGTCTGCGTGGATATGCCATCCAACTTGAAAGCCGGCGACCTTCCCAAGGACGGGCCCAAGCTCGATGCCGCCGCCGCCCGCCAAAACTCCCAGAGCCCACCACCCCGCCTCGAAGGTTCATCACCCCGCACCGATGGCAAACTAGTCCTACCCAAGGATAAGATCCCCAAACCCGACGCCAAGCCTAAAGAGGGAAAGAGCTAAACGTTTACCTGAACCGATGTATTAGTTAGGGATTTAGACCAAAGCCAACAATTGTTTTGTTTTATTATTATTATTATGTATTTTAATACATATTTGTAGAGCATTATAAATACAGCTGCAGCTGGAAATTTTGTTTTTTATTTTATGACCATGTCCAAGGAGTTAATGATAGCGTGACGGCTGACGGAGGAGAATCGAAGAAAATAATGTGCTGCGCCGACTCCAAGTAATAAAGAACGAGGACAGGAAGATGTTGATGACCTGTGATAACAGTATCGTGAAAGCGACTAGAGAAGATGATTTTCAGAAGAAGAGACTAAAGTCACAACCAAAAGCGAGCTCTTAGTGTTTAGAGCACCAAATAAAATGTGTGACATTGTTCCATCGGTTACCTTGCGTCCTTGGAGTTCTGCTGAAAACAGTCACTCGTTTTAAATACCTGGGGCACTGGGTCACCGATAGGCTGTCGGAGTATGCCGATTTAGAGAGGGAACGTAGAGCGCAGGCAGTCAAGTGTAAAATGCTGGCCCGCAGGTTCGCACGGTGTGCGCCACAGGCTTCTGTAGCGCGTCGGGGGTGTTCGCGGACGCACGCGTTCCAGATTTCGGCTCGCTGCTGCGTCTGCGAATCGCATTACTGATGCGACAACCCCAACAGCCTCGTAGCTACTGTAGCCGGCAGGGTGGATGGCCAAATAATGTGTCACTGGATGGCGGCACACAGACCATCATTCAGACATGTGCTATAATAAGTTTGTATTTGCCAGGTTGTTTATTTATTATTTATTTGTTATGGATCTCTGGTCTAAAAATAAAGATTTTATTTATTTTAAAGTACAGACCACAGTTTGCTGTTAATTTTCTGCCCGATAGACAATTAATAGACTGTGAACTGTTAAAGATACCAGTGATTATGGCTATGAATTTCTGAAACAGTTATTACTGGAGTCGGTTGTGGAGGTCAGATAGGCAGTCGCTCCATGTAATATACTGACTGGTATTCAGCTTCATCTGGGTAGGCTGAAAGCTGACCCCAATGTGTTGGAATAAGGCTAAGCAAATGATGGTTTAAGAAATTTAAAGTACTTACTGTTCGTGGTTTTTGTAGAAGCTTACTGTAATCAGAGATGATAAGGGTAGATTATCCACGTCCATTTTATCTAAGGGATTTTACTTCCAAGTTATGAAATCTCAGCTTTTTTTTTCGCGCAACAAAAATATGAAAATTATATCGAAATATCACCAGAAAACCAAAAACCAAAGCAAAAGATACGACTCGTGGTGGATTCGAACCACCGACCACCTTTGCCATCAGAAATGTAGGCGTTCTGACCACTGAACTAACGAGTCCTGTAAACTGCAGCTGAAATACGCCATCCCCTTCGTCGTTGTGACGTCACGGATCGATAGGCGCTTCTGATGTGCTGTAGAATGCAGTATCTATACGTTGGGCGTTTTGCGTGCCGTCGCGTCACGTTGCAAACTCTTTGTAGTACAATAAAAGATCGTTTTGAAGTTTAATTCATTTGTAACCTAGTTACCCTAAGTTTCTGAAACCTATTTTGGGAGGGTTCTAAATTTGTTGTTACCATCAGAATTTTTGTATTACACACACGGGAAACGGATGGATGAGGGACACACAGAACAGAGCCGAATGGCAAGAGTATGGGGATCCCTGCAATCCTCAGCAATGGGTGATTCCGGGCTGAAGGGATGGTGATGATGATGATGATAGCTGAGCTCAATACAAAAACGTAGGTAAACATTCAAGCTAACTTATGGTAAAAGGTTAAGTAGAAGAGGCTTTGTGTAATTGTCAAAAGAAACAGGCATATACTACAAGGGGAGCGGGGGGGGCTCCTAAATTCAGTACATGAACCCACTTAGAAATTTTTCTGAAATAAATCAGCTGTTCATTTTGACCGTGTCGGTATTGACCTTTTGTAGGTAACAGCTGATTGTTAAAAAAAAAACTATATCCCGTTCATAAATTAAAAAGCGAAAAAGAAATCACATTTAGATTTATCGTTTTTTTCAGCTGATCAACTTGTACAGCAAAACCAAAAAAAAAAGATCACCTCACCACAGTTAAACATTTTTCATTTTGTGTTTTCTTTACACAGATTATATCCTGTTTGGTAAGGGAACTTACTGCCAAGTTATGGAATCTCTCTGTAAATCTATTGTCAAAATCTGAATTAGTATCCAATGATTAGACCCCCAATGTGTTGGGAAAAGACTAAGCAAATGATGGTTTAAGAAATTTAAAGTACTTACTGTTAGTGGTTTTTCAAGAAGCTTTCTGTAATTAGAGATGATAAGGGTAGATTATCCACGTCCATTTTATCTAAGGGATTTTCCTTCCAAGTTATGAAATCTCAGTTTTTTACGCGCAGCAAAAATATGAAAATTATATCGAAATATCACCAGAAAACCAAAAACCAAAGCAAAAGAATCCACCACGAGTCGTAACTCGTGGTGGATTCGAACCACCGACCACCTTTGCCATCAGAAATGCAGGCGTTCTGACCACTGAACTAACGAGTCCTGTAAACTGCAGCTGAAATACGCCATCCCCTTCGTCGTTGTGACGTCACGGATCGATAGGCGCTGATGTGCTGTAGAACGCAGTATCTATACGTTGAGCGTTTTGCGTGACGTCGTGTCGCGTTGCAAACTCTTTGTAGTACAATAAAAGATCGTTTTGAAATTTAATTCATTTGTAATCTAGTCACCCTAGGTTTCTGAAACCCCTTTTGGGAGGGTTCTAAATTTGTTGTTACTATCACAATTATTGTTTACACACACGGGAAACAGATGGATGAGGGACACAGAACAGAGCAGAATGGCAAGAGTATGGGGATCCCTGCAATCCTCAGCAATGCGTGATTCCGGGCTGAAAGGATGGTGATGATGATGATGATAGCTGAGCTCAATACAAAAACGTAGGTAAACATTCAAGTTAACTTGTGGTAACAGGTTAAGTAGAAGAGGCTTTGTGTAATTTTCAAAAGAAACCGGCATATACTACAAGGGAAGCGGGGGGGGGGGGGGGGGCTCCCAAATTCAGTACATGAACCCGCTTAGAATTTTTTCTGAAATAAATCAGCTGTTTATTTTGACCGTGTCGGTATTGTCCTTTTTTAAGTAACAGCTGATTATTACCTAAAATAAACTTTATCCCGTTCATAAATTAAAAAGCGAAAAAGAAATCACATTTAGATTTCTCGTTATTTTCAGCTGATCAACTTGTACAGTAAAACTAAAAAAAATATCACCTCACCACAGTTAGATGTTTTTCATTTTGTGTTTTCTTTACATAGATTATATCCTGTTTGGTAAGGGAGTTTACTTCCAAGTTATGGAATCTCAGCTTTTCTTTTATGGGCAGGAAATAAATGAAAATTTTATCGAAATATCACCAGATAATTAAAACCAAAGCAAAAGATACGACTCGTGGTGGATTCGAACTACCGACCACCTTTGCCATCAGAAATGTAGGCGTTCTGACCACTGAACTAACGAGTCCTGTAAACTGAAGCTGAAATACGCCATCCCCTTCGTCGTTGTGACGTCACGGATCGATAGGCGCTGATGTGCTGTAGAATGCAGTATCTATACGTTGAGCGTTTTGCATGCCGTCGCTTCGCGTTGCCAACTTATTGTAGTAGGTACGAGGAGGGATCAAAAAGTAGTGAGAATGAGATAGAATATAATGACTATTGATAACTTAATAATTTATTTTTCTAGATAGTTTCCGAGTCTCTCTACACACCGAGTCCAGCGCTTTTCCAAGGTTTCAATCCCTTTCACAAAAAAGTTTTGTCTTGGTCCTGCAAAAAGCTCTCCACGGCATCCATCACCTCATTATCGTCGTCGTACCTGTTTCCCCTTAAGTATTTTTTCAATTTGGGGAACAGATAAAAATTGCTAGCCGCCAGATCTGGTGAATAAGGGGGGTGGTCAGTGGGGGTGGAATGGCAGCCATCGCAACTGCTGACCTGTGCGCGGGTGCGTTGCCGTGATGAAACAGCAGGCCCCTTCGAAGTTTCCCTCTCCTTTTCTCTTTGATGGCATTCCTCAACTTGGGAATTAAAGCTGCATAATATTGGCCTGTAATAGTGGTTCCACGCTCCAGGTAATCAATCAACAATATCCCTTCTGAGTTCCAAAATATTGAGGCCATAACCTTGCCAGCCGATGCCACGACACGAAACTTCTTCGGGGTCGGTGATGATGGCCGTTTCCATTGCGAAGATTGCTGTTTTGTCTCGGGATCAAAATGATGGACCCATGTTTCGTCCATTGTTACGAAACGAGACAAAAAGTATTCAGAATCTTCTTGAAATATGTTCGACAATATCTTCGAAATGTCAAGTCGATTTTGTTCCTGACTGTCGGTTAACATTCTCGGTACCCATCTTGCGGAGACTTTTCTCATATTCAAAGATTGTTTCAATATGGATTGAATACTTCCATATGAAATGCCCGTTTCTTGAATTAAGTATCGGATGGTAACTCTTCGATCGCTCAATACAATTTTCTCGACTTTGGCAACATTTTCTTGGGTGACTGACGTCGATGGACGGCCGCAACGATGTTCGTCTTCCGTGCTCATTCTCCCTACTCGAGAGTGGAATACGGCGGAGTAGACTCTCCTAATGTTGCCTAGAAATCGCAATGAATCTCTTGCGTCGTTAACTTTTTTAAACAGAGGTATTTAATAACGGCTCGCACTTCGTTTTTCTCCATTTTCGAGAACACGTTCCAACACGAAGCATACAAATGACTACCCGACCCCCTGGGGGTTCGCGAAGCCACCTCAGGAAAAAAACAATAAAGTTTAAAAACTTAACATCACGCCTTACAGGCGTGATGTTACAAAATTGCATAAAAAATGCATAATTGAAAGTTATGTTTCTTATAAGTACATCAGAATAATATAACACGACCCGAACCAAAATTATTACCTCGCCTGGCACCTGTCAGTTGCCTACTACCAAAAACCAAAGAGACCCAAAAAGCACAGAGCATCATCTAAAGAGACCGTGTACAATGCGCCATGCCTTTTTATACCCTTCTACTCGTACCGGGTAGGTTGGAAAGGGAATTATCTGAGAGTAGTTTGTTGGAATCTTTCTATATGATTCATCCTAAATATTATTATTTTTTTATTCATTTTAAATAAATAAGCAGACATTCCACAGATAAAAACCTTAATCGTAAGATTTTTTAAAGACGTATATCTCTTTTCTCCCAACTTGTTCGTCTTACTTTCCATTAACTTTTCTGTTAGTCTTTAGTAGTTTAAAACTATGTATAAGTTGCCATAATGAATGCTACCTCTAAGAGTGGGTCCCAAAATACATGCAACTTCGCCAGCGTTCTTTTCAACTTCGATAATTGGAAATCTGAAAATGTTTTTCCTAACATTTTTCATCGTTAGGATGAAAAAAATCACAATTCTTAACTACTCTGTCTCTAATGTTCATAATTCCGAAGCATTCAACTTCATAATGTCAGTAGCAATAAACATCTATTATACTTTTATTTGTTTTCCTATATTTTCTCAACATAATCATCTTTTACACTATTATTCAAAGTCATATCTTTTTTGTTTAGATTTCTTTTTATTAATAATAATCAGTATTATATACATTTACTTGGTGTTTTTTGTCTCCGACTAACCGTTTGTCGTAAAAACGATGTGGAAGGGATCCATAGGTTAGGTTAGGTTAGAACTGTGACCAACTACGCGCGAGCCGAGCGAGCGAAGCGAGCGGTGCCGCGGCAGCGGCCGGCGAGCAAAAAAAAAAAAATAAACCAAAAAAAAAATGAAAATGTTACGTTTTACGTTGTTGTTGTTGTTGTGTGGTAAATGTTTCTTTCTGAGTATGAGTGAAAATATTATGGTAATTATGTTTAGGGTTAAAGGCGTTATGATAAAAAACAGTAGGAGTTTAAATATAATTACATTAATGATATTATTAATTACAATTTTCGGAAACATGAGTGTTACGAACATCGCCGGTAGCACTACAAATAGTATGAATGAAAACTTTAGGATGAAAAATTTTAGGAAGAGTGATCATTCGGATTACAAATTAATGATTTGTAATCCGAATGATCACTCTTCAAAGAGAAGAACAATTTCGGGTAAAGAACTTTAGGTGAGCCAATATGAACCCGTCGGCCATCTTGGTCCAGCGGCTAAGATACGGGATTAATTCGTAAAGTCTCAGGTTCGAGGACTCGAGAGGCCGACTTTGTGAAGTTAATTGTTTCTCTATTTCCTTGGAATTCGGAAGGAACAGAATTCCAAGGAAATATTGCTGATTTTGGGAAAGATCATATTTTATGATGAAACCGGCTAAAACAAAAGCATAACCTGTGTGTGTGTGTGCATTTTCATTACCAAAAATGTTGATCCCAATTCAGGATATTAAAAGGCGTTTTAAATGAATCACGTCAAAAACGCGACAGGAATCTTGGTTAAAGTTCAACCTCCTTAAACTATACTTTTACACGACTTCATCTAAACAACTATCTCCAACATAACATCACGTATGTAATCCCCGAAGGTTAGGCAGAGGTGTACCTAATAGTTCACCCACATTTCGCCAGTTATGTTTAACCCTATGTAATAGAGGGCGACCCTATTTGCCATCAACTGGGCTAAAATCCAGACTTCGTGGCTGCTACTGAAAAATTCCTCATGGAAAAACCCAATAACACGTAGCCGCACCTGGGAATCGAATCCAGAGCTTCATGCTTAGCAGTGTAGCACACCCATATTACCAGTTATGATTAGCCCCATGAAATAGGAGGCGAGCCTAAACCGCCCACAAACATTCATTCGTCGCCATCAACCGGGCACAAATCCAGTCTCCGTGGCTGCTGCTGCATTTGCCCGACCCGGGAATTGAACCCAGGACCTTAAGCTCAGCAGTCGCGATTGCGACCACTAGACCAACGAGGCGGCCAATTATCTCCAAGTAACTTGTAATTAAACAATTAATCAAATACTAACCGACGTCAATGCAACTCTTTCCAATAGCTGCGATTCGATGAGTCGTAGTATTGAACCAGATGTTTGAGACAAGTACTAATTAGTTGATAAAAGATGTAGTCAGAAGAATAGAACGGCCAAAGATTTAGATCTAATTTCACCAATGAAACTGAGTGCTGTCAACCCAAATCTAAACTGAGTTTAAGATCTGTTAGTGTCAATAATTGACACTGACAGCTCTTGAACGCAGTTTAAAAACTAAAGGTAGATGGGACCTCGTTCAGCTTGTTCAGAATATTAACTTTGTTTACTTGAACACAATGACATGCATCTAGGGTTAGCTGGTAAGAGAGTGTCTGTCAGTGAATTAATAAAATTAAACTAAAATTCATTTATTTCAGACAACAGCGATCTATATTTAACTAGTATTACAGGCAGCTTATTTTCAGTGTTAGTTACATTAATATAAAAATAGTATAATTGAAACAAAGGACGACCAGTCAGGATAATCAACCTCCGCACAAAATTACTATTATTTGGAGTATAGCTCTCCATCACAGCTCTAAGGATATAGTTCGCTGTTGGGATTACTCCGCACTCTGCAAAGCAGCGAAGCCGTTTTTTTGCGTATTATAGATGAATTGTACGCGTGGGCCCGTGGGTGTCGTAAGAGGCGACTAAGGGACTTACCAGAGAATGGGCAGCAGCGTTCTCTGATTCTACAACAACCATACTGCGATCGCCAACCCGCCTGCCAAGCGTGGCGATTATGGCAAAACCCCCCTTCTTGGAGGAAGCCTATGTCCAGCAGTGGACTTTTCGGCTGAAATGATGTACGCGCAAGACATCCAACGATCTCATCGTGGAGAGACTGCTCGTGTATAAGCTCAGACGCCTTAAAAAAAATTAATGAATTAAATTTTTTATTGAGTAGTTAGTGAAATTCCTTCTGATTTCTGTTTTGAATAATCTAATAATTATTGAATATTAAAAATCTTGAGGAACATTCAGTCTAGTGTTCACACTGAAATAAAATACAAAAACCACACACAGAAGATATCGCTTCCGCGTCTATGTGCTTATGGCGTTAATATCCGCCGAAAACCGGTTTAGACCGATTCTAAGCGGTTCAAACTAACTTCGTGGTTCAAACTTTTAGGGTTTGGGTTGAAATTAGATTACAGCTTATTAGGAAAGTTGGTGTTAAAATTATATTAACCACTATTGTGAGTGACAGTTAATTTTAAACTTTATGACCTTTTGCTAATTAATCTTGCTTATGACCGAGAATTTTGATTGCTAATGAGTTTCTTGATTAAATCAACATGTTACATTGATTAAAAACTTAATTAGTAAAAACCACAGCAGTAAATATAGTTGTTTTATTTTCTTAATATAACATCACGTCAGTAATACCCGAAGGGTTAGGTAGAGGTGTAGGTACATACAGTACACGCACATTTCGCTAATTAATTTTAAAACCACGTAATAGGGGGCGAGCCAATTGCCACCAACTGGGCATTAATCCAGACTCCGTGGCTGCTACTAAGAAATACCTCATAAAAAATCCAATAAAACTTTGCTCGATCCGGGAATCGAACGCAGGACATTATGCTCAGTATAGTATATTCTTATAATATAGTATTTTCTTATAATTTGAATTTTAAATAAAGTTTAAAGTACTATGGAGTTTTTTGCCGGTTCATGGAGTTTCTTCTGAATAGGAAACGACCATCCCTAACCACGCACCTTTTCTCGACGTTTTATAAGTGCCTATGATGTAGGCATAGGTATTTTTTTCTTTGTTAGTTACAACTTTAGAAGCAAAAACCTAATATTTGAAATAAAAGCGTTTTTTTGCCCGTTACCTGTCGGCGCAAAGACGGCCGTGAGCTCAGACGAATATTAAGGCATAGGGCTAGCGCTCAGATTTTGTGTGATATTTATTTGTTTTCCATTTCATTTTCATTCTTTCCTATAAAGTTAAACATAATTATGTTTATATTAATATCAAATACACGACGTTATTAAGGGGACATTCTACGATTTTACCGATCTATTCATTCTCGATAACTAAGTATTTAAACGATTATTTTGTTCAATACTACTTTTCTCACTTGTTATATTGTAAATGCTGCTGTATATTGTGATTTCCTTCTATTTGTTAGTTGAAATACTTGGTGTTGTCAGTTCTTCTTGATCGTTGAGTCTGCCACCACTGGTGGAGGATTCCACTAATTTAAGTGGCATATGCCGACTGCCACCAGTGGGGACAGAGGCAAACGCGACTGACCAGACGCAACCACCACCGGTGGTGGTAGATGCGACAAATTGTTGCAAATACCACCAGTGGGGACAGATCGGTGGGGGCAGATTGGAATCAAACTTTTATTCTTCCTAGCGCGCCGATTGAAAATTTTCATAATATATTTTTGGTCCAAAATTGCGCAGTGGACTGCTGTATAGGGATTGCAATCCGGCGCCATTTCCAACCCGGCCGGATCCGGCCATCGGATCGGTCACCGGATCCGGTAAGCGTTCAGTGACGCGGGATCCTCCGAATTACCGGATCCAGTTTTTTGGATTTCGGATTCCAATCCCTGCTGCTGTATGCTGCTGACGATGATTGAAAAAACAACCCGTTTTTTTTGTTTTTACTATTCGTGGCAACCCTAACAGCACTGTTTCATTTTCACTTCAGCTTCTCCGTTTATTCAGCCTGGCGTGTCGTCAGCCTTATTGCTTTAGTAATTTAAACCTTATTCACAACATACTCTGTTATACGGTAGTATATAATGTGAAGATGTTTTTTTATGTACCTAATACGGATACTTAGTAGTTAGTGTTTCAGGTTTTTGGTTGTTTGCTAAAAGTGCACTATGTGAAGGCTACATACCTGCTGAACGCCAGAGCGTAAACGCATCGACGACGTCCCCTACCACGCCAAGCCACAAATTCAGTGGAAAAACCTACAAAAAAAATTGGCATTCCAACATCTTATCTGCTTTGCTCAAAAAAAGTGTTATTAGTATGGGCCCAATAATTTTTATAAAGTACCTGATATGATTAAAAATGAAACAATTCAAAAATTTAAAAAGAAACTGACATCACTATTAATTGTAAAATGCTATTATTCAGTAAATTACTTTTTAAATGACACTGACTTATAATTGAATACTTTAATGTATTGAATAATTTAATGTAATTTAATTAATATTGACATACCTAATGTACTCATTCTTTCAATTTATCCCATTTTTATTTAAATTGTATGAAGTAGATTTTGTTTTTGTATTATGAATGTACTATGCCGACTGTTGTGTTTAACCGTTAACCATTATTTAATTTAATTTTCAATGTTTGTAGTTAACAATCTCATAAATGTTTGCATGCCTAATATAAGGTAGATTGTATAAGGCTCACCCATCTTTTTGCGACATCTTATTTTATGTACCTGCAATCTATGCAAATAAATTTTACTTTACTTTACTTTACTTTATCAATAACCTAATCATTGCTTTTCATCCCATATTTTTAAAATCAAATATCACTTGTAACATTATTTTATTAAATTTGACACCATTTTGTATGATGCTAGAGCTAGATCTTAAACAGCAGTTACAAAGTTTAAAAATGTCGTTTTTCATTCAAACGTTGGCGATAAAAGTTGGGTAAGTTTTCATTTGTCGGCTATATCTGACCGTGACGCTCAAAAGATATCGGAAAGTATGTCTGCCGTATTAATTTAGGTAAGTAACAATATATATGTTCCCACTGCTGGGACAAAGGCCTCCTCTCTCTCCGTGACAGGCAGTCGGCTGTAATAATGAGAAACACAAAATAATATAGAACTGGGACTGCATCGTATGTCTAATAGTTTTAACCACTATATTGTGGAGCAAGAAGTCTTCCGACGTTTTCTTAGAGTTCGATTCTAAGATCGGACAAAGTGTTATTGGGGTTTTTCCAACAGGACGTTTGTATTTGTGCCAAATTAACGATACGACTTCAACATAACTGGTGATATGTGGGTGTACTATTAAATACACCTCTGCTTAACCTTTCTGGAATTGCAGGCGTGATGTCATGTTAATATGTAGCAAGTAGGGAACCATTACTATACCATTACCATTTGAAACCTCAGCTCCCTAAAGATTCGTCCATCTCCATAGCTATACAAAGCCAGCATGTAGCACACAAATCAATCTCATTACGAGTCCAGTCAGCAAACGTATTGATTAATGACCTGTGACGTCACGTTAATGGCGGCTCTGACTTTTCCTTATTCTTTGTGATTGTGAGAACATTAATCATTTATCAGGAGCCTTGTTCCACCTACTGCTGAGTACCGGCCTGTTCTTCCCAAGTCTGCGTAAGCCAGAAGCAGGTCTTACCCGCTATCTTCTTACTGTCTTGTTAATAATGGTTGAATATTAATATTATAATGATATTGAATGGATAATATAGGCTCCTTCCTAACAGTCACGTGACTTCCAAATCAATAAAACAATCTTTACTTTCGTTTGAACAGGTTTAAATACATACAGGGTGTAAACAGACCCTTCACATAGACGTCAACCAAACCTTCTGAACATCAAACTAAGTAACTTTACGCAAAAATTTATTGCTGGGAATCGACTTTTTTTTGGGGTGAAAAATCACGTTTTACGGTAGGACTCGATGGAAAGCACTCAAAGTATTGTGCTGATGGATGGATTGAATAGTACGGGGGTCGTGGAGGTGTGTAAAGTAAAAATCTTGCATTAAAAACAAAAAAACTTGTGAAAAATTTGGAACTTTGACCCCTAATATCTCCGTAACTAGAAGGTTCCCAGGTATGGTCTAGAACAAAACAAATGATCGTAAAGACGGGCGTAACAAGTGCCTTCCGGCTATGTTAAGGGTCTATTTACACACTTTATATAAAGGAAGATAATAACATAAGTTGGAGATAATATTTCCTTATTACTTTGTCTTAGAGATAAACGAATCGTCAGAAAAATCTAATAACAGTCAGTAAGTTTCAGGAATTGGGCATTGATTGTTTTATTTCGACTCACATAAACATGGCTTCCGTAATATTCTTCCTGAAATCTAAAGTTAGCAAACAAGAGAAGCTTTTATTGTACCTTTCATCTCGTGGCTAACAGCCAGCGATAATTTTTATACCTGTGTGAAAAATGTACAACATTATTTTTAGTATATGCGAAACGCGAATATAGTTTGTTCAGAATAACTAACTGAAACGATTCCAATAATTTTTAAACCATGTTATATTTTTTCCCAAAAATATTTTAAAAAGTTAAAAGTTGGACACTGAGCGAAATTGAGTACCTATCGCAATAATTTTGGTACCTACTGCCAAATTATTATTATCAATGAGCTCAAGACGCCACCGGCGCGCTGCGTGGTGACACGTTTTTGTGCGGACAACTAGGTAACAGAACAAGCTTATAACTTTGTGAGTTTTCATGATACAGTTTTGAAATTTTGTACATAGATTCTTTACATAAAAATACTAGACACGTGTATCAGGTTTCGCATATACTAAAATTAATGTTGTATAGGGTGACTGGTAATTAGTGACCGATACTTAAACACGTGATTGTATTCAAGATAACAAACAACTTTCCCAAAGAAACATTTTTTATACTCGTTCACTTTTATCCCAATAACACGTCAGCCGTATGAAATTCGCGCGCGCGCACACTTGTGACCTATCAGCTGTTGTGTACCCGCGTGACGCCGTTCTGTCTCCCACTGTGCTCTGCCTACCCGCTGTTGCACGGTACGATAGTAATTAGAGAAATTGAATTCATAGAGAAAGAAACTGAATAGAATTTCATACGGCTGTTATGTTATTGGGATAAAAGTGAACGAGTAGGTATAAAAAAAATACTTCTTTGGGAAAGTTGTTTGTTATCATGAGTATAATCACGTGTTTAAGTATCGGTCACTAATTACCAGTCACTCTATATAGATTTATAATACGTATTCTGATATTATAAATCTATATATTTTTAATATAGCAAAAAGGGAGGTGTCTGATGAGACGACGAGTAATAGAGAAGTATGGAAGAAGAAAACATGCTGCGCCGACCCCAAATGAATTGAGATAAGGGCAAGCGAATGATGAAATGATATTAGATATTAATTAGTTAAATCAGGTTAGTGACTAAAATTATTTATTTATTAATTATATATAAGGTCTAACTATTCATACACGAAATATTTTCAGAGAATCATCTAACGGCTATAACGAAGCCATTTCAAGGGATTTTTTTTAACTGAGTATATTTTTATAAAAAATAAATAATTTAAAATTACTTGACCCACAAAATAAATATCACCTCCTTATTTTTGAACATCCATTACGCTAGTTTTCTACGTCGTATTTACCTTCTGTCATGTTAGAATATGGGAGTAAAGGTTTTATGCAAAAAGTCTCAAAAAATTTTAGAATTATAATAATTTCGTAAAAAAAAAACACTCAGATAATTTTTTTTCGTTGCTATGGCGAATTTGCGACTTATAGAAATTACTCTTAAAATATTTCGTGTTCGAAAAGATAGACCTTATATGTTTTGAGAAGTTTCAACTTTATATTGAGTCTTTTCCAATAATAATTGTTTGAATAACATTATTATATTTTACAAAGTTCTTCAGAAAGGTCAGATGCCTAGTATTCGCAACCAGCGTGCGTGTATGACCAGATGTATGAAGTTGTCGACGTCCTGTGGTTTCTGCCTACCACCATGGGAAGAAGGCGTGAGTTTATGAATGCATGCATTAAAGTCTAAACTACGATCAACAGTCGTGATTGCGAGTACTAGATAAACAAAACATTACATAACATCACCCCTGTAATCCGATCCGAAGGGTTAGGCAGAGGTGTACCTAATAGTACACCTACATTTTGCCAGTTATGTTTAAGTCCCATGTAAAAGGGGGCGAGCTTATTGCCATCAACCGGGCACAGATCCAGACTCCTAGGATGCTATTGAAAAATTCCTCATGCAAAAACCCAATAACACGTTGCCCGACCTGGGAATCGAAACCAGATCCTCAAGCTACAACCAACGAGGCAGTGGAACTATTTAAATTGTTCTTACATAAAAATTACTGTCATTCATTAATATCTAAACAAACCAAGATTCTTTAGACGCTTTTAAAATGCTCTTTAAATCATTTGGGATTCCTATCAAAATATGACAATATTTTCTTGCCAAGCAAATAATTGTAGATGGGAATCTTCAATATCTCCCAAAGGAAAATACTTGTGGTCGAATGTTTTGCAGACAATACGGACTAAGATTGAAATGCTTGAGATAAAAAATACTTTGTTTCTTTGGAGGTGTATTTTGGTGTTTATTTTTATCTAGATAGAGTCTATACTTCGATTCAAATACAAAACTGAGAAAGGAAAGCTGAGATTTTCTTGTCCTCAAGAGACTTTCAGCTCGCTTAGCGCAGTCTACTTTGAATACGATCAAGATAAATTTTACCAAGAAGCCAGTTTTGCTAGTTCTACGGACAAATAAACATGCACTACACCACCTGCTCATCATCTGCCTAACCTTTTCCCAACTATGCAGGGGTCGGCTTCCAGTCTAAAAGGACGAAGCCTAATACCAGTTGGCTATCTGGCTTCCACAACCCAGTTAGTACTGGGTAATACCATACCTCTTGGTAAGACTGGTTGCCAGATTTTCGGGCCACTGACTATCTGTAGCGACTGTCAAACGACAGCAGGGACCAACGGCTTAACTTGCTTTTCGAGGAAACTCGGTATGTAATGGGTGGTTACCCATCCTCGGACCAACCTAGGCAAGCGCGACTTAACCTAACGATCGAACCGAGCGGCTTTTATTTAGCCACGAGCTCCACTCTTGAACTGTACCCTGCAGTAGAATAATTATTACAGACAAGAAAATCGAAGTCTCTTTTTTCGTTTTAAATTCACCAAAAGAACACAGATCATACAAAAAGAATAAATAAGCTATACTAAAAGGGTCCATCACAACACTTTGTACATTTAGAACTCAGAAAACAAGATAGCCCATCATTAATATTCTCGCAAAATATTCTAATATCCGGGCACGCAGAAAGAATATTAATTTCGCTGGTAGCCGGAAAAGGCAGTTTTTTTAAGTTATGAAAAGCGTTTGTAGAACAGATTTTCTTTTATTAATAAACAACACGATTTTAGTAAGGTTTTTTGTTGCGTGACAAGTTATGCGCAGGATGAGATTTTTCATTACAAGGAAGAATATATTTTATAAAGTACCTAATTATAAAGTTTATTTTTCTGTATGGAGCATTACTCTATTCCCGCGGCTGGCCTAATACAGTATTATCTCTTTTTTTTCTGTTCAGATGTAAGTATTATTTTTTGTTGTGTACACTTGTGGCATGTGCCAAATAAAAATGTTTTCTTTCTTGCATTTTTTTCTTAACATACGTATACCGCCCGACCGCGCGGACGAGCGGTGCTCACCGCCTCTCCGCGCGGCGCACCGCCACAAAATCTTTACCGCCTCCGCCAAACCGCGCGGACGAGCGGTGTGAGAATCGCCTAAAAGAGAATACCGAATCCCCCGTATATTTCACGATCATTTCAGTAAAAGCCTAGAAATCCACATAGATTCGTACGATCGCCATTTGTCACGGCATAACGGAAAACGTTCTCTGAAAATCATAAATCTGTCCCGTGGTTTGCGCATACTCCTTTGACCTTTTGTCGGCTTGATTTAGGGTACTGTTTGTGGTCGAAAAAGCCATAGGGTAATCCTTTAAACCGATATCCGAATGAAAGAAAGAAACAGTATTTATTAAAAAATGGTTCTATTAACCAATAAAAAAATATATTAAAAGTAAACATAAGAAAAAGATAAAACAAACGAAATTGGTCCCGTCCGAGGCCAAAAGGCTATTATCTCAGCATGGTGTTGTAACATTAAAAAAAAGTCACAGCGCTGGTATTCTGATAAGGTCCAAAGTGATGGTCAGATACGGATTTAAATTTATAGTCAAAGACAAAATTATTTATTTGCGGTAAATGTGGTACAAAAGGTGGTAAAAATAACATATAGTTCAATGACACATTTCGCCATAAAAATAGCATGCAAATATTAATAAATACAAACATTAAATGGAGAAGGAGAAGGAAGGGAAGAATGGAGAAGGTTCTGAATTTGGTTATTCCAAAAATATGGAACGTGATAATGTGTGTCAGTATTCTTTAAGTTTGTTCAGTACAATTGCACAAACGCTCATAAGCAAATTCAGTGTGTGACATATAACTGATTTACGTTAATTTTATTCGTATTTTAAAATACCAAGCGGTATCGTGATAGTAACTGGATTTTGGGGGTCGGATAGACATTCGCTCGGTGTAAAATACTAATATTCATCTGCATCCACTTAGACTAAAAGGCGACCCTTACATAGTCGGGAAAAGGCTGGGTAGATTATGACGATTCATAGTAAGTACTCTAACTGACACTTTGACACTCTAGTGTTGGAAGGGACATCGACGCTGAAACGGTTACCATGTATTCAGTAGGTAGATAATTCTGAACCGCCCCACATAGAACTTTTTTAACGGAATTAAAAAAAAACATCTGCTGTTCCATACATTTTGACCATGTAGTGTAGGTATTGCAGTTTTGTAGAAAAAAGCTTCTTTCTTTCTTTATCGTGTGGTAAGTGCCTAACCTGGTGACAGAATTTTTAGGGATATTCCTCAAAGCGCAACCAACTAAGCGCAACTAAATTATTCCTCGAAGCGGAACCATTAGTTGCGCTCACAAATTCTAATTAAAAATGTTATAATTATGTTTTTTTCTCAAAGTGCAACCATGATGAAAAATAGAGAGGGGTATGATGGATTCATTATTTTTTTTTAATTATAGTTGTTCACATAATATTTTTAATTAGAATTTGTGAGCGCAACTAATGGTTGCGCTTTTTTTTTTAATAACCGACGGAAACTTCCACCGTTCAGAATGATGTACTGAATACATGGTAACCGTTTTAGCGTCCGTTCCACCCTGTATACGGGACCAGATATACAAGGTTGAATCACACTTGGCAGTTGTTTTGAGTACCAGTTACAAACATTTCTGATTGATTTGCGAATGAAGTAATGACACGGATCCGAGCGAGCTATTGAGCTGAATGATGTTGTTTTGACAAAATTATTGGGATCTGTAAACAAGTCTATGAAACATATACATCAAAAGATATTGATAATTACGAAAACATTGACCTTTTAATTAACCCTAATAATTAGGAAGAACAAATAACAACATTATTTTTAGTACATGCGAAACCTGAATATAGTTGGTTCAGAACAAGTAACTGAATCGATTCTAATAATTTTAAACCATGTTATATTTTGTCCCAAAAATATTTAAAAAAGGCTACAAGTTGAACACCGAGCGACACTAAGTAGCTATCGCAATCATTTAGGTACCTACTGCCAAATTATTATTATCAATGAGCTCAATACAACGCTGGAGCACGCGCGCGGTGGCGCCGAGTGGTGACCACATTTTTGTACGGACAACTGGGTAACAGAACAAGCTTATAACTTTGCAATTTTTCATGATACAGTTTTGAAATTGTATACATAGATTCTTTACATAAAAATACTAGACACGTGTTTCGCATATACTAAAACTAATGTTGTATACAGAGTGAATTTTTCAAGTGGGCGTGAATGGTCAAATCGGAAACCATGAGGAATAGCAAAAAATACTCAAAAGAGTCTCGAGCCCGATTTTGATGAAAACTAAAACTGCATCATTCGATTTTTGGAAAATCAATATTCCTAGCCAGGAATCAAAGCAGTTGATTTTGAAAAAAAAACGCACACTGTGTTATTACACCATTTGATACTGTCGCTAATAGGGATCAAATTCTGGGAAGTAATGACATGAAAAGAAAGAAAGAAAGAAAATTTATTTATTTGCCGCAGGGACATGACGTGCATCACACAAAATTACAAAAAAAAAATAACAAAACACAAATAAAACAAATAAATTCAACAGGACGGAACAAAAAGAAAAAAATTAACAGCTTGCACGTCGTGACTGCGACAAGCAGGTAAATGATGCTGTGCTATGGGGGGCCCACAACACAACGCTGGTACATGCGGCTCTATTCTTCATAGTTTCAGATTTGGACATCCACGCCCACTTGAAAAATTCATCTTGTATACCGCAAGGCCCCAAGTAACATGGGACAAGGGCAGGTAGATGATTATGACGATGAATAAGGAAGTGCAGGTGAGTGCCTCATCAAATAAAAATAAAACAGGAGAACGGGTAGCAGGTGCTGCATCAGCAAAAACATGGCAAAGGTTCGTCAGAAAGTTTGTCAGAAACCTAAAGTTGCCCGTTTCAAAACTTAGGCAAAAAAAAAATGGCCAAGTAAATCCATGGACACTCATTTAATACTAAAATGTTGTGTATATCCTTGTCGCTTCTTTAGTTGGGCACAATTTAAAAACAGCAATCCTCCTACTCCTCAAGTCCTACTCCTCATTATGGGTTGTGATCCTCCCTGGAAAATATCTTTTCCCCGACGATGAAAAACAGAAATATAAAATAATATAGTCTCATTCCTTTCCGCGGACAGGACATCCTATTTTAAATTCCTTTCTTATTTAGCTACAAAATGAAACTCAACACAAATCATTAGCCCAGTTGTCTCGTGACAAACTGGCCGCCATCACGAATCATTGATTAAATCGCCGGCCATAACAGTCCAATGCTTTTGTTTCATTAAATAGCCTTTTGAATTGCCGCCTAAACCGTTGTCAAAATGGCGACTTAATTTCGCGCGCAATGTGAGAATTTGGCGGGAATTGAGTCGTTCTTGTTTGTTTGAGGACAATGAGAGGATTTGACGCCCCGTTCACGACCTCGGGCGATGAGACATGTTTTTGTCGTGAATGCCGTCGTTTCGAAAGTCGCGCCACGGGATAGTATAAAGAGGAACGAGTAAACCAACTAAGCTCTTTTTGTGAAAGCAAAGGCGGATATTAGGGTTGCCATACACATAAAACGTCACCACTTGTCTCGTTTGCGATATTGCCGACTTGCTCGCTTACCTGAATACATGCTTATAATTCGTGAAGAAAGTTTGCATATTTATTGTGTGTGTGAGCCGATTCCATAGCTGAAATACTGTTTGGATTTTAAACACTGATTCTAATTAAAATAAATCCGATCAAACAAATGCGTTTTTTTTAAAACTTATAGTTATGTCAACTGTGGTTGCGGTGAATTGTGGCATGCTTCCAAACAGCTTTTTTCATTTGCTTCTCCGCAGTCGTCGAGACACGTGTGTCGCTCGAGCGCCTAGTTCGTGGCCAAGGGGTTAGGTTATTTGGCGCAAATACAGTTGCGTCTGTTGTTTTATGAACAATGAGAGGATTTAAGGCTATTATTGGACGGTCAGTTGGGAAAAGGCTAGGCAGATGATGATTGGATGGTCAGTTCAAATTTCAATTGATATTTACAATAAAATTGTCATGAAGTTTGTTTTTGTGCGGGAAGCGATTATCATGCCTTAGAAATATCAATGGGTGTTGTTTTAATAAAGATAAAAATATTATGATGTCATTGGATACAATGGTCAGAAAGACTCGGTTCGATTGATTATATTATATCCTTGCTGGCTCTTATCTAAACCGTATACCCATGTGTCGGGAGCAGCGGTGGCCCAGTGAGCAGCGGTGGCCCAGTGGTGGCGGCCCCGACTTACAAACAGTAAGTCGTGGGTTCGAACCCAAGCAGGCGAATTACTTTGTGTAATTTATTTCATCACCACTGCTCTCAAAACGGTGAAAGAAAACATCGTGAGGAAACCGGCATGTCGTAGAACCAAAAATTCGAAGACATGTGACATCTACAAAAAAAAAAAATGGTTATAATCGGCCCATTAGTTTCGGAGCTTTTTTGGTGCAAAAAACAAACAACCAAAAAATCTTTCCTTTTTTAATAGAATAGAAGTATAGATCAATTGTAATGTAACTCGTTGGTAATTCAAAATAAATAAATAAATACCGATTTATTTCAATTTTCTCCATTGTTAAGGCCAATTTCACTAAAGTGAACGTAATCTTCTCAACTAAACCGCGTTCACTGACAGTTTTAAATGTGGTTGTGATAGATCGCGTTCAGTATTACTGCTGAAATTCGCTCTTAGACGCTGATACTCGTCACTCAAACACGTCTCATTTTTGCAACAATTTACACATATAAGTAACTTTCTACTAAAGTTCAAAAGAAAACCTTAAACTCTGCTGGCACTACAACAATAAACGCAGCACAGATATACAAAACAGTGAGCTTCTCAAATTGAATTCCGTTCAGCACCACACATGAAACATGTATGAGGAATTTCTATGCAGTGCAGTGTGTGGAAGAAAAAGTGTACCAGCAGAAAAAACTTAAAAAAAACTTTAAATGTTGACTTTTATAGTGTGTTCTAAGCAAAGAAAGAAAACTGATTGACGTCGAAATGTTATTTTTAATTATCATTTAAATAGAAGGCTTTGTCTCGCTCACTCATACTATAAATCATATCTAACTTTCTTTGCGAGATCGGCGGGCTTGCACCTCAACACTTTATAGGCGAACTTAGTATAGGTACGCCAAACTGTAAAATTTTGTCAATCAATCTTGAACCTAATGCTTTAGCGTTAAAGTTGAAACTCTATTAAAGAAATTTGACAGATTGTAGTAGCTAGATGTGCTGGCGTCTGTATACAATATATTGATTTAAATATTTGGTTTTTACTGTGAGGGAACATAATATAATGATGATTAATGATGTAAATCATGTTTATAAGTTATTATGAGCTAAGTAAACGGCAAGTAATTAAAAAATAGTGTTTTTTTTGCGTTATGTAAACAGCAGTAGCTATTTTCACGATAAATAAAAATACATTCTTGTTGTTATTTTAAACTGATTTTTACCGAAGCTTTATTTGAAACTATTAAAAAAACATTATTCATGTTTTCATCAATAATCAACAACTATGTAGTTTCAAACGCCGTTGGTATTTTCATTATAGTCTAGAACAATCTGGAATAAAGTGGAATTAAATTAGTTCTCGTATTATTTCTTTTCCAGTATAAATTCTCAATAAATATTGATAGGAATGTCTAATGATCAATTCTACGAAATAAATAAGAAATAACAGAGTAAATAAATTAAATATTGTAAATAAATAAATAATACAATTATTGTGCTTTATTTACTTTAGTTTTATCGCTAGCAAACAGTTTACGATTATTATTTGCACAAGAAAGATGAAAAATGTTTGTTTGTTCCTAAATATCAGGGATAAAATATTTGGGAAAAAAAATTGTTTGTAGTTGTGTTTATTTATGAAAGCTGTAATAAAAAATGTTTTGTATGGTGTCCGGACGTAAAGAATAGCACCATCCCATATCTTCCCGTGGGTGTCGTAAGAGGCGACTAAGGGACTTACCAGTGAATGGGCAGCAGCGTTCTCTGTGTTTTTTTTTTTTTTTTTATAACAAACATACTGCGACCGCCAACCCGCCTGCCAAGCGTGGCGATTATGGCAAAACCCCCCTTGGGGAGGCCTATGTCCAGCAGTGGACGTCTTTCGGCTGAAATGATGAATAAAAAAATGTATTATGTACTACGTTGAGTATTTTTTTTTAATTACAAGCCGGTAAGTCTTGTGCAAAATTTCAAGCTTCTTCACCCAGCAGTTTAGACAGTGCGGTCTCTGAAAGATTTTTAATTTTATCAAGTACGCACGGTGGCCAATCAAGCTATGCAAAACCAAATTAAGCTGATCTCTCATCGTACGAGAAGCTCATACAAAGCGAAGTCAGGTTATACCGGTTATGTCTAGCTTGATGTGCCGCCGTCTGTATATGTTATGTGTCTTCCTGACACAGCCACGCGGTAGACCTCGCAGGTGATGGCGGGACGAGATTAAAGGATTTGGAAGTCGTGGGGGCCTTTGCAAAGCAGTGGGATGACACATGCTAACCGTAACATTATGAAGTCTCCATTGTTTTGACTCATCATTTATTTCATCTTTAAAATTTTAAGAAAAAAAAAGTTTCCGAAAATTGCACTTGATACAGATTTCTCTGCACGCCACTGTACAACTCCTTCCCTAGAGATTAATATTTCATAGACGCCGACATTCATCGTCGGTTCTTCGACTTTGCCTAATTCTGCCCAAAGATATCCATTTTAACGTCTATTTCATTGCCCAGGGGTATTGTGGCCTAAATATTGAGCCTTGATTTGAGTAATTAAAAAGGAGAATGGGTAGGGAGAAGGGGGGTGGGAGGGTGTAGCTTGATTAAAATCACTCGGCTGATTTATCTTCTAGGCTCAAATTAAATCATGAAACAATGAATAGAAAAAAATGTCAACTAGTTCAAAATTAACTTCCAATTTTAGAGATAATTTTGTCAAAGACAATGTCCATGATAGTTTCAGTAACATTTTTTTCAAATTATAAGGTCTTTTCTTAGATAGTTTACATCTTAATAAATGGACTGAACTAATAATACTCCTAGGTAATATGTATCAAAAGGAAAGAATAAAAGGCCATTAAACAAAAAAAAAAAACACTTAGCTGTGAAAGGAAGATGTGCCCAGATGTCTGGCAGCATTGCTACGTCTGATGGCAATACTGATTCCCTGGCCACAAAATAGGTGAAAAGTTGACCAGTTTAGCGACATCGAAAGTTGTATAAAATTAATAAATTAAAAAACATTCACTATTGAACATTCATAATCATATTCTACTAGGTTATGCCCGCGGCTTCGCCCGCGTTAAGATCGGTAACTGTCCCACGGAATCATACTACCGGGATAAAAAGTATCCGATGTTAATCCGATGTTAATATAAACTATCTATGTGCCAAATTTCATAGATCTTTAAACTATCGCAACGAATTTTGATGCGGGTTTCAGTAATAGATAGAGTAATTCAAGAGACGATAACGACCCGCCCCGTGCGAAGCCGGGGCGGGTCGTTAGTTTATAGTTTTTTTAAATGTCCGCAAAAATCGAAGGCTTTTCAAAATAAGAAGCGACTTTCATAAAATAAATACACGCAGTAAACATGAAATTGTAATACCTAAGTTCAGATTAACAAAAAAAGGCAAGTTTTTTCATATAAACAGTATACGCTTTTATAACAGGTTGCCAAAGTCAGTTATAGAACTGACCGATGGAAAATTCAAAAACTACATCAAACGTGTCCTTATTAAAAAAGCATATTACAAAATCAAGGACTACGTTGAAGATAAAGAAGTTTGGCTTTAGTTCCTTCTGCGCATGCGGCTTCCCTGGTAGCTCTTAAACGGCACAAATATGTGGATGTCTCTAACTATTCTCAATCTCATTTTTTCTCCTCTTTCGAATCAGATTTTCACAATAGTTTTCAAATCATTTATACATCTTTTGCTCAGAATAGTTACAGCACTGATAACAATATTTGTGTCACTTGTTTAATTTAGTACTTTACAATTCTTTTGTTTACCTTTGTATAGATTCTTTTTTATCAATTGTTTGTAAATGTGTGAACATTGTAGGCTTTGTAGATTCCCAGCTGCTTGTTAACTTTTGTTAACTTTTTATTTTGTTCTACATTTTTTGTGTAATAAGCAACGACTTATTGTCGGGCCTACGCTGTCCCCCCATACTTAAGTACAAATGCTGTATCCATGATATTAATGTTACACCAAATTATTTGAAAAGAGTAACCATGGAGTTTCTTGCCGGTTCTTCTCCATAGGAAACGACCAACCCGAACCGTGCACCTTTTTTTCGACGTTTTATAAGTGCCCATCTAGGCCTATGTAAAATAAAATATTTTGATTTTGATTTTGATTTTGATTTATAATATTATTAGGAAATAAGATAGGGGAAACAATACACGAAGGATTAAACTTGACATTAAATGGACAGCGATGACCCGAGGGGATTGTAAACACAAAAGATCTGGTTACAACGCTTCAAAGACTATCGTATTAATATTAAAGCTAACATTTAAATTGCAATCGTAACTTTATATAACTGAAAGCGTTGAAGCGCTGAAAGAGGAGCACGTGGCTAAATAATAACAGCCACTCGGATCAATCTTCAGGTTAAGCCGTGCTTACCTAGGTTGCTCAGTGGATGGGTGACCACCCATTACATACCGAGTTTCCTCCTTGCCTCGGAAAACACGTTAAGCTCAGCCGCCAGCCCAGCCAGCCAGCCCCTGCTCGCCCCTGCTCGCCTGCTGTCTCAGCTGTCATTTTTAGATCTTTAAAGTCGTTACAGGTAGTTGGCCCGAAAGTCTGACAACCAGTATTACCAAGGGGTATCGTGTTACCCAATAGTCCAGTACTAACTGGATTGTGGCTGTCAGATAGGCAGTCGCTCCATGTAAAATACAGGTATTCAGCTGAATCCGCTGAGACTGGAAGCCGACCCCAATATAGTTGGGAAAACACTAGGCCGTTGATGATGAAAGCGGTGAATATTGAGTACTTTTTGACTGATAATTCTTTACTAAGTCAATTTAGCCATCATACAAATATGGACCACGAGTGATTATCACTAGGTAGGGATCGGATATTTGGATACTTTATAAATTACCTTAAGTACAATTTTCCCCGGCAAAGGGTATAAAAAAGTGGAAGTGGTTTCTTATAATATACTTTGTTCCCGATTTCGGATTCATGGAATCAAAACTCATGGATCATGGGTTTTATCAAGGTAATAGCTGATTCTAAACTTACCCATGAAAAGTGACAAGATTTCTTTTTACCTCGCAAAGGTTCACACAATTTTTCAAAGAAATAAAGAAATATCAGCAGCCCAGTACTGCCCCGGCATACAAAACGAATGCAACCTTAGTCGGAGTGACGAGGAAAAAATGTAAATTTTCATGAATAGGTATTACGAGAAACACCTTCTAAAGTAGCCAGCCCGAGTAAGACTCAACACTTATTTAAATAAAAGAGCAGAGAACTGTACAATATTATATATATATATGTATTATATATATACTTCAGTCAGGAAATGCATTAATATTAACCCTTGACCACAACCTTTATACTCCCGCGATACGCGTCTTACGACAGTGACTGCTTTTGCTAGAAGCTAAACTGTAAAGAGCGTACCAAGAGTCACTTCGAGACGGTACTCACACAAGGAAGAAAGTGATACGCGTCTTGTTAAAGGTAAGTGGCATCGTTTGAGGACGCGAACGTAAATTGGCCTGCTAGAGTACAACTCGACACTTATTTAAGGACCTAGAACCTATTTAGGAGCTAAGAACTGTATAGTATTAATTCATACTTCTGTAGGAACTGCATTTTTATTAAGAGTATGAATTATTTATATTTTATTGTCGGTTGGGACTGTGGGTTTCTCGAATTTTGTAAATAAATGTTTTATTTCTCATTTTTATAACGATTTATACACGAAACTGTGAAATAATATCTTTTGGACTCCAACCACACGGTCAAGTAACAGTGGCTGCTGGGAAAACAAAGGAAAGAAATAGCTAAGAGAGTACCACGATCCACCACAACGCGACTCAGGACACGATAGTACTCATGCGAAGGAAACAAAGGACGCGCGCTTGTGTTGCTGAACGCAAGTCGCACCAATTGAGGTTGTGGCTGTGACGTTAAACTGGACAGCTGGAAAACAACTCGACACTTATTTAAAAGAACTGTATAATATTAAGGATTTTACAGTAGGAAATGCATTTTTATCAAGAGTATGAAATTTTAAATATTTAAATTTTTATTCCAGTAGGGGGGACTGTTGGTTTCTAGAATTTTCATGACATTTGTTTTATTCATAAATTTCTTCTCATTTATGTGCAACGTGATGTCGTGAGGAAAGTGTATACGAGTAGAGGAAGACCAAAGAAACGATGGATGGACTGTGTGAAGGATGATATGGCAAGAAAGGAGGTTTCTGATGAGATGACGAGTAATAGAGAAGTATGGAAGAAGAAGACATGCTGCGCGACCCCGAATAAATTGTGATAAGGACAGGAGGATGATGATGACATGCCTCAAGATGTTTTCACGACGTCAGTCAAGTCAGGGTCGTTAGTATTAGGCTACCATTGCTCCAGTACCATTCATTAAAACTTATTTAACTAAAAATAAAACCAGACAGAAGGCTCAATTAGTTAATTTAACTTCATTAAAGTTTCACGATAAAACAAAACAGTTGAAAAGTTAGAGTTTTTGATAAATTAGTAGACCGTCACGTGGAGTTATTTTGTAAATCCTAAAATAAAAATCTAGTTCTAGGCACAAAGTTTCTTCATCTATCATCATTAAAATGTCCTCTAGCTAGATAAAACTTATACAGATGGCCGGGACAGTCTGAAGGCTACAAGGTGTTTCGACGTAGCTTGGAAGAGCTACTACAGGCAAAAAAAAACGAGAAAATTTACTTATGTAGTGGTAACCTGCTTGTCGCAGTCACGACGTGCAAGCTGTTCACTTTTTTTTTGTTCCGTTCTTTTGTATTTATAAATATTTGTTATACAACATTAGTTTTAGTATATGCGAAACCTGAAACACGTTTCTAGTATTTTTATGTAAAGAATCTATGTACAAAATTTCGAAACTGTATCATGAAAAATTACAAAGTTATATGCTTGTTCTGTTACCTGGTTGTCCGAACAAAAATGTGGTCACCACGCAGCGCGCCTTCAGCGTCGTCTTGAGCTCATTGATAAAAATTATTTGGCAATAGGTACCTAAATGATTGCGATAGGTACTTAATGTCGCTCGGTGCCCAACTTGTAACTTTTTTTTAAATATTTTTGGGACAAAATATAGCATGGTTTAAAAATGATTGGAATCGATTCAGTTACATATTCTGAACAAAGGATATTGAGGTTTCGCATATACTAAAAATAATGTTGTATATGTATGTCGTATGTTTATTTATTTATTTCTACATTTTGTATGCACGTCATGTCCCTGCGACAAATAAATATTTTTTCTTTCTTTATTTTACTTATGAAACAACTTATGTCCAGACACAAGCGCGTTTCACTTGTTTTCCTCTTGCACCGTAACGTTGCAAATCGTAAGTCGACTCGTGGCATTAATCATTTCTTTCATTTGCTTTCTGCCCAGTCAGTGTCGCATCACGAGTGTTCGTGGCCAAGCGGTTATATTCCTAGGAGTCGAAATAAGGAATTTGTCGATAATAAGGCTGGTTGTAGTGCTTACCGCAACGGCACCGTCGTCGGTGCGAACGTCGCACATTGCCTGTACTCATATTATAAAGAGGTAAAATGTGTTTGTAAGTTTGTATGTCCCTACATACAAACTGAAACGATAATCTCCGGAACTTCTGATCTGATTCCGAAAATTCTTTCTTTTACAGGAAGCTACATTATTCCCAACTGTCATAGGCTACATTCAAAACATTCTCCTGGCTTAATTTCCGTATATAACGGGAGCGAAGCCGCAGCAAAAGCTCGTCAATTATAATTGTTAAAATATAAAGTCTAAGACGCCCCATACTCGATACACTTAAATCGAGAAATAAATCGAATTTACTATCGATATAACCAAGCAGACTAGAGAACACAAATAACTCAGCAGTTGACACCGTTTATCATAAACCTAGCCTGGGGCTGCTCCATCAAAGTGAACCCGATATATCATACCCCAGGTCTCAGACAGTTCTAATGGATCTTCAACCCATTTAAGTCGAGAACAGGTAAACAGAGCTGTGGGTCATGTCTGAAATTTATTGTTTCCAGGGTTACCAATTTCTGTGGTAAGAAAATTAAACCAGATTTTGGGTAAGAACATGTTGTAGCTCGCAAAATCTCATCCCATCAAAGTGTTCAAATATTTTTAATAATGTCTTCATATTCATATGATTGGTGCATTTATTGAAATGGGTGGCCTTTATAGTTCCAATTGCAACTCTACAATTTGCAACGTTACCCCCATCACTTGGGGTCCAAACTGGGTTGTTTGGAGAAAACGAACTTTAAAGTTCTATAGAAATTTTCCAACTCTCCACTATAAATTGCTGATTGTGAGAAATTGTCGCCGTTCAGCATGTTCAACTAATATTTTTCTGATAGCTCATGAACGAATGGATCCTTCAAAAACCAATTTGTCATAAAAAGTATCTCTACCTCTGAAAATTAAGCGCCATAAATGTTATGATCTGTAATTTTCTGTAATTTTTCTGAATGTTTGCGTAGACTTACTTAGTTTGATGTACAGAGTGGTTGAGGGCTTCGTGAATGGTCTGTTTGTACCTTGTATATCTCCATATCCGTTTGATTTATTTTTTTCGCGACACTAAGATTTTCACCTCGCTGAAAATTGCACTACCCAACAGTAAAAGATGACTGTTATGTTGTCAGTTGACAGGTCTATTAACCAATCAGCTGACTGGTTATCCGTATGAATTCAAATGCTATCGAAGTATTGGTATTTTCCTACATTTATGGTGCGCATAACGCGCATAACCTAACCTAACTGTTCTTCTGGACAGAATGTAAAATATCTTCCATAAAAAGTTTTACATTCATAAAATGTCGTTTTGTAATAGGTCTACACTTCTATGTCAATCATTTACCTTGCTTTTTTCCCAACTATGTTGGGGTCGGCTTCCAATCTAACCGGATTCAGTTGAATACCAGTAGTTTACATGGAGTGACTCCCTATCTATCTACCTCCACAACTCAGTTAGTACTGGGTATGGGTATACGATAATCCCTGGTTGTCAGACTGTTGGGCCACTGACTACTTAACGACTATCAATAATGGACTAAATAACTAACTTACTATGCCAAGAATCGCACAAAATCCCTGTACCAACATCCCTACCCTTGAAAACCTCGCCTACATAATCTTATATTATCCTATTTCGTCTGAACGGACACCTGAAACCTGACAACCCTAATTGGAAGAGATATATTTGTCGCCTGAACTTAACTGAAGAGATTTATGAACATATGTGGTCTGGATTACGAATTAAGGTTACGTCTGAGGATGACCTATTTATAGGCTCTGCTTTAGACGGTTTAGAGTTTTTGTAGTTGTTAAAGTTTGGATTTTAATTTTGGAACCATGGCTTTTTATGATTTACTTGTCGGATCCGGTCATTAGTACGGACATAAAATGAATCGCAAGAGCGCCAATGGTAACATCACGCGACCTACTTACAAGTCTACCACCCATACCTACAGCGCGCTTCAACAGAGTCCTGATGTTTTGTGAGCTTGCAGCGTGGACAACGCATTTATGCCATGTCTGATCGCAGGGGAGTTAAGACGTCTCGGAATTGTACCCGATTGATCGTGCCCAGTGTTATTATGTTAAATTTTAATTCCAATTAATTTAACAGTTCAATAAAAGCAGTGTACCCAGTCTTTTCATTGCACAAATTCCAACTTCTGCCCACATGATGTCCGAGTCTAACGGAATAAATCCTTACAATCCGACATACTTATGTCGTTTGCAAAACCGGGTGGAGTTACACAACCTATTTCAGTAAAAAGAGAGTCCCTCCTCCGACCGACTAGCAATCGATGCAGGACTGTGTTTACGCCCACACTATTTTCTTGTGTGCACCCTTTCTTCCCGCAATTTTATAATCGGATGGGAAGGCAAAGCGACACGCCGGAGAGTCATGCCGCAAGAACAACTGCTGAACGTGCTTTCCGAGGCACGGGGTTATTATAATACCAACTACTACGAGCTGATATGATCACCGGTTTTTCCTAAACAACAAAACTTTTCCCAATCTAAAAATGGAACCCAGGAGCAGCACAGCTAAGTAAACGATCACGTCTCTCTCTTCTCACTCCATCATCATCATCATTTCAGACGAAAGACGTCCACTGCTGGACATAGGCTTCCCCTAAGTGTCGCTACATTGACCGGTCCCGTACGACTCGCTTTCAGCGGAACCCTGCAACCGTCACCAGGTCATCGGTCTCTCGCCATGTATCGTCACATTGACGATACATGGCGTTTCCCGCAGATTACCATGGCCTCCACCTAGTTGATCCAGCTTGTCAACGGTGTACCATAAGTATGTGAAACATGGGAAAATTTATGCTGTACTAGCTGACCCGCGCAACTTCGTCTGCGTTCGGATTTTCCCCGTTTTTGCAATCTTTTTCATAAATGCTCCGCTCGTTTTGGTCGTAGCGTGATGTTGTGTAGCCTATAACCTTCCTCGATAAATGGGCTATCAAACACTAAAAGAATTTTTTAATTCGGACCAGTAGTTCCTGAGATTAGCGCGTTCAAGCAAACAAACAAACAAACAAACTCTTCAGCTTTTTAATATTAGTATAGATTTCGAGATTGTCCAGGTCCAAAGCTTAGTTACGGCGATCCAAACGGCTCCCACGTGGTTGGACATGGACACAGTTCTAACCCAGCTAACCCTAACAAAATACTTAATTTAGAATTATATTTCATAACATAACATCACGCCTGTAATCCCCGAAGGGTTAGGCAGAGGTGTACCTAATAGTACACCCACATTTCGCCAGTTATGTTTAAGTCCCATGTAATAGGGGACGAGCCTATTGCCATCAACCGGGCAAAAATCCAGACTCCGTGGCTGCTATTGAGAATAACACTTTGCCCGACCCGGGAATCGAACCCAGGACCTCATACTCAGCAGTCTCGCTTGCGACCACTACACCAAAGAGACAGTTGGTACGAGCCTTGCGTATGTTTTCGGTATTCCTTCATACTATTGACCTTGAAGTAACAAACAGCCAGGTGTTCCGAAGATTAATAAATCCATGTCTGTCAGCCTAGACAGAGAACGTCAGTGGATAAATATGATTTATTATGGAGGAAGTGAATAAGAAATATTAATATACCTGTGGTTGTTACGTCTCTGAATGTCGGTGAGAAACGGTTTAGGGTCTGGTCTTTGCTAGGTCTAGATTTTTGTATGATAAATGAATAGATAGGTAAGTAGGTAGGTTTCTACTGGAGTAATGTGTTGGTTTATGACAAATGATTCTCTGATTGTACAAGGTTAAATAATATTAGCTAGCGACGCTCCAAAAATGTTGTGCACATCCTAATCAGCCTATAATGTTCCCACTGCTGGGACACAGGCCTCCTTTCTATGAGAGGGAATGGGTATAAGTTGGGTTTCACTCTATTCAGCATTTCAGACGTACAAATATGTATTTAGCATTTACATCTTAGTTATACTTATAGCATGCAGTACTCATTTAGTAATTAGCAATAACATAAAAAGTACTAATAATAATTTGCCCTTTGCCCGACCCGGGAATCGAACCCAGGACCTCATGCTCAGCAGTCGCGCTTGCGACCACTAGACTAACGAGGCAGTCAGTTTTATTATATTATAAGTACCTAAATCAATTTGGAATCATTACGTAAACTTTGTTTATTAATGCATTGCTAGTAACTTGATAACGTACACACGGCGGCACATGAAGCTGTAATTTCCAGTAAACCTTGACCTCGCTTTGTATAGATTTCCTATACAATGAGAGATCCGCATAAACTGGTTTTGTAAAGCTTGATTGGCCGTCCGTCGGGCGTACGAGAAACTACTAACTCATCTTACATACAAATAAATAAAATTGAAATGTCAGTTTGTTATTAAAAAATAACGGCTTTCTACTGAACGCATAATATGAAAGTAATATACGGTACTTATAACAAAAAAAAACTTTTCTTTGAATTTTTGTATGTCTATCTGTCTGTTTGTTCCGGCCAATCTCCGGAACGGCTGTATCGATTTTGATGGAACTTTTACTGGCAGATAGCTAATTTTAAAACTAAAAATCATTAGGGTTCCGTGCAAAAAAATGAAAACCTTTGAAATTGCGATTCAAATCGGCAATTATTTATATTTTTATAATAATTACACGCGGACGAAGGTCGTGGGCAGCAGCTAGTCTTACATACAAAGAAATTAAATAACTTCTCCGTTCACATCCAGTAGTAAAACATTATCAAAGCTCTTCCTGCCGACTTACATCTTTGATGGATCTTATAACATTGCAGTAAGGTTCGAAGTTCTATAAAGGTATAATAGCAAGAACATCGGGCAGAAATAACATCATTATTGTTGCTTGGCGTATGTGCGATTAATGACTCAACCACAGTATAGGCCATAGGGCCACGAAGTTAGCGTTGAATAAATGTTAGTGCTTGGGTAGTGCTTGGTACGAGCTACGGCTAGCGATAGCGGGCAACAAATGAAAGAAGTTGCTTAAAGCATGCCTCTAGTCTTCGTCAAGCGATTTGTGAACGCTTTTATTAGCTTCACCTTAACTAACTAACTATTTAAAAAAATCTTAGAAGTTTAATTTGACCCACTTTCCGGTTTCCGATTGAGCTGAAATTTTGTTTACATGACAATGCATGGTAAGTTGAATGACGTCATTCTAAAACCATTATGGCGGACTCCCAAAGATGGCGGACTATAATTTTTTATACATTCCCATGACATGGGTATCCAATGAATGGGTTTGAAACGACGTTACTCTAAAGCGTGTTTTTTTTAACTAATATTATTTTACCCATGCGAACAAAAGAAATAATGCGTGCGTGTTTTGCTTGACGTAAGGCGTATCAACTAAGTTCGTGAACGGACTTTTAGTTACGCTAAATTCAGTCATGAAACTCTTTTGAAAGAGTGCAGTTAAGCTTGTTCTGTTACCTAGTTGTCCGCACAAAAACGTGATAACCACGCGGGGCCGCCGCGCGCGCTTAAATATTATTGGAATCGATTCAGTTACTAATTCTGAACAAACTATATTCTGGTTTCGCATATACTAAAAATAATGTTGTATAGAACTTCAATACATTATCTGTTAATGTATTTAGAGTCCGGGCAGCAATCAATCCGAATCGGTCCTAAAAGAGGTCCTAAGAGTAGGTCAATATCGAAATTGTTAATCACACCGTAATTTCTACGACCCAAAAATATAGATCTTAGGAAGAGACTCATTACAAAGAAAATTCAAGGTCCAAGGAATAACTCATATTAAATAGCTGTACATTAATTTTCATGAAAACAACATAATTTTCACTCAATCGCCGATTTCGTGCCCCCATCTTCAGATTATCCCAATAATATATCTGAACCCATTCAAATTCCAGCCCTCTTACTTCGACATAAAGTTGAAAATCTATCGATCATAAGTACTTACATTCGTTAAGAGAATGAAGGTAATTTCCTTTTTCAAAGGGAAGTTTATCAAAGAACCTTTGGCCCGAATGTTCCCGATCGTGCACGAATGCGGCCGAAGCGGAAGCAAAACCGTTGTTTGTCAAATAAACGTTTCAACGATCGAACGTTTTGTGATGTATTATGTAGGTAGTTAGATATATTATGTCAATAGGTATTTCTTTTTAGGGTTCCGTAACCGGAGGATAACCAACGTGACCTTATTAATAAGCTTCCGCGTTCCGTTCGTCCGTTTTTCTCTCAGCGGGCTATATCTCATGATCCGTAATAGATAGACAGTTGAGATTTTCATAGAATGTGTATTTCTATTGCCGCTATAACAACAAATAATAAAAATAAATTGAAAATTAAAGGGGAGCCTCCTTTAATTTTTAATTTATTTATCCCTACTACGGTGGTACGGAACCCATCATGCGCAAGTCCAACTCGCACTTAGCCGGTTTTTTTTATTATTTTTCTAACATGATATGCCAGTGAATTCTCATTTGTAGCCTAATCAATCAAAAAGTGAGCCCACATAAAGGCAGCACAAAGAAAATTGTATGCTATTTGGTTTTAACCTGTCGATTGCATGAGGATTTGACCGATTAACGGACAGACAGATATTGTAACTAAATTATGAAAAAAATGTTTCATGTCTGTACCATTCTGGTACTGTTATATCATCCCACTGCTGGGCACAGTTCCCTCCCAATTATAAAGCTGCGTTTATACGCAAGAAATATACAACATTATTTTAGTATATGCGATACCTGAATATAGTTTGTTCAGAATAAGTAACTGAATCGATTCCAAAAATTTTTTAACCATTTTGTCCCAAAAATATTTAAAAAAGTTACAAGTTGGACACCGAGCGACACTAAGTACCTATCGCAATCATTTAAGTACCTACTGCCAAATTATTATTATCAATGAGCTCAAAACGACGCTGGAGGCGCGCACGCGTACGCGCCGCGTGGTTACTACGTTTTTATGCGGACAACCAGGTAACAGAACAAGCTTATAACTTTGTGATTTTTCATGATACAGTTTTGAAATTTTGTACTTAGATTCTTTACATAAAAATACTAGACCCGTGTTTCAGGTTTCGCATATACTAAAACTAATGTTGTTTAAGTACCATCTTCCTACCCTTTTTTACGGTTGGGAAATCCCGCTCTGGGCAGAGTGGAAGGTAGTGTCAGACTTGTACTGACTAAAACCCATCCATGTTCCTTCTTAGCCCTTTGTGTTCCAGGGCCGCGGTATCTCTTACGAACAGTCCCGCAGCCCTTCATCTTCCTACCCGTGTCCCATTTTACTTGGGTCGACGAAACAGGATTTTTTCGTCCATTTTCCCCTGTCAACCGTCATGCTGTCATTTAGATACTCCTTTTTCTCACATCAAATCATTTATTTCAAATTCAAATTCAAATATGTTTATTTGTGACACATAGGTAAAAGTAAGTAGTACACGGTGTTATAAAAGAAAAGTTATGTCTCACTATGTGCTGCCTTGCAAAGGCGTACAAATAATGTCTACACATTTATTTCTATGTAAACATGGGTTATAATGTGGTTCTCCACATTTTGCCGTCATATGGGCATACAAATAGTTTGTTTACAATTACAAATTTAAAATATGTGGCATGTCATTGGAATTTTATACAATATTTTTTTTTTAATGTCAACATGGTCAAAGTAATAAAAAATATTATCAATAATGTCTAACTATAACACAGCTCACTCACGCTCACACAGCTTTCTTTGTTTTTATTTTCAACATAATTTACATAAGTGGGTATTACACAAATCTTCTAGCAAACTGCAGGACAGTTTGCCGGCAGTGTTATCGTTTAAAATGCAACAAACATAATATTGCTGCTAATTGCTGCTACAATGATATTGTAGCATAATTGCTACAGTGGAGCAATCTGGAACAAAATTGCTCCATATCGGTTGCTGTCAAGATTCCAGCACCATATTAAATTGCCCCATATGGCTTTACTAAATTGCTGCACTGCCTTCGGCAATGATTGCCTGTATTAATTGATGAAAATTGCTCTGGAATGGCTCGACTAATATCGAAATAGCTTCTTCAGCATTCTTTCCAGTAGGTAACTTTCTGAAATCTATGCAAATAAAGAAAATTGAAGTGTCTGTTTGTAATTTTAAAATAACAGTTTTTTATTGAAAGCACATAAAAAAATATGCGCTACGTATAACAAAAAAATACTTTTTAAATTTTTGTCTATCTTTCTGTTTGTTTGTTCCGACTAATCTGCGAAACGGCTGGACCGATTTTGACTGGACTTTTACTGGCAGATAGCTGATATTATAAGGAGTACTTGAGCTATTTTTATTTTAGTAAAAGTATTAAGGTTCCATGCAAAAAAAAATAACATTCTTGAAATTGTTAACAAAATCCGATTTAATTATACGTAAGTAATATTTTTATAATAATTTCACGCGGGCGAAGGTCGCGTGGCACAGCTAGTACTAAATAAAAACAAACCGATAAAACCAGAAAATCCCACACAAAGAATATTCCTGAATAAAACATTTACTCTTCAAAGATTCCAGAATTGAATGTGGAAGTATTGGAGGAGGTTAGAACTCCTGAAGTCCTCCGGGACCTGAGGGAGACTACGTTTTGTAAATCGGATTCATGGTGAGCTTTTATAGACTTGAAGTTTCTGATACCTCGGAATAAATCGAAGAAAAGCCTTACTTATTTATTGTAACTTTATGTATTGTAGTATACAATAATTTAAAAAACACTGTCCGATCCGAAAGGGACATATAGGTATACCAATGAAATTACCAAATAAAATAAGAAACATAAAATTTTCATGAAAGTAAATATATTAATGAATTTTAAAACCCAGATTTTTGTGCACTATTTCCCTTAAATCTAAAAATCTTTTAAGACGTGACAACACCATCTTCGGCATTAGTAAGTTCGATCGTCAGTTGTTTGTATATGACGCCACTATCCGAGAAGCTTAGTCAGCGCCAGTTTCCTCATTTTAGTTCATTTTATTTAATTTATATCGGGGTAATTTTTTTTATACAAGGTGTAAACGGACCCTTCACGAAGCCGTCAACCAAGGATTCTGTTCTAGTTTGATGAACAGAATACTTGGTTGATGGCTTCGTGAAGGGTCCGTTTAGGGTATTATATGTTTATTCCTCAAAGCGCAACCATGATTGAAAAAAAAATTAATGAATCCATCATATTTATTTCTCTATTTTTCGCTTCAAGGAATAATTTGGTTGCGCTTAAAAATAGTTTCGCTTTGAGGATGAAGATTTATCAATTTTTAGTTTTTCAATAAAATTTAGAAATGCGTCTTTCTGCACAAGGTGTAAACAGACCCTTCACGAAGCCGTCAACTAAGTATTCTGTTCATCAAACTAAGTAACCCTACGCAAAATATATTGCTGTGAAACCACTTTTTTACGAAAAATCGCGTTTTATTGTAAAACTCAATGTAACGCATTTATAAGATGTACTGTCATATTCTAGACACATGTTAGTCTGCTGTAAAACCTTAGTTCTTAAATCAACATATCCGCAAGAGAAAATTGCTAGTTGGGTATTACCTCCAAACCAATAAACCAACTGGATGGTCCATGGCAAGACAGAAATTTTGTCAAATGGACCCTCATGACTAAAAGGTTTAAAAATAACTACTCTAGAGTCTTGGTTTTTCTTTTTCGTTTCTCATAGCAATGGCTTTCCCTTCAAAGTTCTTCGAATTGTGATAAGCAATTGGGGTGCTGGTCTGCTAACCATTCAGAGAATAAAGCATGATGCTATGTATCAGTAGCGAAGGATCAATTTTTATAAGACGTAAGCAGAGATCTTTAATGTGATTATATTATTTGTCTATAGAATACAGACTGTGCCATTTTTTAAAGGGAAGCCGGTAAGAATCGAGTTCTATGGAATCTTCGCCACTGCTATGTATAATAGCAAATTAATTATGACGTGTCTGACACAAATTTTTATTACCTAAACTTCTAAAGAAGCCATATATGTGCGATAACAATAAATTAACAAAATTATTTCTCAAACACGCAATTTGTCTTACAATAAATAATCACGTAAACATGTATGTTTTACGCAAAATCTTATAAATGATTGAATGTTAATACAATGTGAGAAACGACCTTGAGAACGATGTGACCTTGGAATAGTGTCACATATTAAATTGACATAGAATAAGTAACATCAGAAGGTTTACCATAAAATTAGAGAAGTTGGAACATAAAACTTGGTGTTTTATAAAGTATTACTTTGATGTCAATTTAATTTATTTATTTTGTTTGCTTTATATTTTATTATATTGCTTCTGTTGTGATTTCAAATGTAATTATTTTGTAAAATTCGAACACAATGTAAATTGTTTGATGAATAAATATGAATTAATGAATGATGAAGTATTAAATGAATCAAAAAAATCTTTATCTTTATGGTTCGACGATAATCTGACCATTTCTATTGGTGGATATAGGAAATTAACCTTTTGTTCATCTCTATACGGTATTATTAGAAATAGGCCAATGTCTGCTTTTATTACAAAGGGCATATCAATAAATTACAGACTCGACTAGTCATGTGCAGGGACTCAGCGTCAACGCCTCTTATTGGGTTATTAGGGGCATTACATTGCTCGATGACCTTGATGATTTGATCCCTGTACTGGTTTTTGTTGACTTGCCCCGCACATTTCGCAAAATTTCGGTTTTTATTTATTATTTAAAAATATTAAAAGAAATAACAGAAAAAAAACAATACAGATTGTTAAGTATATCATTACGTATTTGTTGTTACAAAATTCATGCCGATCTATTCAGCCGTTACAGAGATTATTTACAATTAAGGTTGAAAAAGGACCTATTTTCTACGATTAACCAAAAAAAATTGAGAAGGTTTATTAATATTTTAAACAATACAATTTATTTGTGATGAACTTAAGAGGACTACAAGGGCTAAGTGACCTTGAGTGACGCACGCACACATTTACACAATAAACGTGAACGCCATCTAACGACGACGCCCAAAACAATTAACTCTCAAGACTAATCTCTAGAGAGATTACGCCCGAGTATTCAATAGATGGCGCGAAAGTAAGAACAGACAAATAAAAATGAATATTAATAATGAATTGCAATTAAAACACTGCATTTGGGGTGGTAACCGTTATAAGTGTAAAACGCCTCATTTGGAAAATATCCAAATACTTCTTTTATTCGGTGTTACGATATTAATTATTGCATTTCATAATCAATACTTTAGTTAATTATTTAGACATATTTCTTATTTCCATACAGTAATATTGACAAATTAATCAAAACAAAGAAGTATTTGACTGCTATTTGCGACGTTGCCCATTTTCTATACAAGCGCTCTTAAGGATGTGGGTGACTTTTGAAATAAAACTGATTCAATGAAACTTAAAACATTTTCATTTAAGGCAGGTAGGTAGTAGGTAGGTGATAGATAGGGTAGGTAGTAGGTGGGCATACCCACCTACGTACTACATATAAGTATACGAACCGATTTTTACCGGGAATTCCCGGTTTTTAGCTTTGTAAAAAAAACGGTATTGTCGAATCAAATCGAGTTTTTCGGGTTTTCGGTTATTTTGTTTCTTTTCTAAATTATTATTGATCTGTGAATTTCGCAGATCAGACACACAACCCGTCATTTAAAATGTAGAAACATAAGTCAATTTATTGGATTATTGCCTCCCATGACTTATTCATCTGAAGTTTATTCTCAATAATACGTTATAGGGTTTGTTGGGTTGTCGAATTTGTACAATTCTCATTCGAATGTACTTATTGTATATTTTTTTGTGTATACAGGATGTAAGGTACAGCCCTCCACAAATTGATGGGCTGAATTCAGTATATCATACTAAGATGACCGGTACCAGAAATTATTTTAGGAATGTTATGGGAATCCAATAAATTTGATTTGTTGTATTTCCTCAAACGTAATGTATCGTTACCATGGCAAAACGCACGTAGCGAACCGCAAGCGCGACGACGAGTTCGATGAACTCTGTAGCTAGGCAGGAAGTGAACAGCTGATTTCACGCGTGGTTCGTAAGAGTATTTCAACATCCATTGTTGGATTTTTGTTTTTATCCGTATTATTTAGATATATGGAGTGCTGCGTACAGCGACTGTTATTTTACATTGGAATAAAGGAATAGAAAGTGGAAAAAAAAAAAAATCCGGAGAAAAATTCCAGTGGAATATAATTCAATATAAGGAGCTGAATGCATCCTGTCAGTTTGTGGAGAGCTGTCCTTTACACCCTTTATGTTCTTCGGAGATATAATTTTATACTTCTAAATATTTTAAAATACAAATGCGTAAAAAAGGCCATTAGCCGGTAGCTTACATTCATAATTAATAATTGTAGTGACAAAAAATTAATTCCCTATGGTTTCCTAGAACATTTTTATGCCTATTTATCTGTGAAAATATATCAGCTTTCAATTCGGTATTTTAGAAATAAATTGAAGAAAACGATGACTTCTAAATACAAAAATGTTAAAAATTGCATTTCTCCGAAAAAATTAAAAGATTGAGAGTCCAAATTAGGTGTTAAATAGCTGCACACGGCTCACACTAATAAGCCACAACCACAACATAAATTTGTCCAAATACAAGTTATTCAGGAACGAAAATAAAATCAAAACGTTGGCTGGATAAACTTCAAGCTTAGCCCGCTCCATAGCTCGCTGAGCGGCCTTGAATTTATGGACCAACCATGCCGTGAGTGTCCACGTTTCGGCCACGTAAGTCATAACATAACAGGCAGGACGCACTGATTGGGGACCTTAGTCTTTAGGCTCTGTGGAATACGTGACGAAAAGGCCCGACGAAGCTTCCCAAATGCTGACCAGCCCAGCTGGATTCTGTGACTGACTTTTGGCAGGTCTTCTGTGAAATGGTGGGTTAAGGTGGATCTGGAATCCTCATTTTCGGGATCAGGTCAAGATGCATGCGATGCGTACAACTGGCCGTAGGAGTTATCGACTTCTGAAAGAATCTACGGCTTCAAAACGACAATAACGCCACCAGGTTTAGTCAACTTCGTCAGGTGGCTCCTCCCAAGCGAGGGAGGACCAACACTTTCGACCCCCGGTTTTGCTCAATCGCTTTTTCTATTGAGCGTGTGTTGTAGCATCATAGCTGGCGTCGATTATATGAATGATGATACCAATTTTCAAATTGTTTTGTTGAGTACCTGTAGTTCTGCCGCAGTGATGGATGGATTTTCACGTCGTTCTGTCATAAGGTCCAGTCTCCTCCAAAACTTTAGACTTCCTGCCCTTATGCCGCATTTTACAAAAACGCGTCCCTTCCTCCCTGAGGATTCCCACCATTTGGTCTAACGCCTGGCCAATATAAAAATCTTTGTAATTGCTAATTAATAAATAGAGCTAAAACATATTGTAAATTAATAAAAAACAACGAAAAACCCGGGTACCCGGTTTTACATAAAACCCGAAACCAATAGGAACCGGATCCAAAAAATGGCTTTTTTGTGTGCCCTAGTATGTAGTAGGTAGTTAGGCGGTAGGTAGATAATAGGTAGGAAAAAGTGAATTGCAACGCATGCCGGGTATGTTACAATATTATTTTCAGTTATTTTTGACTTTAAAATCTATGTAATGTGTAGTGGTTGACATTTGTTGTGAATAAATTTCCTCATAATTATTACGTGTTTCTTTGTTGTTATCTTCATCTTTGCTTTCGCTGATGTTATGAATATAATACCTGTGTGTGTGTGTGTATGTGTGTGTGTGGCTTCTTCTAGTACATGATTACATGAATAAGTACTTTTATCAATAACAATCACAATCACAATCGTGATCGTCGTGTGAACCACTGTTTCCAATCTATAATAAAAACAGAAGATTTCAAATTACTAAGAAATGTCAATTCTAAATATCCTAGTTCTATGGTACACAGCAGCAGGTAATTGCGTTTCGTTTATTTTTTGTATAATAAGAGTTTGAAAAATTGTTAGCCACAAGTAAAAGATTAGGTACGCGCGGTAATCAAGCTATAAAAAACCAGTTTATGCGGATCTCTCATTGTATAGAAAATGTATACAAAGCGAGGCCAAGTTATACTGGCAATGTATAGCTTCATGTGCCGCCGTGTCTACCTAACATTCTTACAATTTATTAAAAACTATATCAATAAAATTAAACTCTTACTTGTGATAAGTAACATCGCAATTTTCAGATGAATCTGTTATTTCGCAATGCCCGTTACCAATAAGCTGCAGTCTTTCAACAAAAATATTAGGTAGGTATTTATCTGTTTTTTATTGTTATTCTAGTCAAAGAATACAAAATAGTACAAGGATGAACACACGGCGACACACCAAGCTATAAATTTCCAGTATAACATGGCCTCGCTCTGTATACATTTTCCTTACAAAGAGAGATCCGCAAAACTGGCGACGCGGCCGGCGCGGCTAGTCCTTAGTCCAGCAGACGGACCTGCCGCGTACTTGCAAATTCATACCTAAACTGCGCAGTGCGCCTGGCCTGTTATAGCTTAAAAAAGACGTAGGTACTTACGCATTGAAAATAATTTCAGTGTCGATATTTTCAACTTTCTCCGTAAAAATTAATTACATTTCAAATGTTTTTTTTTAGTTATTTATTATTGAGTATTTAATTTTATATGAATATACTGCGTAGAATTTTAGTTCAAAAAGCAAAAACATAACATCACTTTCCTGGAATCGAACCCGGACACTCTGGATTGCAAATCCATACCTCGACCAAATACACTGCAGTAACAGTTACACTACTCATCGAAATAACTGAATGTATGCGAACTATACATCCATCCGTCAAATGCCCAGAAATACGTCTCCAAAATTCATAGTTTTATATCGTTATAAAAATTAATATTTAGTAATACTAAAATGTTCTTACGTTTTAATATCGTTCATATGTTGGGCGTTTGATTTATATGAACTTTTTTTAGTTCTCGTAATGGGTTTCACTTTATTTTCCATACTTACAAATGACCAGAACTACCTTATTTATTACGCTATTTTAACTTAAAATATTTTATATTTACACGAAACAAAAATATTTACGGAATAAAGACATAAAACAATGAATTTATGAATAAAATTATACAAAACAGTAAACAACCTTGGCGTAATAATGCGGCGAAAAATGCGGCAAAACGAGCGACACGTCCGTATAGCATCAGGCCTCGGCCGGCACTGTCGGTACACAGGCGTTTACGCACACATGCGCACGTATTTTGTTCAGAGATAAAAATATGTGATTTGCAAAAAATCTATTGATTGGATTAAAAAACTAAAACAGTATCACGTTACTTTGTTGCGTGAAGAATAATTTGACAAAAAATCAGAATGATTGCATGTATATTAGTATGGTTTTACTCGTTAACAGAAATGTTTAGAGGCATCTTTACGATTTTTTTCTATCGTATCAAATTTGTAGTATTATGTTTTCAACACAGTATCGAACTAGCATATATACTGAAGAATATCATATATTTTTCTGTTTTTTTTTTACTGCAGTGGATCTATATGATCCACGTATTGTAAAACATGCTTTTAGCTCTTGTAGTCGCCTTAACAATAACATACTTTTTTACACGGAAAAGGGATTCATCAACAAATTTCTTTGAACATACGCTGTTTTTGGGATTTGAGCCATGTAATGCCCTTAAGCAATGGTAGCTAAGAGACGCTTTTATGTGAACCTAATAATAAGCTTTAAAAAAAACTGACTATTACGGACTCGCTCAGAAAAATTGCTTGATGGAAAGTCATCATCATCATTAAAAGGACAGGAGATCCTTTTTCCGATTCCCGCACGGAACAAATATTTGTATGGCCTAAAGGTAATTGTTCCGGGTCTGACTGTTTGTATACTTGAGGATACAGGAATTCCTAGTGTGAGGCAACGTTGCAAAAAAAAAATTTCTATTGGGGTCGGCTTAGCTAATCTGCTTCTTTCATTAATCTATTAGGTACTAGTCGTCTAATGAGCCCAAAAATATCTTGAAATTGCTGGTCCGACGCTGGTTAAATGTGGGTCTTCGAGTATTTTCTAACATAAATGCTTTTGAGATCAATATAACATATTTTTTGCTTCTTTATTACATTTTCAGCTATTTTAGTGCATTCGTTCACTAAAATAGCTGAGAGAAGAAGAAGCTGTTAACAATACATAATCTGTGGGCGAACGGGCGGACGGAAGGAAGACGCCCGGAACCAGCACGAACTTCACGTCGGTGCGGCCGTTCCACGCCCGCGGCGGCCATATTGAAAATGCGACATCGTACCGTCAACTTTGTACACCAATTTCTGTAATAACTTCCATTACACAGTTTATTTATTTTATTTTCTTACATCGCATTTTATTTGTGGCAAACCCATCATGCACAAATTAAGCTGTTTCAGAAACTTAAGGCATCGTAACTTTTCTAGCTAATATGGCTAACTGAATCTTTTGAGATTTCTTGGTAGCTTTTCATGGGATGAAATCAAGTCGTGTTTCCTTCTTCGTACTTAAGCACTTATAAGTCTGCTTACCTCACACGGAGGCGATATTCAACCCACGCATGACCTTATCGCCTTTCTTATCAGCCGTAGGCGGCACATTAAAAGCTCTTTTATTCTATGTTTTTTTACGGCATTTTAATATAATACTTTGCAAGTACATAGGTACAAAACATAGAAAGATCAAAGGGTTTTATTTAAGCATTTAGGTACTCGTAACACACCCACATTTGTTTGGACAAGCTTTAAAAATTTCAGCAGAAATAGTTTGTAATTTGAAACTTATTTAACTGAAATAAGACTGTGATATTATGATTTTACATGTAACTACAAAGCTAGGTTTCTAAAGTATTTAATTTTATTTTTAAAACCCACAAAATTAATTTTTAATTCTGTATATTGAGCTGATAAGTTTCAAATTATTTAAAATTAATTATTAAGTATTGAATCTTTGTTTCATTACACTGAAATACGCCTGAAGGCCAATAATTCATTATCTGCCTAGCCTTTTCCCAACTTTGTTGGGGTCGACTTCCAGTCTAACCGGATTAAGAAGAATACCAGGATTTTACATGGGGCGACTGCCTATCTGACCTCCACAATCCAGTTAGTGCTGGGTAATACGATACCCCTTCGTAAGACTAGTTGTCAGTCTTTTTGGGCCACTGACTGGATAACGACTGTCAAAGATCTACAAATGACAGCCGGGACCAACGGCTTAACGTTAATTATAGCACGGAGGAAACTCGGTATATAATGGGTGACCACCCATCCACAGACCAACCTAGGCAAGCACGGCTTAACCTAAAGATCGACCCGAGCGGCTGTTGTTATTTAGCCACGAGCTCCTCCTGAAGGCCAATAATTACATTAATGAAAAACGTGTTTAAAATATAAGTAAAAAATACTACTACACAGTACACGACATGAGCATGATCGAAAAATAACTGTTTCGTAAGTTTTAAAATTCATTAAAATAAACTAAAGAATTCAACTTCTCAGTAATGAATATATTTGTTCGTAAATTAAATTCCTTTGGTCATTATTTTCAAACAATTTTACACGATATTTTCGCTGTTATCGAAAAACTTTAAAAAGAACGTAAGTAAATAAAGTTAGCGAGTAAATCCCGAGAGGACCATAACTTCATATTTTCGAAAAATAATATGATTTCGTATGCGTTAACTTTTCAACTTTGGCTTTACCAATCTTTGGTTTATTTATCTTTCAGCAGGGATTTCAACTAGGAATGTGACGTAGCAGCTCGGAGTCTGGTTTTGTCCCCGGTTGATGGCAATAAGCTCTCTCCCAATTACATGGCACTTGAACATAATTGGCGAAATGTAGGTATATTCTTTACACCTCTGCCTAACTTTTCTGAAATTACGGGGTAACCACATATTACATGTAATAGGTGGTCACCCATCAACGTACTTTCCGAGGTACGGAGGAAATTTGGTATGTATACCGAATAGCGCCTAAACTATTCATGTACGTTAAGCCGTTGGTCCCGGCTTCCACTGAAAGATCTTTGACAATCAAACACAGTGACAGTCAAGAAAGTAGGTTTCGATATCAAAACCTACTTTAATTAAAACCTAGGTATGTTTATTAGGTTTTAGAACCTTGTTAAAATTATACTTATTTACAAACATTCAGAAGTCCAGACTCAAGGTCTGCCAACGTGCTATGGAGCGCAGCATTCTAGGCGTCAAACTAACCGACCATGTACGCAACACCACACTGCGCTCCAAAACACAAATTACTGACGTTGTTCAAAAAGCCGCTAAGCTGAAGTGGGACTGGACTGGCCACGTCTGCCGCATGCCCAATGAGCTGTGGGCCAAAATAACCACTTTCTGGAGCCCTGACACAGCCAGAAGGCGTCGCAGCAGACCTCGTAGAAGATGGCAGGACGAGCTGGACAAAACAAACGACCAGTGGCCCACATTAGCCGTGGATCGTAGCAACTGGAAGTCATGGGGAGAGGCCTTTGCCCAGCAGTGGGATGACGCAGGCTAACAGTATCAGTAATATTGCTTTAGTTTATAGACTACAAAATCTATCGAATCAATTAACATAAAAACAATATTTATCATAAAGGTACGAAAACCATTCACACTATAAGTCTTAAATGCAGAACGATTTAGTGGGGTGGTACAGCTGCTTTCAATGGCTTAGATGGAGGATTAAAATATGTAAACAAAGATGATTTTTGAGACAAAATTTGAATAAGATAATAATATATCTTATTGAATTAACAATATGGTAGCCTAAGTATCATTGTTGGTATTTTGACGGATGGCAAATTCGGGACTTGCACCTAATATTTTTTTATATCAATCTTCTTCTTGGCGTGTCGATGGCATTCTGAATGGAGTCGGTCCAAAGTTCGGTGACGAGTCTGACAGAAACGTCCATCAGCTCCAGTAACGTAAACAACAGTACTAGACGAACTAGAAGTTGGACATGATAAAAAATCACGAAAGAATTTCACGAATAGGTATCTACCAACAGCATCCTTTTGGCAAGTCAATCTGGAGTCCAGAGCGGACTGGAGAGAGGACTGGACTTCGAACTTTGAAAGGTAAAATTCACTGAAATATCTGTCAGTCTTGTATTTGCAATTGCTTGGTGTGATCGTTCCTTTACTTTTCGTAAGTCAACACGGTCTTTTACTAGAGCAAGATGAGAAGAGGCCCTGGATTTGATTCCCGGGTCGGGCAGTGTTATTGGGTTTTTGCATCAGGAATTTCTTAGTAACAGCCACGGTGTCTGGATTGTTGTCCGGTTGATGCCATTAGGTTCGCCTCCTATAACCCTATAACATGGGACTTAAAACGTAACTGGCGAAATATGGGTGTACTATTAGGTATAGCTCTGCCTAACCCTTCGGGAATTACTATGAAATGTCAAATTAATATTCCTGAAAATTTCATCTGACAGCTATACCATTAATTTCAGGATACGGCTGCAAGACCTCCAATGTCACCTCACCGTACCAGGAAAACAGAGTCAGCACGGTAATAGATAACATTTTGAAACGTTGCCGAAATACGAATGACCTTCGTGGCGAAAATGCCGTGATAGCAGGAAAAGTAAAAAGTTTACCTTTGGTAGGTTTGTTTATAGGTTTCCTGTCATCTGCACTAGACTTCATAATAACTTCTTTTTTTGCTTTTTTTGCGTTGGTTTTTTTTAGCTTAGAACACTTACTTACATTATTGGCTTTTTTTTATGATGGGAATCATTAAATGACCCCCTCCCCGCTCTGGGCGGAAGGGAGTGTCAGACTTGTACTGACTAAAATGTTCCTTCTTTGCCCTTTGTGTTCCAGGGCCGCGGTAGTTCTTTCGAACAGTTCCGCCGCCCTGTCAGGCATCGGCCCGTGCGGACCCCTACGTGGTTGCTGAAATCTCTTTGAGGCGCGCGTGGAACACGAACGCGCCGTCGACACGGCCTATCGTCATAAGACGGCTACACTCTTATTTAAAGGACCTTAAGAACCTTAATTAAAGGCTACATTGCACTCTATATAATTTAGAAACCAACTCCAAGTCTATGTTCTCTGTGCACAAATCTAATTATTATGCGAGCCAAAGTGTTGCCTAAACCGAAGAATATAAGATCGAAAAGCCGAATCAAATTAATTGTAAGCTCTCATGAAAGCTCTTGAACCCCTCACGATGAGATGAGATTAATGTAACTAGAAGTTACTGGTTTAGTTTTAAAAAGTTTTTTTTTTATGTTCTATTATGGGTAGCTACCAGTATTTTTTTTTTATAAATACTGGTCTATTAAGGACCATTATTATTTCCTTTATTTATATTTTTACAAATCATTTACATTTTTTGCGAGCAGCGGTGGCCCAGTGGTGGCAACCCCGACTTACGAACAGTAAGTCGCGGGTTCGAACCCAGGCAGGCGCATTACTTTGTGTAATTTATTTCATCACCACTGCTCTCAAAACGGTGAAGGAAAACATCGTGAGGAAACCGGCATGTTCTAGAACCAAAACTTCGAAGACATGTGACATCTACCAACTCGCACTGGGCCCGCGTGGTGGATTATAGCCCATTCCCTCTCATAGAGAGGAGGCCTGAGTCCCAGCAGTGGGAACATTATAGGCTGATTATGCTATTATGCTATTATGCTATTACATTTTTTAATATTCCTTGGAAAAAAAAACATTTAAAAAATTAAAAGTTGTGGCCAACCGGTATCGGGAAGGGTCTAAGCTACCGGCGGTCAGAGCTCCAGAGAGAGGAACCTCCTAACAATACGAGCTGTGTCCAGGAGTACCGCTTTCTGAATCAATTAAATTTTAATATTTTTTTCAAACAAGTACCATTATTGTTACTATCACTAAAATACTAACGGAACTATGGACTTTAGTCTGAAATAAAGTTTTTTTTTAACGTTAATTATTTTGATTTTTATACGTACTTTATTTAATTTAGAAAATTCAATAAAAAATCAATAATTTTGATTGAATTTTCTTAACATTTAATATTTGTATAGCACACTAACATAAAAAGCATTTTGACTTAAAAATAACTGGATAAAATGGTATATATCATAGCAATATTATAAATGCAAATGTGAAATTTTTCTGTTTTCTTTTTGTTGGTTTTAATGCCTAAACCACTCAACCAATCGTTATTAAGTAACCTGGGACCTTAGACTAGTTTTCATGGTCGACATTTGTTGCAATAAGAAATAGAAAAACACAACACGCAGACGAAGTCGCGGGCACGACGAATAAGTACCTAACTAAGTTATATTTTGAAGCTAGATTTAAACAGATGACAAAGTATCAAATAAACAAATTCAAGTTCAGAAACAAATAAAAACAGATCCATCAATTAAAACTGCCAAAAATATAGCAATATCGGGATTAATTTCTAAATTGAAATACTACAAATAAAACTTTTCTCGAAAAGTGTGACAAAATGAGAGCAAAGGTCCGACCTCAGTAATTAAAATTAGATTAACGATTCCAATTTGGTTTATTTTTTCAATCAATTGAATAAAAATATCAAATTAACATCGTAAGAAATACAAGGTTAAGAGAAATAATGACTTTTTTGTGTCTTATTTGATTGCTAAGAAATAAGGAAAACGGAGGAAAAATCTGTAGTAAGGACATTGGATTTGGGACTGCAGAACAAGTGCCATTAACTGAAGTTGTTCCAGTCCATGTACATAATTTTTTTTTGTTGGTAGGTAAATATTCCGTGAGTAGTATGCAAATAATGAATAGGCAGATCTAGATATTAACATTAACACTGAAAACGGAATATTTACCATATTTACTGATTGTTTTGTGTTTCCGATATTTCGGCGCTGTTTCTGGTGCTGTTGTATATGAATATTATATATGTCGCATGGTTAATATTCCGTGTTCAGTGTTAAAGATAATGTTAGTGACCATGTCAGCTTATAACTTAGAACTAGATATCTTTAGAAGCTTTGTGGGTTAGATTTTTGCCAAAATATTACATAACATCAAGTTTCTAATCTCCGAAGGGTTAGGCTTAGGTGTACCTAATAGTACACCCACATTTCACTAGATTCCATGTAATAGGTGGCGAGCCTATTGCCATCAACCGGGCACGAATCTGAAAAGCACTTTTGTAGTGACAAAAGTGCTTTTATGACAGTGTGGACCATAATTTATGAGTATTAGCATTTTTTTCAATATCTTGTAAGTCTCACTAAAAATATTTGTAACTTCAGAACCTTTATGTAAAAAAATGTACTGCCACAAAAATGACCCCAAGAATCGCAAATTTTTTTACCCACCCTGTATAATCCTACAAATAACTTTCAATTAAAACAGAAAAATAGAATCCTGTACATTCCAGGCAAGGCTCACTAACACGGAAGATTCCCTAAAATCGCATAAAACAAATAAATTGTGGCAATAAGATAATAAATCCTTCTTGTCGAGGCCACAAATAGAATGTGGGGAAAACTGGATGGTATGAGGAAAGGCAAATAATTACTTCTACAAAAAGGTACTGCTTTATTTTCTTCGGCTGACATAAAAAGGTTTTGCTCCTTATTAAGTATTTTTTTCTACTATTATTTTTTATTTTGATGAAAAATGAGTCACGCCAGTAACACGTTCAGTAACAGTTCATTTAACCCCATTCAATAACTATTTCATGAAAAAGTCATTCAATGGGGTTAAATAAACTTAGAGGGTTGTATTGATGGTTTTAATGATTATAATTCTGTAACTACATACGTGTTACTCTGGCGCGACTCATTTTTCATCAACATACAACCTGACACTGACTTGTAAAAATCAAAATCAAAAAATCAAAAGTCATTTATTCAAACTAGGCTGAAAATCAGCACTTTTTGAACGTCAAAGTTACATAAGACAGTCCCCCAAAAATGCCCGCCCGTCACCACTTCCTAGTGCTTTAGCTGGGAAGAAGAAGTGGTGGAACAAACTCCCCAGCAGCACGTCTGTCTGTTTAGTTATGTAAATTGCAAAAAACTTAAGAAAACTTGCATTTTGCGTGCTACCCTGACGTTTCCAGCTTAAATTAAATGTACTACTACCAGTCTTTAAGTTCTTAAGATCTCGAGTTTTCCATTTTATTTTTTTCATTTACCGTTTTCTGCTGATTTTAAGCAAAAAAGCTGCGTTGTAATGACCCCGACTTACGAACCCAGACAGCCACATTGTTAATGAAACTTATTTCTTCACCACTGCTCTCAAAACGGTAAAGGAAAACAACGTGGGGAAACCGGCATGTCCTAGAACCAAAAATTCGAAGATATGTGACATCCAGTAACCAGCGCTGGGCCTGCGTGGTGGATCGTATCCCACTCCCTCAGACAGAGAGAGATGGCCTGTATCCCAACCGTGGGGACGTAAAAGGCAGATAGCACGAGCAAAAACAAAATAACGTCTAATAATAATCTCTCGTCTAATATTCCTAGTATGTTTATAATTTGGTGGTTGCATCCATTATCAAAGCATGTTACAAAAAGAAGATATAAACAAATTTTACTAATATTATGAATGCGAAAGTTAGTGAGGATATATGGATGTCTGGATGTTTGTTACTCTTTCACGCAAAAACTACTGAACGGAATTGGATGAAATTTAGCACACAGATAGTTTATAATCAGAATTAACACACGTCTATCCCAGTAGTATGATCCCGTGAGACTATTAACGAACTCAATGCGGGCGAAGCTGCGTGCATAAGCTAGTGTAGTTTTTACAGATAAGAGATCATTAAAGCACCGGATTAATGAGAAGTTTATTTAAATAAATTGACCCCACTAATTATTCTGACTTGAATTAGAACACAGTTTATCTGACGGTCATCAGGCTAACTATTTAGATAGCAACGAACATTAGCCACATGCAAAGGATACATTTTGTGAAATTAAGGGTCTGAATAAAAGATCTTTGTCTGTTCCGTGATAGTGAAACCTTTAAAAAAAAATTTCATTCGATATTTAGGATAAGCTGTGCTTACCTAGGTTGATCTGTGTATGGGTGACCACCAATTACATACCAAGTTTCCCCCGTGATTCGGAAAGCACGTTAAACCTTTTGTCCCGGCGGTCATTTGTAGATCTTTGACAGTCGTTACAGGTAGTAGTGACCCGAAAGTCTGACAGCCAGTCTTACCAAGGGGTATTGCCCAGTACTAACTGGGTTGTAGAGGTCAGATAGGCAGTCGCTCCATGTAAAATACTGGTTTTCAGCTGTATCCTGTTAGACTGGAAGCTGACTCCAACATAGTTGGAAAAAGGCTAGGCAGATGATGATTTTCGACATATTCTGTCCGTTCGTTGAAGACTGTTACTGATTGGAAAGCACGTGTGTTCTGTACACCCCTAAACAGTGCTGTCGTGAAGTTACTATATCTATCTCTATTTTACCTCCTCACCATGTCATTAAACCGCCAAAAGTGCCTGTGAAACCTATCAAGATCTCCAAAAAACAAGTAGCAGTCTAATGATGTGAAGACTTCTTCTTTCTCGTTCCCCCATGACTGAGGGTCGTGACCACATGAGGTCGTTGCTTTCTCCTCCAAAGCTCTCCATGCTGGACGGTTTTCGGCCATGCGGACAGATGCCTGGAAATTCCCTCTGCAGACTTTCTGACGTGAAGACTAAAGTCCGTTAAAATCACAACGACCTTTTCTTGTCTCAAAATAAGGTTGCAATTGAGTTGTTGCCGTGATTGGACCGTTTCAGGGAATCTTTCTAAAATAAAAGTAGTGACGCCAAAGAGCAATGAAGTTGAACGTGAATACTTAAATGGGTCGACCCCGATAGTCAACCTATTTGGGGGTAAAGCGGGTAACCATACGTTGGGAATTTCCACAAATGCGGAGGCCATTATCGTCCATAATGTAAGGAAGTAAGGGAAAGCAAAGCGTGAATAATTGACGTATTAAAAGGGGGAGCCGGTCTATACTACATTTCGTCGAACATTTTTTTTCAGTATAGATACTTGATGGTAGGAGAGCTCTTAAATAGGAGCCTTTTGTCCTTGTCGAGCACTTATTTCGTCAAAAGTTCACAAGCGTTATTTTTAAGTTTCATTCAGTCGAGGTTATTTGCAGCAGCATTGCTAGTACTACATCATAATATTTGAGAGTCTACCACCTAGCAACACGTTACCATGATCGACTTAGAAATTTCTAAATGAACTCATTGAAGTCTGGTTCATAAACTACTTAGATCTCAAGTGTGTATGTGGCGTCTATCCACTGACAACGGTCCACTTTCTATCTTGCACCGCATACCCTGACAACTGAATACTAGAAAAACTTTTGTCTGCATCAGAGAGAGGAATTCGCATAGCTAAATTCTGGGACACAAACATACCTGAACTTATTGCCATCGATACGCTAAGAAGATCGCTAGAAGAAAATATCCGAGTATCCAAAACTAATGGTCACCCCATTCACCAAATGCAAAGTACTACAAAAGGTCAGCCAAAACGAATGGTCTAGAACTGTCGCTAAGTCTAGGCACGAGGTAGATCTTATTTTCGTCTTGATGTTTGCAAAGGAGTATAAAAAAAAACATCGATGACCTAATTCTAATAGTAAGTCAAAACATGTCCAACCAACGACTTTTTTCAATGAAGGTGGAGTGATCCAAAAGTAAACTTATACTGTCACTTACGGGATATCTTCCGTGATCGTTCATTTTGAGCTCACGATATTTCGACGCTGTTCCAAGCGCCATGATTATGGAAGACGAATCAGGGAAGATATCCCGTAAGTGACAGTATAAGTTTAGTTGTAAACCGTGAAAGCTTAAAACAGTGTTTGATCCAAAAGTGCTGAAACTAATAGAACGTTAAAACTTAAGGCACCAGGGTAGCCCGTGAAATTAAAATTTTCTTACGTTTTTTGCAATTTTCAGGCCAATGTCAGGTTGTGTGTTGATGAAAAATGAGTCGCGCAAGTAACACGTATGTAGTTACAGAATTATAATCGTTAAAATCATCAATACAACCCTCTAAGTTCATTTAACCCCATTGAATGACTTTTTCTACACATTTTTCGCTATATATGTTTAAATCTCATGTAACAGGGGACGAGCCTATTACCATCAACCGGGCACAAATCCAGACTCCGTGGCTGCTACTGAGAAATTTCTGTTGGAAACCCCGAATAACACTTTACCCGACCCGGAAAATGAGCCTAGGACCTCAATTTCAGCAGTTGCGCTTGCAACTACTAGACCAACAATGCAGTCGCCTATAACATTAACACTCGATGCCTATTACACTCGAAGATAATATAGTTTAACATTAGTGAAAGAATTTACGAAATTAGACTGGCAGTTCGGTAGATTACCCCTACATCCAACAACAACAACAACTCAACAACAACAACAACAACAACAACTCATCAACTTTTTTATTTTAAAGATGGCGACGGCCACGTGACGTTCGAATCATGATTGAATTATATTATTACAACCAGAGTACAACCCGAATTGATTGTCAAATTCTAGATTAAATAGCGCAGAAAGTACTTCGTTATGCAAAAAAACTAACAAAATAAAAAATTCAAATAGTTAAAATTGCAGAGAAAAGCGTCAAGTATTCAGTTAGTTAAATTAAAATTAGCTTTTTAAACGAATCTCCGCTGCAAGTCTTAAGTAACTTGTTTACATTTAAAGTAGCTACTAAGTTGCCAAGTCGCGCTCTAGGTGGAATGTCAGCGGTCATGTTTTTTTACCGACTTCAGAAAAGGAGGAGGTTCTCAATTCGGTTGTTTTTTTTTTGATGAAAGTTTAGAGAAGAAAAGAGGAGCTTGTGTCTAAATAATAACAGTCACTCGAGTCGATGTTTAGCTTAAGCCGGGTTTGCCCAGCCCCCGTAGCATGACCACCGTAGACAAGGATTTCTTGGACGGAAGAATCGACAAAATGACAGATTGTGTCGACACAATGACAGATTTCTTTGCACTATCTGTCATTTTGTCGATTCTTCCGTCAAAGAAATCCTTGGTCATGCTACGGGGGCAGGTTGGTTCGTGGTAGGATACCCATTACATACCGAATTTCCCCCAACCTCAGAAAGCACGTTAAACTGCTGGTCCCGGCTGTCATATGTAGATCAGTCAGGTAGTCAGTGGCCCAAAAGTTAGACAATCATTCTTACCAAGGGATATCGTATTACACAGGTCTAACTGGATTGTGGAGGTCGTATAGAGGTACCTAATAGTACTGTATCCACATTTCGCCAGTTATGTTTAAGTCCCATGTAATGGGTAGCGACAACATAGAATTAAACTACAATAACTAACGAAGTATGTCAGGAACATGTAAAATGGACAGAAGAAAGAAATGAGCAGATAAGAGCCAAAACAAAAGTGACAGACATCTTGACCAGAATTGACCAGCAAAAGTGGCGGTGGACTGGCCACATGATTAGAACAAAACAGGAAAAGTGGAGCAAAATAGTAACAGATTGGTATCCTAGAAATGCTAAACGAAACAAGGGTAAACAAAAAGAGATGGGAGGACGAGTTAAGACCCTAACTGGAAGAGAGTGTCTTCGGGTTAGAATACAATGAAACCAGCTAGAGGAGGCCTTTGCCAAGAGGCACGCTGAATTAAGAGACATACTTTACAACTTAAAAAAAAAAAACAGAAAACAATTCAGATAAAAGTTCTTATAAGATAAGATAAGAAGAATAAGCAGCGAGCCAAATGCCATCAACCAGGCACAAATCCAGACTCCGTGGCTGCTACTGAGAAATTTCTGTTGGAAACCCCGAATAACACTTTGCCCGACCTGGGAATCGAACCCAGGACCTCATGCTCAGCAGTTGCACTTGCGACCACTAGACCAACAAGCCAGCCCTTGGTTTTCAAACCAACAACTAAGTAATTTCCACTCAGCTCAAAATACGACGTTACTTCCTTGAAATACTTCTAGCTATTTGAAAAGTTAGCCAAGTTAAGGCAAGGACTAACTTTGTACAGTGTTAAATTGTTGGGATTTAACTTCCTATATATGGCTCTCATGAATGTACACACGACGTGATCAAGCTATGCATTACCAGTATAAGCGGATCTCTCATTGTATAAGAAATCTATACAAAGCAGGACCATGTTATACTGGAATTTGTAGCTTGATATGTCACCGTGTGTACTCTCTTGCGCGAGCTCTCCTTTTAGAAGTTTGTCAGGAATTTGAAGTTTTGGACGTGAGTTGTATATAGTGTAATAAGTACGTTGTGTTGGTTTATGGTTAGAGCGTCCTGTGACGTTAAATTGTCGTATTATTATAAATAAAGGCGAAGGGTCAATTTTTGTAACAGGTAAGCCGATGTATATAGATTATAGATTTTGTCAATAGAAACCCAACTGTGCCATTTTTTAAAAGGAATCCGGTAGGAATCGAGTTGTATGGAACCTTCGCCACTGGTAGCTTGAAGGCGCGGAGCAAACGTAACGTAAATGTGAATGATTTTAAAATAGTAAATACTGGTTCCGAACAAAATATTTAGGTACTTATTCTTAAAGACTTTTGCTATCGTCACCTTCATGACAGCATCGTGGCTATTTTTTTATTTTATTTAGTATGGAATAATAAATAACTACAACATATAAAACATATGAGATTAACAAAACTAAGTAGTAATGTTGCAGTCCACTGCATTATCTGCTGATAAAACATATTTGAAGATCAGTGGTTGCCACTAGATGGCATTACCAAAATTAACAAATATTTTTTTTAAATACTTATACAACATTAGTTTTAGTATATGCGAAACCTGGTACACGTGTCTAGTAGTTTTATGTAAAGAATCTATCTACAAAATACTAAAACTGTTTCATGAAAAATCACAAAGTTTTATGTTTGTTCTGTTACCTAGTTGTCCGCACAAAATCGTGGTCACCACGCAGCGCGCGCCTCTAGTGTCGTCTTGAGCTCATTGATAATAATAATTTGGCAGTAGGTACCTAAATTATTGCGATAGGTACTTAAAGTCGCTCGGTGTCCAACTTTGAACTTTTTTAAATATTTTTGGGAAAAAATATAACATGGTTTAAAAATTATTGGAATCGATTCAGTTACTTATTCTGAACAAACTATATTCAGGTTTCGCATATACTAAAAATAATGTTGTATAAACAAATAAGTTAATAGAAAGAGAACTACAAAAAAAAATCAGATCAGAAACAATTTCATTTACTTACATAATGCAATACATAAATAATAAGAATAAAGATTGTAATCTTTAAAATTAAGATAAAAAAATATAATATTAGATTTATTTTTTTTATTTTTTGAGTATGCAAATATATCAATGTCAAAGAGGATTCCAAGATTCTGTGAATAGGGCAGCATAAGCCAGATTTCGTACGATAAGAATTTAGCGCGAACAGAGTACGTGCACGAAAATGACGCACATAAACTGTTCATCATCATCATTTCAGCCGAAAGACGTCCACAGCTAGACATAAGCCTCCCCCAAGTGTTGCCACATTGACCGGTCCCGTGCGACTCGCATCCAGCGGATCTCTGCAACCTTTACCAAGTTATCGGTCCACCTAGTGCGAGGCCTTCCAAAGCAACGTCTTCCGGTTCGTGGTCGCCACTCCAGAACTTTTCGGCCCCATCGGCCATCCGTCCTGCGAGCAATGTGCCCTGCCCACTGCCACTTAAGTTTGGCAATTCTTCGGGCTACGTCGGTAACCTTGGTTCTCTTGCGGAAATAGGAAATCTTGCATAAACTGTTCGGGAAACAGAATACCACAGTATCATCATTTAAGACCCCAGCATAAGAATTTTGCTCAACAATTCAAATGAGACATTGACCTTACCACCTACACATCATGTAACTTCAATAAGAATCACGTCGAGAAAGCCTTACATAAACAAAGCATGTACAATGTCAAAGACATATGTCATACACGTTCATTGACATGTGCGTGCGTTGACCTCGGGGTCTTATAGGGTAGAACTTTGACCCCCACGTGATTGTGATGCGAAAAGGATTATTTTGTTTTTACGCTAATCTTTGTAATAAGGAGTTGATTGATGAAATATGTATGAGATGAGAATACAATGACATGTTATTAAGAGTGTTCATCCAAAAAGTTGGCAACGTCGCAAATAGCTGTCAAATATTTACCTGTTTTAATTAATTTGGCAATATTACTGTATGAAAATAAGAAATATAGTGAACTAGAATATTAATAATGAGTTGCAATTAAAACACTGGATTTGATATTGTAACCGTTTTAGGTGTAAAAAGGCATTTGGAAAGTTTCCCAATTCGTTTTTTACATCTAAAACTAAATATTCGGTGTTACTATATTAATTATTGCATTTCATAATCAATATTTTAGTTCAGTAGCCTTCAAGAAGATATTTGTCTCGTTTACTTTTGGCAAGAACTTTTTCATGCTGTTGCAACCAAATAAATTTTAAAAGAGTAACCATAGTGTTTCTTGTCGGTTCTTCTCCATAGGAAAAGACCAACCGTTAATGTGCACTTTTTGTGACCTTCCATAAGTGCTCATTTAGGCCTATGCGAAACTATCTCGCCGTCCGGCGGTCTTATGACGACAGGCCGTGTCGACGGCGTGTTCATGTTCCACTCGCGCTTCAAAGAGATGTCAGCAACCAGGAAAGGGTCGGGACTGCGGGACTGTTCGAAAGAGATACCGCGGCCCTGGAACACAAAGGGGAAAGAAGGAATATGGATGGGTTTTAGTCAGTACAATTCTGACACTCCCTTCCGCTCCGCCCAGGGCAGGACCCCGTCATTTCATGACTTCCCATCCTAAAAAAAGGCCTATACGAAATAATTAATTTTTATTTTGTTGTAAAGTTACGTACTTACTAGACCTTCGTTGACGTGCTAACAGGAACGTCTAACGGACATGAATAGGCTTCTGCTTCGTTGGTCTAGTGGTCGCAAGCGCGACTGCTGAGCGTGATGTCCCGGGTTCGACTCCCTGGCCGGGAAAAGTGTTATTGGAAATTCACATTAGCAGCCACTAGGTCTGGATTAGGGATATTTGACCCGGTTGATGGCAATAGGCTCACCCAAAAAATGTAACTTTTGTGATATAATTGGTCTGGCTATACATAAGATATAAAACAGTTATCTTTTTTTGTTTTTATTCATTTACGTCATTTTTATTCTTGAGATTCTTTTTAAATGTTATTCAAGGCTTTAATACTTACATCTTCGACAATAATCTACAGATCCAGGAAAACGAATGCAAAGTTTATTCAAACCACATTTGGTGTGAAGTACGGCAGGATTAACTTTAATCTGTTCAAGTTATTAGTTATAAGACTTATCCGTGCTGTAACTTTATGTTAACTTGAGTTCAAGTTGAGAAGAAGTAAGTTAATGTGTTATTTATTTTCCATTTCCCATTTAAAATTACTTATTTATCTTTTACATTTATTTGTCACTGTTCATAGCAGCTCCCACCTTACGCTTGCCGATTCGCGGTCTCCACTCAAGAACACGTCTACCCCAATAGTCATCGGTTCTACGGCTTATATGGCCAGCCCATTTCTGTGCTGCTTACTTATTCTGTGAGCTATGTCGACAACTCTGGTTCTCTGTCGGTCAGATAGGACTATTTATGACTATAAGCAAGAATTATCATTACCACTAGAAACGGGATATTTACCATGTTTACTGATTGTTATATATGATTTTTTTTTTTTTTTTTTAATTATTATTTGATTGTTGTTGTTGTGTTGTTGTCCATGTTTATTGTAGTTGTTTTTATTTAGTTGTTGTTTGTAGTGTTGTTGTTGATGTTAATGACCATGTTAGTGACCATGATAGTTTAAAAACCTATAAGGCAAGAATTGTAATCCACCTTGTTAGTTCTAAAGTCAATTAGTATTCTCCGCAATATAACAAAACTATTGTTCGAACAAAATCAATCAAGATCCCAAGTAATCTATTGCAAATGTTTTAGTTATCTAACTACTTAAGGATGATTTCCACCAAACGGCTCGCATCTTATCGGATCGGAACGGATTTTACAATCTTTAAACGATATTAATTCGTGTACACAGTCATTTAAGTTTATACTACAAAGCCAGTACAGCAGCTTGACCGCGCGCATCTTCCGCAACACGTGATCGTAGCCGAAAGTATACTGCGACGCGTGATCTGCCCTGTTCGCCTGTCTCTCGTATCCGATCGGATTCTTTCGACTGTCAACACGGTAGGAATTATACTATTTAACTAGGCGCAGAAACAGATACGTTCGCAAGTGACGCTACGGAGCCGAGCGTATGCGTTGGAATCTGAGGCTGTCGCCGCACCCGTTCGTATCCTTTCCGATCCGATTCGCTGCGAGCCGTTTGGTGGAAACCATCCTTTACACTCAGATCTTCAACTACTATTCTAGTTCTAATACACATTAATCCTTTCCAATGGACAGTAACTCTTACTATTGTGTTTCTAATTTATTCAAAAGTGATTAATTTTAGCCCACATTTATTGGTTTTCTTGTAATCTCCAAAACCGAGAGTACTCTCTAGGATTGAATTTTGAGAGTAGGTATTGAAATGAGAAAATTCTAGACGGGTAAATTGAAATTGTCTGGTGTCTATTCTGACCCACGTGTTGTAGTAGCCTAATTCAGACTATTTTTAACCGACTTCTAAAAAGGAGGAGATTATGTATTTCACCAGCAAAGCTTTTTTTTTTCATTTATATTCATTGATTTCTCTGTGACTACTGGTCCGATTATCGTATTTTTTTTTCATTTGCTAATGGGGAGTCCCCTATAATTTTAATAACTTACTTGGGTAGTTTATGAGTTATCTTCTATAATACGTATTATTTTTATTCGTCTACATAATAACTTCTCGTTACAAAGTATTTACATATAACAAGATTTTGTGTAGGATATCTCAACCAAAAAGGGCAAAAAAACGTTTTTGCAAAAAAATAAACGACTTCCTAAAAAATACTATAGACCGACCGCTTTAATGAGTCCTCGCGAAGGAATGGAATATTCTGAAGGTTGATCACGTGTTGGTTCAATTAGTATCGTAAAACCTACGTATATTATGGTTATTTTAAAGCAAATAACTTGTGGGATATTGATAATTAACTTTGTAGACGCTTATTGTGCCTTTGATGGGGCAAGGCGGAGGACCCAATAACGCGGTCGGTCTATAATCTATCTCTAATAAATCAAGAAAGCTAAAATTACTAATTAAAAGGGGATGAAGGTTGTATGGAAGTTGAAAATTCCATCAAACACACGGATAGGGAAAAGCCTTGAAATAAGATAAAGCGTGATAAATATGTCACTTGTATACTGGTTCCGACATTGAAAAGGGATACTTCACCATTTAATATTATGTCCTGTACGATGATACTTCCGCATGTTATGCCAATGATATCTATGTTTGCACTGTTCAAGGGTAAATAATATTATATTTCCTTTATTCATTTTACTTACTTATGAAATATTTCATTTACAAAAAAAATGTGGTCCGCCGGTGTCGGAAGCAGGGTCAAAGCTGCTGGTGGTGAGGCTCCAGAGACAGGAACCTCCTCACAATGCGAGCTGATCGTGGGGTATTGCCTTCCGAATCAAGCCCTTGATCATCCAACCGCCTAACGAGAGCCTCCTCAGGTATTGGTCGAGGCTCTTGGCAATTAAGCCATTGGTTGAAACGACTATCGGCACAATGATCGCACATCGACAAACTCGCGAGCCAAGTCAAGATACTTGATTTGCTTATCTTTCTCGGCTTTTACGAGGTTCAAGGTCAACAATCATTGCGCACCGCTCTGATCGATCCACCACCACTATATCAGGCTTATTGGCTACAATAGTCCTGTCAGTGATGATGGATTGATCCCAGTACAGTGTGATATTGCCATTTTCGAGAACTGGGTCGGGCACATACCTATAGTACGGCACTTCCGATTCCACCAGGCTGAATTTTAGAGCAATTTGCTGATGGATAAATCTGTCTACAAGGTTGTGTCTATGCAAGTATTCACCGTTAGCCAGACGAGAAGACCCGGAGATAATGTGATGGACGCCTGGACGCTGGCATGCCCTTCACAATAAATCTCCGGTAGTTATTCGTCATCATAACTTCATCTATATTTATTATTATATTTGTGTAGTTGTAGTTTGTGTAGTAGACTATTTACAAATGAATGTATCTTAAATTAGACTATTCTTTTTTTTTTTAAAAAAACGTTGCCCCACACTGGCACACTGGGAATTTCTCATGTATCGTGGGTGCGTTTACAAACATTTAAACTCACATACACAAACAGCCAGACCCGGAACAACTACCTGTAGGCCATACAAATATTTGTTCCTTGCGGGAATAGAACCCGCGACACGAAGCGCAGCAGTCAATCGCTCAACCACTGCGCCAACCGTGCCGTCAAAGCGTTACTTAGTGGCAAGATACAAGACAAATGCAATTGGTCTTAAACTAGGTGGACTCCTATGCTATAAGCACCTGTTACTTATATAAGATTAGTAGAATGATTTGACCTTGAATACCTTGATAAGATCGGTTGACTGACTCCAACTACTGTCGCCATTCGAAGAACCCTCGCAATTCACGTGATCCATCAACACGCTGTCAGACTACCTTCAAGAGCTTTCAAAAATAAACACCCACGCGAACGAAAATATAACATATTATTATTTATAAGAAAATTGATCTGTCACTACCATTGGGCGTAGTTGGGAACATTGAGGAGATACCAAACAGGGATTATAAAAGTTTTGCGTTTGTGTTAGGGCTGCTACGCTTAGGCTGGGGAGGATTATTGCAGTCTGCATCACCGAGTTGACTAGCCCCCGTAGCATGACCTCCGTAGACAAGGATTTCTTTGACGGAAGAATCGACAAAATACAGATAGTGTAAAGAAATCTGTCGTGTGTCGACACAATCTGTCATTTTGTCGACACAATCTGTCATTTCTTCCGTCAAAGAAATCCTTGTCTACGGTGGTCATGCTACGGGGGCTGACAGTGGGAAAGAGTGTTTGGAACAGCTGATATTTTTTTTACCATTACGATGTTGGTCCCCTGCGATGCCTGTTGGAGGAGATCGTATCTAAATAATTACAGCTGCTCGGGTCGATCGTCAGGTTAAGCCGCGCTTGCCTAGGTTGCATGCATGCATGGAGAAAGTTGTTCAGAATGATGGTTTGTACCTCACCTTTAATTAATATGATGATGAATTGATCATTCCTTTCTAGTATATGCTGCATAGTAGGTATGGCCTTTTATGGCGCGCTCAATATTTGTTTTTAGAAATTCTCTATTTATATGATTATTTTTTCGGTTCGATTCTTTTTTTATTTCGTTTGTTTTTATAGTGTTCCGTACCTCAAAAGGAAAAAAAGGAACCGTTATAGGATCACTCGCGTGTGTGTCTGTCCGTCTGTCACAGTCAATTTACTCCCAAACTACTGGACCGATTGAGTTGAAATTTGATACATATATATAAGTCGGTGACCCAAAGACGAACGTGTAACGTAAATTAATAAATTTTAAACATAGGGGCCACTTTTAAGGGTGTAAATTAGAAAATGAAAAAAAAAAGGTTTTGCAGACTATATCGTGTTACATATCAAATGAAAGGGCTCATTGTGAGCATCTCAAATATTTATTTTATAATTTTAAGATAAATAATTTTGGAGTTATTTAAGAAAATATGCGAATATTTTATTATATTTTACTTTTTTATATAATTTTGTTGTACTGTCCTGTGCGGACTAATAAATACTTTTTATTTATTCTTTTATTCTTTCTATACGCATAATTATATTTCTGGGAACCTAAATCTGTTTAAATATCTTGTTACATAAAATATTCTTAAGTGAACCTAGTAAAGTTTTTATCCTACTTTTTCTTCGAGTTCCTTTGAGCATAATACACTTTGTGTGAAACGAGTCAAAGTGTTGTTAATAAAGAGAAAGCGAGTGTAAAGCTAAGTACAAAAAAATCTTTATCGTTTGCAGTTGGAAACTGTTCAAAGTCCTCTGGAAATGAATTGAGTTTTGTGAAATTGAATGATATTGTTTACTTTGTTTTTAAATAAGAAATGAGTACATAAGAGGAAGTCTGAAAGTGGCGCCACTGAAAAGTTGTGTGGAAATCGACTGTCGCGGTATGGGCATATGATGCGGAGGAATGAGAAAATGTGGTGAGGAAAGTTGTGAGTATGAATGTGGATGGGTATAAGAGTAGAGGAAGACCAAAGAAACGATGGATGGACTGTGTGAAGGATAATATGGCTAGAAAGGAGGTGTTTGATGAGGTGACGAGTAATGGAGAAGTATGGAAGAAGAAGACATGCTGTGCCGACCCCAAATGATTTGCAAAAAGTGCATGAGAATGATAATTATTTACTTGTTTTTGTGGTAGCAATCATTTGTCTATTTGTTAGTGATACCGTACCATTAGTCCAAGTTTATTTATATGAGTCCGACTTACAACATCACGCCTTGTAATCACCGAAGGATTAGGCAGAAGTGTACCTAATAGTACACCCACATTTGTGTATTTATTATTAAAATTCAATACTAGAGAGATTTCTCGGGTTAGAAGTAATAGGGGGCGAGCTCATTGCCATCAACTGGGAACAAATCCAATATCCGTGGTTGCTACTGAGAAATTCCTGAAGGAAAATCCTGATAACACTTTGACCGACCTGGAGACCCAACCAAGGCAGGGCAGCCTTATGATCTGCAGTCGCGCTTACGACCACTAGACCAACGAGGCAGTCTGTTTGTATTTAATTATGTATGTTGGATCTTGATGAGTATGTACTTAAAATTAAACACAAGCGCCGTTGTGCGGGGCTCTAGAGGTATAGGGTCTGATACGGAGCTTAGTCATGGTATCGGCAGTGATCTTTCGGACGTGCTCGCGATACATAATGTTATAGGAACTGCTCTGTGTTTCTTTTCAAGTTGAGAGTATTTAATTAGTACAGTAGTGTTAGTAATTGATTCTGTAACCATAAACTGTGTACAGGTTAAAGAAGCTATTTCTCTAGTTTACCCGTATACCATTCTGTGCCCAAAACAGTTTGACACTATGTATGTCACTTAGTACGTCCTGCCCCCGTAGCATGACCACCGTAGATAAGTATTTCTTTGACGGAAGAATCAACAAAATGACAGATAGTGCAAAGAAATCTGTCATTGTGTCGACACAATCTGTAATTTTATCGAATCTTCCGTCAAAGAAATCCTTGTCTACGGTGGTCATGCTACGGGCCCTGGTCAGGGTCGTAAGTACCAGGATGCGACAAGTTAAACTATTAGATATAAAAGGAGGCTAAAAAAAGTAACACTTGCACACAATCTTTACAATCCAGAAAAAAACTCCTGAATAACCTCAATTTGCTTAGTTTTCTGATATGCTTGAAATATGTTTTCTCACCGCATACAAATAGTCATATTTTTATTATTGACACCCCTACTCCCAGCAATCGCTCCACGCAATATACATACGAAATACTTCGCGTAGGATTCTTATGTTTAACATAAATACGTGAACAAAGTTTTGTTGACGATTGTACAGTTACGAGCATTCATATATATACACGTAGGATCTTTTAAAAGTGATTTTCTGTATCTATCATGATTTTAAATTTTGCTGTTATGGATGTTGTATCGGGCCTCTGACTACTTGGAATGACTGTCAACGATCTACAAATGACAGCTGGAACCTACGTCTTAACGTGCTTTCCGAGGCACGGTGGAGTCTAGATCTATAATGAATGATCAGCATTCACAGGATGACCTCGGCAAAGCGTAGCTTCACCGTCAATCACACTGTAGGGTATACACCTAATATCTAGTTCATGTATTTGTATTGTATAGCACACATCACAACACATTTGACAGTCGTTACAGGTAGTCAGGGGCCCAAAAAGTCTGACAACCAGTCTTACCAAGGGGTAACGGATTACCCAGTACCAACTGGGTTGTGGAGGTCAGATAGTCAGTCTCTCCATGTAAAATACTGGTATTCAGCTGCATCCGTTTAGGCTGGAAGCCGACCGCAAAATAGTTGGGAAAAGGCTAGGCAGATGACACGTATTAAGAAATTGGTCTTAACTCAAAGTTGAAATCGATGGCACACGAGAACATCGCAAGTACAAACATATTGATGTTCGTGACTGTACTGAAGGTGTAACAGATGTGTACACGTACAGTCGAGCTCATAATGTTATTATTTATTTGTTGATTAGGTGCATGTGTCTTGAGAGTAAAACAAATGACAGCAAGTTTTTTTTAAAGTGAGTGCGTGCGTGGGTGCGGGCAACCACGTGTATGTACGTGCATAGGTTGATCAAATTGGAGATGCTATATACTTATCGGACTTGACACTGACATGTGGCAAAATAGATTGTACTTTTGGTTTCAGAAACCTTTCTAACAATAAACTTAACTATTCAGGATTTTGATTTGGGATAAAATGAGAGGACATACAGCCGATTTGGAGGCGAGTTTCATTCTGAATTGCAATGCGTACACGGTTCATCAGGTGGACATAGACCGCTGAGCTTGCAAACGATATCTAGTTGCTAGAATGAAGCTATAGAAAGGGTGTAAATAGACCCTTAACATAGCCGAAAGGCACTCGTTTTCCCCGTCTTTGCGATCATGTTTTTGTTCTAGACCATACCTGGGAACCTTCTAGTTACGGAGATATTGGGGGTTCCAACTTATTTACAAGTTTTTTTATTAAATACATGTTTGTAATGTTAGATTTTTACTTTACATACCTCCACGACCCCCGTACTATTCAATCCATCCATCAGCACAATGCTTTGAGTGCTTTCCATCGAGTCCTACCGTAAAACGTGATTTTTCACCCCAAAAAAATAAGTCGATTCCAGCAATAATTTTTGCGTTATGTTACTTAGTTTGATGTACAGAATGCTTGGTTGACGGTTGACTATGTGAAGGGTCTGTTTACACCCTGTATGTACTTGGCTTGATCTATAGTAGACGGGTGAGGCGTGTATGTAACTAGGTATTATTTATTTATGTATCGTAGCTACCTGAAGCAAATTCCTACTAATAAGGTTTGTTAGTAACTTATTTCACAAATGCCTTGTAGGTACAGTTAATTAGAGCTACCGTACGTAATTTATTTAAAGCCTCATTATCATCATTGGCTTGCCCTTATTCCAATTAATTTGTGGTCGGGCCAGCATGTCTTCTTCATCCATACTTCTCTATTACTCGTTATCTTATCAGACACCTCATATTAGAGCCTCCTATGAAAGAATTTCACGCGTACCCAAGAAAATTCTATTGTTCAAGATATTTTCCTCAAATCATTTCCTGTGTTTAATATGACGTAAGAACATTCTGACAAATTACTGTTTTCCGATGGTGACATTGCCATATTTCATCTGTGCCGTCATGCGATGAAGCTGTGAAGGATTAGGGTGGAATACTGAGATAATTGTTGATAAAGATGTATGGAAGGAAGGAAATGCTAGGCCAACTGCCTGTCTGACCTCCACAACCCAGATTATTAAGACTAGATGTCAGACCTGTAACGACTGTCAAAGATCTACAAATGACAGCCGGGTCCAACGGCATCACGTGTTTCACGCAGGAAACTCTGTTTGTAATGGGTCACCCCCATCCACGAGCCAAAATTAACCGCTTAACCTGAAGATCAACCCGAGTGGCTGTTATTAAATAATAACAGCGTGGCTAAATAGCCACGAGCTCCTCTCATTTAAATTATCCACGTCATTAACATAAATATAAAAATCCGAGAACAACCTTAGTCGGGCCGTTTCAGTAGTCCACCAGACACAACACCCGTCAGGTTTGACTATGCTCCCTTTTCTATGGACGATTAGCTAATTTATTACATGACCAACGAATTAGCTAAGCAAAAACAACGAAATAAATAAACATGCTAACAGTCCAGCCCGCCATTTCACTAGCTACTGAATTATTCAGCCTAGATCTAGACTAAGACGCCGCAGACAATCAATAGTTCATTGAATTTTAAATCTAGACCGAAATAGTTATTTTGTCTGAGCTTCTAAACGATAATAGTTGAGCTTTGTGAGGTGGAAAACTAGACTAAATTCGTTTTGTATTTTCAGATGAAATTAATATAACCAATATTCATTTCATTTCATTTGCAAAAAGTGACTTGAGCATTTTATGAATGAGTTAAGCATTGCTTGCTGAGGTTGATCGACAGATGGACAACCATTAATAACATACCCTTTCGTACCTCGGAAATGACTTTGGCTGTCATTTACAGATCTTTGACAGATGCTCTTAATGTGCACGTCTTTCTACATCGTTCTCACATATATGAATAATCTCAACATGGACGATGTAACCAAGATTTTGTAAGAATAAATGATTTAAAAGAGTGTCCATGGAGTTTCTTGCCCATTCTTCTCCATAGAGATCTACGCCTTGGAATGTGCAACTACAGTACTTTCTCAAGTTATTATGCCTTGTGACTGTGACTGTAGCTTCGCTTTTTTTTTTGTTTTATTTGACAATCAAAAGTGCCTGTGATGGTCTAATTGAAATAAATGCTTTGAGTTTTTTTGAGTTTTGATGCTGATAGCCAGATATCTAAAGGTTTGACAGCCAGTCGTCATTACTTCATATCTGAAGTGGCTTCATTTGAAATACTGGTCTTCAGCTGCAGCCGGTTAGACTGGAAGCCGACTAAATATAGTTGGAAAAAGGTTAGGCAGCTGATGTGATGCTGATTATGTCATCACATTAGAACTATCTACAAAACACGCGTATGTTCCTAACCAAATTATCTCATGCTTGGTTGCGGAAACAAACATAAGTAAACAGAACACATAAATTATGTATTTACTAAAGTAAGTAAATTAAATAAATAACTAGAATATGGCAGAAAACTCTTGGCCTACATTTCAGTTACAGCGATGAAAAATTACCCATTTGAAGACGGTAGAAATTTTGATAAATGAACGAATTTCAACGAATGAGTTTCGTATTTTTGACAGTTATTATAACGTTAAATAAATGTGCGTATGCTTTTGTAACATTCATAATTTATCTGCGAGTTCCTATATTATGAGTTACCATCTGTTACGGGTTAAAATACGGCTCGTATTTGTCTTACGACTTGCTTATAAATTTATTTATTTATACAGATACTTGCTGCGCTTACAGTTTTCACCAAAGCGTGCGTCAAGCCGACACAATATTAACTAAATAATTTAATGCAAAATATATTAAGCATAGCTTTACTGCTACTCGTAAACATATCAAGATCCGGTTCCTGAGCAATCGTTTAGTAGATTCATCGCTTGGGTTGTGGGCGCATATCGAGCAGTAAGGGTACGCACAGAAGTAGCCGCGGGCAGGCCTCGCAAGGCACAGGCCCGCGACCGCCGCAGCTGGTCCGGAGCAAACGATGAACAACGTAGTCGCGTCGCAATTTAATTATTTAGTAGTAGATAGTAGTGCATCAACAGTCAGTTACTTACGTCTCACGTACATTTGAATGTCATAAACTACATCAACAAATTCAAAATAATAACTTTACATTTCATCAATATTTTTCGATGATAATGTGTTGATGCCGACCATTCCCGCAACAAACAGAAACGGATACAAATAGGGGTAGTATCCTTATATTTTTTATGTAAGTCCCGAGCAAATTTTCGTTGGACCCGTTCTATCATAAGCTTATATTTTTGCACATGCGGATCCCATACCAGCGTATTAAACTCTTGTTTGCTATGTAAAAAAAAAACCAATAAAGTCTAATTGTAGCATTCCTGTGTTTGAACCTATTGGCCTTGTATTTTTATTGGAGCATTACTGTTTTTCAAATTCATAATGCTGCAGCTTGAATGTAGGATTGACCCGCTGCAACTGAAGGCCTTATTAACAAGTGAAAATCGCTTTCAAACATTTTGAAATTCTACAACAATATTTCAACAATATTTTAACCTTTTCTGTAACTTATGTTAATCGATTATAATTAAACTCCTTAACGAAGCCGAAAAGCACTTGTTCTCCCCGTCATTGCGGTCATTTTTTTGACCCTACCTGGGGAACCTTCTAGTTACGGAGATTTTACGGTTCAAAGTTCCGACTTTTTCACAAGATTTTTTTTAAACAAAATTTTTTAATGTTATAATAACTCTATTATTCATTGCATCCATCAGTAGAATGTTTTGAGTGCGTTGAGTTCTAGCGTAAAGCACATCGGTTTTTATTTTTGTAAAGTCGTTTCCCAGCAATATGTTTGCGTAGAGTTACTTATTTTGATGTACAGAATGCTTGTTGACGGCTTCGTGAAGGGTCCGCTACACTAAGATTAACACCGAAGATTCGCTAGCTTACTTTTATCAAAGAACAAAAACTTGGATTAAAACTAGGCTTATATACAGCTGTTGCATTTCAGTGTCACGGCTCATCCATTGCAATTTCAACCTTATTCCAACGACATACGTATAGACATACAAGGTTTGCAGCGTCTACACTGGGAGTTATAAGAAGCCCAGCTAATAAAGCAAACCGTCAGTTGTTTCTGAGAGCACCCCTATGCTAATACAGGGTGAGGCAATATGAGTAATAACGTCTTCGCAGGCCGACTGAGTTTTATTAAGCGTAAGAATGTTAAGACTGCTCGCGTATATTTTATTGTATTTTCTTTGGACGGCGTGGTTCTAACTCGACATATTTTTGAAACACCATTTTTTTTCACTTTTGTCTGAATGTTAACACTGGTGTTGAAAATCGCTGAATGTTCCACGTCTGACCCACCTTCACACTGAACTTTGAAAGTGAGACATTGTGAAGGTCAGGAAAGAAATTTCTCCACCTTAACACTGGTGTGAATGTTCAGTGTGAAGGTGGGTCGGATGTGGAAAATACAGCGATTTTCAACAGGTATAATAAATGAGCTTTTCTGTAGCTTGTGCCAACCCATTCTTGTAGTCAATGATTGAAAATCCTTTTCTTGTCTTTCTGCATATAAGTATGTATAATGTATAAGAGACATGATGTCACAAACTTATATAAACCGAGAATTTAGAACAAGATTCTATAAATCTAGACCTTCCAGCGAAGAGATTCACTATCAAGATCAGCTGTTCCATACATTTTGTCCCTGTAGATATTGCACTATTGTATGGAACAGCACTTTTTTTTAAATAACTGACGATATTGCCAAGATTACTAATCGCCGCAATATTAAAAACCAAAGATTGAAACTAATTATTGGAATGCTCGGATGATTGGATTTTTTACAAAAAATCAAGAGAATTAAAATAAAGTCATTCACAACGTTCTCATTTAATACGGGAGTAAGTATTTTTGTACTACAATTAACTTAGTAACAGCAGCGGAAGGTACGTTTTTGAGCGAGAAAGTGTGCACAGTGGCAAGCTCGTGCTGTTGCTTAGTTTTTAGGGTTCCATACCTGACTGGTAACCAACGGGACCCCCTATTACTAAGCCTTTTTTTTTTTTTTTAGGGTGGGAAATCATCAAATGACCCCCCCCCCCCCCCCCCCCCCCCGCTCTGGGCGGAGCGGAAGGGAGTGTCAGACTTGTACTGACTAAAACCCATCCATGTTCCTTCTTTGCCCTTTGTGTTCCAGGGCCGCGGTATCTCTTTCGAACAGTCCCGCAGCCCTCTATTACTAAGCCTGCGCTGTCCGTCCGTCCGTCGGTATGTCTGTCAGCGGGCTGTATCTTATGATCCGAAATAGGTAGACAGTTGAAATTTTCACAGAATGTGTATTTACCGCTATAACACCAAATAATAAAAATAGATTAAAAATTAAAGGGCTCCCCCCTACTACGATGGTGTGGTGTACTATGTTGGGATACCCTTCATGCGCGAGTCAGACTCGAACTTGGCCGGTTTTTACTTTACACTGACGCAGGCGGTATTGTACAATGTCACAGACCCTAAAATCATATTGTATTCACATTATTATTGTTCTAAATCCTTGAAATCTATAGTTAAACTAAACTATGTATATCAAAACATACCTACACATAAGAGAACAAGTATCCCTTTCATCCATGAAACCCCAAAAATGATACTCGAAACGTTAATCGGGGTTCTAACCCTGAGTGGGTGATTCTCCGGTCAGTTTTCAAGGGATATTCTTAAGTAGCGCGCGTGTTATACCCTGTCAACCACCCCTGAGCAACCTTGGGCTTCAATCGTCCCTTCTCGAATGACCCTCTTGAAAAAATCTTCATAACTTTGATCGGTGTTGGAAGATAGAAAATGTTCTTGTCCGTCAAGGTTGAGGGTTGAATTAGGCAACAAATCTTTATTGTTTTACGAATATTTTGCGTGTTGTGTTAATACCGGGCGGGTTGATTACGTGGTTTCTTGAAAATGGGGTTGCAAGTTTGTATGTGCCATCTTTGAATTTCCAATAACAATTATCAACATATGTGTATGAAGAGCTCGTGGCTAAATAATAACAGCCACTCGGATCGATCTCTAGGTTAAGCCGCGCTTGCCTAGGTTGATCTGTGGATGGTTGACCACCTATTACATACCGAGTTTCCTCCGTGCCTCGAAAATCACATTAAGGAACGGCTTAACGTGCTTAAAATCTACAAATGACAGCCGGGACCAATCGGTCCCGATAGGCAGTCGTCTCAAATAAAATACTGGTATTCAGCTGCATCCGGTTAGAATGGAAGCCGACAATAACATACATAGTTGGGAAAAGGCTTGGAGATGATGAATTATCATAATATGTGTTAGGCCGACATCTATTAATGTTGCTTAACACAACTATCACATTACAATATAGAGACAGGAACATGACACTCTTTTCAAATCAAGTTAGATATGAGTCATATAAAACATAACATCACGCCTGTATTCTCCGTAAGGTTAGGCAGAAGTGTACCTAATAGTACACCCACATTTCGCCAGTTATGTTTGAGTCCCATGTAATAAAGGGCGAGCCTATTGCCATCAACCGGGCACTATTTCAGACTCCGTGGCTTCTACTTCTACGTCAACACAATGTAGAAAGTCATCATCGTTCAAATCTTAAAGATTACGATAAGCCCTACTAACCATACTAGAATGGCTACCTACATTGTGCTCACATTTACAAAAAAAAATGCTTCTAATTTGTATAAAACAATAAAATAAAACAAAATGACAACACAAACATACTCCTAAACTACAAGGTAATGACAAAAGATTACAGTCACAACATGCAACGTACTAATTAGGCATCTAAATGAACACGATATCATTAGCTAGCTAATGAGCATTATCACATGAAACTGAGTGATATATTGATGTTTCTGACAGATAATGATGTTATTCAGGTAGTGAATAATTGAATATGTCACTGTCGTAAAATGAATATTTAAGTTATGTGTGTTGAACAGCGGGGATAAATGTTTACGAAAAGCAAATCTGAATACTGAATAATTATATTGACAAAATAATTATACAAGGTGTACACAGACCCTTCACGAAGCCGTCAACCAAGCATTCTGTATATCAAATTAAGTAACTCTACGCAAAAATTATTGCTGGGAAACAACTATTTTTTCCCAGGCGATTTAGGTTCGCAGGGAGAACAAAGTGCTTTTCGGCTTCGTTAAGGGTCTTGTTACACCCATTACACAGGAAGTGAATATGTCACTCAATAAATCGAATATTTTATTTTTAATTGATTTTTATTATTATTATTAACTTACACACACTATCTTTACAGGACGACCCCAATACAATAGAGTTTTACCCCATTACATGTCTAATTGTAAAATAAAATCAACTTACGGCTAATACTTAAAAATCTAACACCAAAAGTCTTAACACAGAATATTAATATTTAAATATAACTAACACAATTCAACAACACTCTTGCGAATTCACTCAGATTGCACGAAAATATGTCAATTCTCTCATGAACTTCGTTTAGTACACATATTGTGCGGGTGAGGGGTGTTTTTGACAGCAGATTGGTTTTGGCAGCAGGCACGGCCAGCAGTGGCGGTCGCCGCCGCCTCCACACATACCGGTCTGGCACGCACAGCTTCAGGTGACGCAGCACACCCGGGTTATGAGCTACTCCACGCAAGAGTTTTAGAGCATAAGCCGTAAGCGTAAATTCCCGGTGCACTCTGAGTTGCTGATGTATTGATAGCGATGATGTAGCGATTGAGGAGTTCTTGGCTAAATAGTAACAGCTGCACGAGTTGATCTTCAAGGTTGCCGAGCTCGGTCCGTGAATGGATGCCCGGACCACCCATTACGTACTGATTTTCCTCCGTGCCTCGGTAAGCACGTTAAGCCGTTGGTCCCGGCTGTCATTTGTAGGTCTTTGACAGTCGTTACAGGTAATCAGTGGCCTGAAAGTCTGACAATCTCTATTACCCTTTAACCTATTAAACTATTGATCATAATATATAATGCACATAACAACTTTGTACAATATTCTGACAAATAAATGATTCTATTCAATTCTAACCAGTCTTAACAAGGGGTATCGTATTACCCAGTACTAACTGGGTTGTGGAGGTCAGATAGGCAGTCTCTCTATGTAAAATACTGGTATTCAGCTGCATCCGGTTTGACAACATAGTTGGGAAAACGCTAGACAGTTTATTTGATTTAAGATTTGTGTTGAGAGTCAAAAAAAAAGTAAAGTTGATTAACTAATGTGTATATTTTTGTAAAGAAACTCGTCCACTGGAATATTATTGATCCACCACACGCAGGTCAAGGGTATATCCAATCTGCGCCTTCAGGTGAAGGGAATTTACAGAATATACAGTGAACCTCTTTGACTGAGATTATGATGATGACTGATGCCTAATTTACTATGTTCAGCTGAATAAATTCCATAAGTAACCAAAAGCTTTTATTCGACGGTCCCAAATGACGTCTCCCCGAGACAGGAACGCACCAAAAACGCCTGATTTGATATATTACGCGCGAAAAAAAAGCTTTTGCCAACTTAGCCAGATCTAACCGTCTTTCATTACTCTTTGTCTTCCTCATTACTCTGTTCATCTCATTTCTCTTTTTCTCTCATAGCAGCTTGGCCACAATTTTCAACATCAAGCGACAAGCAACTACTGTTGGAACAATTTTTAAAGAGAAATTGCTTAGAGTTAAGGCCAGATTTACATTGGGCAAGGACAGTGGCAAGTAGCGACTACAAGTATAGTCGTGAGTGTCAAACACCTAGACAGTGACTGTTGATTCGCTATTGTCCGATCGGTTTACACTACCGGACCTTACCCAGGAGAATTTGTTGAAGAATTTACGGCAGCTGAAAGACTTCGCTTACAAGTGGCACGACATTAGGAGCGGCAGAAGACGAAGCCGTTCTGTGTCGTCGCACACACTGTATGGGACGGGCTAGACTGCCGCCCCAGAAGGGGGAGAAAGGCAAAAAAGGACTGGATCGGAAAATTTGTAACAGGGAGTCAAGAAGCGGCTGCGGTGATAGCACGTCCATCTAGGCGGGCCATGTCCCCAATCGTCCCCTTGATGTTTCGGTCCATATATCAAGATGTCGGTGGGGCCATGGGAGGTGGTGAGTTTGTCCTTATCCACTGTACTCATCTATTTCGCTAAACACTTACCGACTCATTGCATGCTCGATGGAATTGAGCGTTTACTGAGTTGTATAATGAGTGTTTATTGAGTGTTGATTGTTGTTTATTGAGTGTCAATATGTCACTCAATAAATCGGATATTTCACTTCCTGTAAATGAGTGTAACAAGATCTTTAACGAAGCTGAAAGGCACTTGTTCTCCCCGTCACTGTGATCTTTTTATGTTCTAGACCATACTTATGAACCTTCTAATTAAGAGATATTGGGGGTCAAAGTTCCAACTTTTCTTCTTTTTTTCAATGAGTCAAGGGAAAGAAACAAGTGACACCCACGTGTAATTTGATGCAAGTCGTGTCGCGAGTCACATCACCCGAGGTCGTGTACAGGCCGTTACTTTGTAACTCAGTAGTAAGAGCATTGTGTTGAGTATTTGATATTCTGTGATTTTATTATCATTGTTAAGGTGTTAGTTTGTACTTAGACGTTATGTGGGCAGTGATGTTAATAGAGTTAAGTATTATAGTTATATGACCTTTGAGTAAGAGCCTACATAAATGATCTGATTTCCTTTTCGTGAGATTAGTAAGATTGGATTAGTTCCGTATTACGGGGTCATAGACTACATTATCGCTATGATTTGTTAACGAAATGTAATACGAACTACTTACTCCACAACCCAGTAAGTTTTGGAACTAAAGATACAATTCCATAGGCGAAAAACCTTTCGGCGTCTTTCTTCTTTATCGTGTCGTGCCTGACCAGTACCTCTACCATGAGATGTCATCTAAAAATGACACGCTAGCGTTGAACTCGCTAGCGTGCTAACGTGGATCGAATAGATTTCGATAATGCTTCCACCATGAGATTTACGGAATCTTACGCAGGCGCTAAGGTAAGCTCGATAGATCGTGTCCTCTAGCTAACTTCACTCTACTCCTTAGAATACTTTCGTCTATGCTTCACTACTTATGTTTTGTTTCTTTTTTTCTCACTAATAAGAAGAGAGAACGGCTCGTAAGCTCAAAATGTAGTGTTATCGCTATGCTAAAAATGTTAAGACAGTCAATATCACAAAATAAACCGACAAAATAGAAAAGTTGACGGGTAGTGGACTAGTTATGGTATTTAGGGGTTTTTGAATTTTTATTCCTTATAGTATGACACTGTCGCCGTTCAATTGGTTATTTTGTTTGTTGACGTTATACGTTATGTCACGGATTGCGTTGTGTGGTTTAAGAGTTTAAAACAATAGATTATTTGGATTATATTTTAATGCAATGAGGATCAGTGTCTCACAGTTTCAATTGTTGGTGGAGTTCATGGAAAGGTATGTTTCTACTTTCTATTAAATTATTTTAAAGTTACAGAATTCCCAAATAGTTCCGCCTCAACGCAGGTAGATATGCCAAGCCACTTGAAACTTTGAAAGTGTTATTATAAGTGAGGTAAGTTCAAGTGTCTAAAAATACTAAAAACGTGAGGAAAGCAACAAATAAACAAAAAAATGGTTATGAATATTTGACTAAATTTTATTTAAAGGCACAGCTTGTTAGTACGTAAAATAGTAATAATATAGTCAAGTCTAGGTAAAATGTCTAAAACATAACATATTCCATGCTAAATAAGCTCTTGCAGACATTATTGTCGCTTTATTACACTCAAAAATGTATATAATTTTAATGTAAACATATGTTTCACACGTCGAAATGCTAGTGAGCTACGTAACTACTATCGCAAGCGTATTAATCGATAGCGTCTGTCAAATTAGTGACTCATGGTACCGTTTTGTATGGTGACAGCTGAAAAACGTTAGTAACTATCGAATAGATTACGTTAGGTTTTGAACCTATCGAAATCTATAGTGCTCATGGTATGTATTTTAATTCATTCTGTGACCGCTAGGGGCGCTATACAATATTTCATACAAATAATTTACGTAGACGCTAGCGAGTTTTGGCTGTGTAAACTCATGGTAGAGTTACTGGTGTCAGAATTTTATGCCGCAAATGGGCCTCTGACTTGTCTTTACATGTTGTCAAGAAATATCTCTCAGGCATGCTGGTTTCCACACGATGTTTTCCTTCACCGAAGCAAGTGATAATTATATAATCCATATGAATACGAAATACAATGCGGCACTGTCGCCATCTATAATGAAAGTGTTACATAGAAACTAGCTGTATCGCTGCGGTCTCTGGGGGGTTAAGATGACGTCTTAAAGCAGGAGTTATTGCAGTGTGGGAAAGAGACAGAGCTATACAGGTCGTCTAGCGCCATCTCTTTCCCACACTGGAATTACTCCTGTTTTATGATGTCATGGTAGGCCACCTGATAGTGATTAGACCGCTTTGCTACTGCGATTTATCTTTGCAGTTGCCTCAGAAATCATAACTTTACTTCACATAGAGCAACTGCATAACTGACCTCCACAACCCAGTAAGTACTGGGTAACACGATACCCCTAGGTAAGACTGGTTGTCAGACTTACAGGCTTCTGAATACCCGTAACAACTGCTAAAGATCTTTAAGATGATATATTCAAAAAAAAAAATATTTTTCTATTTCGCGTAACTTGTTAAGTATGCGGAAAAGGGATTTAACATTTTGGTACATGTTTTTGGACTCTTCGGTCTAGTGTCATGTAAAAGAAATACACGATACAATGTATTTTCTCGAAAAAGACAAGAAAATAAAACATAGAGAAAGTTTTAAATTTAATTCATTTATTTTGTTAAAAAAGGAGTAAATTCATTTTGGCACATACGTCGTTTTATTCCGAGCGCACGCACATTATAGTCATCTCTTATTTTGCGTTTCAAACGTAATTGCATCATTTTCGCTCGCTTAGTAGCTCAGTCGAGCTACGATTTATAGTTAGGGCCTTAAATTACAGCAGGAACCAGGGATGTGCCTTAACAGGCGTTGCACAGAGGGGGCTCCGGACAGGTCTTTTAAGAGGAAACGGTGCCTCCTCTCATGTGCGGATGGTGACCACTGGGGTGGTTTTAGTGCGGTAAAAATCCCACACTCCCCGGTCTTATCCCCAAAGACCGGTCGCCTTTTGAAGGTTTCCCCCCGAAAAAAAAAAAAAAAAAATAAAAAAAGGAACCAACGCCTTAACATACTTTTTGTGGTACGTATAAGAAGTTTATCTAACAAAGTCATGAGGGGCTCGTGGCTAAATAATAACAGCCGCTCGGGTCGATCTTCAAGTTAAGCCACGCTTGCCTATGTTGGTCCGTGGATTGACCACCCATTGCGTACCGAGTTCCCTCCGTGCCTCGGAAAGCACGTTAAGCTGTTGGTCTTGGCTGCCATTTTTAGATCTTTGACAGAAGTTACAAGTAGTCAATGGCCCAAAAGTCTGACAACCAGTCTTATAAAGGGGTAACGTATTACTCAGTACTAACGTTGTGCAGGTCAGATGGGTAGTTGCTCTATGTAAAATACTGGTATTTATCTGCATTCGGTTGGACTGGAAGTCGACCCCAACATAGTTGGGAAAAGGCTAGGCAGATGATGATCTAACAAAGTCATTACAAACCCACCTCACAGGTGGTCAATGCCCATCCCTCTATAATGACACCCCGATTACTGATTCCCGAGATTAATGTTAGGGATGGGTTCCCTTACATTAATCTCTTACTACGACACCCATGGGAAGTGTGCAGTGTTCCTTATCGTCCAGGAAACCGCAAAAACCTGTTATTGATGGCATAATAAGCCATACCGTCTATTACACCTATTATTTTCGGCAGAAGAGTGAGATGGATGGATCAATATCTTGGTGAGAAAAGAGATGATGGTGTGATTTTTTTATCCATTCTTTAATGTAATTGGTGTAAAGTTTTGTAAAAATTGATAAAGTTTAAATTAACCAATGTTTTGTGAGTCTATCGTATTTTTTACAAGCCTCTGTTTACTCCAAATGCAGTTTTTAGGGAGAAGCGCCACGGTAGCCTTCGAAATTCAATTTTTTTTAAGTTTTTTGCAATTAAGGTCAGTTTCAGGCTGTGCGTGGAACAAAATATGATTCGCGACCGTAACACGTATACAACATTAGTTTTAGTATATGCGAAAACTGAAACACGTGTCTAGTATTTTTTTGTAAAGAATCTATGTACAAAATTTCAAAACTGTAACATGAAAAATCAATGAAAAATCACAAAGTTATAAGCTTGTTCTGTTATCTAATTGTCCGCACAAAATCGTGATCACCACGCAGTGCACGCCTCCAGCGTCGTCTTGAGCTCATTGATAATAATAATTTAGCAGTAGGTACCTAAATTATTGCGATAGGTACTTAAAGTCGCTCGGTGTCCAACTTTTAACTTTTTGAAATATTTTTGGGAAAAAATATAACATGATGAAAAATTATTGAAATCGATTCAGTTACTTATTCTGAACAAACTATATTCAGGTTTCGCATATACTAAAAATAATGTTGTATATTAAAGAAATATAACTTAAAATTTTCAATACAAATACCAAGATCATTTTAGCGCTTACATAAAACACTCACTTGCGATCACGGTAGAGTGTACAGATATGAAAGGAGGTCACGCAAAAAGTAGTACTCAAGGTTAATGAATTAGAATTTACTTCGTTCGTGTACCAGTTCAACAAACCCAGCGCCATTTTTTCCGACCTACAAAATCCAGGCGACAAAGCACCCTAGAACTCTGCTCGTACCGTTAATAACGCTTTTAAAATAACCCTCTGAACTAAATCAGGCGAAGGACTGAAAAACTGTCATATTCTGAAATCATAAATCAAACAGTTTTCAGCGTTAGCCTCATTTTTTCATCAGAATTTTTGAGTGAGTTCCGATGGAAATTTAAATTTTAAATGAACCGTGTTATAGGTGTCTGGTTGCTGGAGTAGAATAGATTATGCTGTCTTCTTTTGTGTGTATTTTAATGAGATACACTTAAAATAAATATAATTGAGAAAAAAAAATAAAGGAGGTCATTTGTTGATCTTTGACAGTCGTTAGGTAGTTAGTGGCCCAAAAAGTCTGACAACTAGTCTTACCAAGGGGTATCGTATTACCCAGTACTAACTGGATTGTGGAGGTCAGATATACAGTCCCTCCATGTAAAATACTGGTATTCAGCTGCATCCGGTTAGACTGGAAGCCGACCCCAACATAGTTAGGAAAACGCTAGGCAGATGATGAATTAAATAAATAAAGGATATAATAATACCATTGTCAACGCTTCACAATCAGGAGGGCGCGGGGTCTGTATTTCTCGTTCGTCCAGAGGTCGCAAGCACGACTGCTGAAAATGAGGTTCTGGGTTCGATTCCTAGGTCAGCCAAAAGTGTTATTAGGTTTTACCATCAGGAATTTATCGGTAGCAGCCACGAAGTCTGAATTTGTGTCCGGTAAGATAGTATGCTCGCCCACTATTACAAAGGACTAAAAACATAACACACTACACCTCTGCCTAAGGCGATTCTCCCACTGCACCGCGCGCCGTCACGTAGCAACGTAACATTGTAAGAGTGTATCTGAAATTGTATAGGAAACATTGACAACGAGTCGGCGTACAGTGTTAAAATCTGCGGCCCTTAGCTACGCGACGGGGCGCGGTGCAGTGGGAGAATCGCCTTACCCTTCATTTCTAAATCGACATATCGATTATTCAAAACGGCTACTCGAAGCGGTGACGGTTGTTAGGTTGTCAAGCTCGTGCGATACGGCAATCGATTCGTTCTCTTTGTTTTGGAGTAAACGCGTATTCACACGTCGTATTTCATACGCGCCGACGAAGCGTATTTCACGCACGCACGTTCACGGCACACTAAAAGCAGATTGTTGCGTTTATATCTATTCAAATGAGCGTACAAAGCAATACAAAAGTGCGGGAGAAGCGTCTTTGCATCGCGTCTACGTCCCCGCAAGTGCGCGTACATACGGTACATAAATTTTATTTGCGTTTCACGAACACGCGTTTACTGTGCCACTGAATTTCAGCACGTTCGATAAGGCTTACTGGCTGCAACTTAATTCCGTATAAAGCGCGTTAAACGCGCGTCATTAATGCCGAGAAAATACGCCGTGTGAATAGGCTCTAAGCTACGGGCGGTTCAAACGAACTACAGTAGCTGCATCTATAATTCCTTATTGATTGTGGCTGGTTGATTGTAGTCGAAAAGTGTTCTTGTTTATTCCACATTGTAGAATGAAATAGAAGATAAAAAGTAATATCATTATCAACACAAGGAGTATTCTTACGCCTTTTTTTTTTTTTTAAAAAAAACGTTGCCCCACACTAGGAATTTCTCCTGTATCGTGGGTGCGTTTACAAACATTTAAATTCACATACACAAACAGCCAGACCCGGAACATTTACTTGTAGGCCATACAAATATTTGTTCCGTGCGGGAATCGAACCCGCGACACGAAGCGCAGCAGTCAATCGCTCAGCCACTGCGCCAACCGTGTCGTCTTTATTCGTGCGATTTTATTCTTATTTATGTTCAAACAGACATTCAAATAGAACACGAATTAATAAAGTAGCTAATGATGTGCCTAATGACCGCATGGCTAGTTAGTCTGAAGAGTACTTTAAATTGCGGTGAGGAGAGCTAAATGACAAAGAAATTTCACAAGAAATATTCTTGAAAATTAAAAAAAATAAATTAATAAATTTCATTCTTATATTTAATTTCTCATAAAGCACTAAATAGTCTGTGAGTAAAATACATAACTCTGTAGAATACAAAGTGAAGAAGACTGACATGGCGAAATTAAAAGTTCGCCAAGAAACTTTAATTTAGTCAATTTTTGAGGCAAGTTTTGAGGTATCACAATCAGCATAAAATAGTCCTACTGTAGGGAAGCAGCCTCCGAAAACACATTAAGCCGTTGATCCAAGCGGTGTTGTGTAGATTTTTGACAGTCGTTACGGGTAATGAGAAAAGTATGACAGCCTGTGTGTGTTGTGGAGGTCAGATAGACAGTCGCTCCATTACATTGCTCGATGACCTTGATGATTTGATCCCTGTACTGGTTTTTGTTGACTTGCCCCGCACATTTCGCAAAATTTCGGTTTTTATTTATTATTTAAAAATATTAAAAGAAATAACAGAAAAAAAACAATACAGATTGTTAAGTATATCATTACGTATTTGTTGTTACAAAATTCATGCCGATCTATTCAGCCGTTACAGAGATAATTTACAATTAAGGTTGAAAAAGGACCTATTTTCTACGATTAACCAAAAAAAATTGAGAAGGTTTATTAAAATTTTAAACAATACAATTTATTTGTGATGAACTTAACTATAACATACTTTTTTTACACGGAAAACGCACTAAGGGATTCATCAACAAATTTCTTTGAACATACGCTGTTTTTGAGATTTGAGCCATGTAATGCCCTTAAGCTGCATCTGGTTAGACTGGCAGCCGACCCCAATACAGCTGGGAAAAGGCTAGGCCGAAATGTAATCGTGACTTTTCCAAATAATAAAAACCACAGAACATCCCTACACAGCAGATATCATACCAAAAGCAACAAACATTAGGAATTTCGACTCAATCTACATATTTATACGGTTTAGAGGCGCGAACAGCAATAATCGTATTTCACTACAAATGGATATAAATTCCGTACAACTCACGAATTGCTCAGGCGAAATTAAAAAAGAAAAATTGCTTTTTGTTTAAGCTTCGCACACATTTGTGCTGAATACGGATTTTGAATAAAATACGTATTTTATTTCGGAATACATTTAATATTAAATGTGGAATAGGGATTGTGTTTTGTTCCTTTTCAAATAGAGATTCCGGGGCGTAATATTTTTTTGAAATTCTGTGAAACTTTTGTTCTTGTATAAGGCCCGGGCTCGACGCGAGTGGAGATGTGTGAAGCGGAGAAGCGAGGAGATGCGTAAAAGCTAGATGTATCCACAGAAGCTGTGCGGAGATGCGGAGAAGAGAGGAAATGTGTAAAGGTGTAGTTTGCAGCACATCTCTTCTCCTCGCGTGTCGTCTCCGCTTCGATGGAGTTCGGCCCTAACAATAGGCAAAACAATCAATACAACCATGATAACGATTTTAGGCTGTTCTGAAAAATCATTTCCCCATTAAATTAATACATACTGGGGAATATAATTCTTTCTGAAGTATTGAATTAAAAATATAACTGCTAAATAATTTGTTTGACCCAAGTTATATAATAAGTTACCCATAAGTATCAAAGATCTTGACAGCATGCACCATTACAAAAAGGCTCTTCTTAATTTACTAGGCGAAAAAGCTTACTACACAGTCAATGAGTACCTAGAAGACAAATTGTAATCTAATGACATTTTATTTATTTTTAATTAAATGTTTTATTTTTATTTATTTGTTAATAATTTAATTGTTTTATTTTTTATTTATTTGTTAATAATTTAATTGTTTTATTTAATTTTAATGTTTTGATATCTGGTTACATTTATTGTTATTTTGATTAACGAATTGAACATTAGAGATTCATTATTAATTTTGATTTATTATTATTTTATATTATTTTTTTTAGAATATTTCTACGCCGTTGAAGGCAAGACATAGCGCTCATTTTATTAATATTGGCATCTGTACTTTTACCTATGTTCTACAAATAAAAAAAATTGAATTTGAGCTTTTGCCCACGGATCAAATCCGTGGTGGTCGAAAACTATCCCAGTGGAACTTATTCCCAAGACAAAAAATTGTCTAATGTGATGATGGTCAGGTGATGGTATATCCGTAAGCTAAATATTCAAATTCGTTCGGCCATTAAGGCGAGAAGAGGTATCAGACAGACAGCCACTTTCACATTAATAATATTAGAATGGGTACATGTAATGTACGGGCATGTGATGCGGAGGAATGAGGGTGGTGATGATGATGATGATTATCATGATCTATTTACCGCATCAGTGAAAAAGAAGATGAGGAAAACTTCGTGAGGAAAGTTTAGAGTATGAACGTGAATGGCTATAAGAGTAAAGGAAGACCAAAGAAATGAATGAACCGTCTGAAGGATGATATGCAAGAAAGGAGGTGTCTGATGATATGACGAGTAATAGAGAAGCATGGGAGAAGAAGACATGCTGCGCCGACCCCGAATAAAATGGGATAAGGGGAGAAGGATGAAATGTTTAATACGAGTAAATATATAAGGTCTAACTATTCATACACGAAATATTTTCAGGGAATCATCTAACGGCTATAACGAAGCCATTTCAAGGGATTATTTTTTTATCTGAGTATATTTTTATAAAAAATAAATAATTTAAAATTACTTGACCCACAAAATAAATACTAGGTCCTTATTTTTGAACATCCATTACGCTAGTTTACTACGTCGTATTTACCTAGTGTCATTGTTAGAGTATGGGAGTAAAGATTTTATGCAAAAAGTCTCAAAAATTTTTAGAATTATAATAATTTCGTAAAAAAAAACACTCAGATATTTCTTTTTTTCGTTGCTATGGCGACTTTATGACTTATAGAAGTTACTCTTAAAATATTTCGTGTATGAATAGTTAGACCTTATAGAAATGCCTAGTTCCAACTCCATATTGTGTTGGTCCACACTTTGGTCCAACAGTTGGCGCCAATCAGTCGTATCCTTGAGAATGTAATATTTACATGTAATATACATCCCAAGTTTAATGTTTATGTACGTAATTTGTACATAATGACACCTACGGGTATATACGAGAAGCTGGTAAATTATCTATTTTTTTTTATTAAACATTTTTAGGGTTTCGTACTAAAAAAGATCCAACGCGACCCTATCACTAAGGGTATGCTGTCTGTCAATCCATCTGTCACAGGACTGTATCTCTTGAACCGTTATAGTTAAACACTTAAAATTTTCACAGAGTGAGTTTAACTTAGCAAAAATATGTACTCGATGAATATCTAAAGCCTACCCGCGGCTGTAAAGTCTCAGATGATGATGATGATGTGTATTACTAATGCCGCTATAGTGACAAATAAAAATTAAATAAAGGGTATCCCCACACATCATCATCTGCCTAGCCTTTTCCCAACTATGTTAGGGTCGGCTTCCAGTCTAACCGGATGCAGCTGAATACCCGTACTTTACATGGAGCGACTGCCTATCTGACCTCCATAACCCAGTTATTACTAGGTAATACGATACAACTGGTTACCGACGTAGCCCGAAGAATAGCCAAACTAAGTGGGAGTGGGCAGGGCACATTGCTCCAGGACAGATGGCAGATGGGGCCGAAAAGTTCTGGAGTGGCGAGCGCGAACCAGAAGATGTTGCGTTGGAAGGCCTCCCACTAGGTGGACCGATGACCTGGTAAAGGTTTCAGGGATCCGCTGGATGCGAGGCGCACGGGACCGGTCAATGTGGCGACACTTGGGGGAGGCCTATGTCCAGCAGTGGACGTCTTTTGGCTGCAATGATGAATGATGATGATGAATACGATACAAAGGGGATCCCCACACATCAAACGTAAAAAAAAATGTGAAAATATAGTGCGGTGGTACGGAACCCTGCGTGTGCTAATCCAACTCACACTTGGCCAGTTTTTTATCTCTAGTTTCAGGTTTTATGCAGAGCAATTCCGTTCGTCGTTCATTGGCATACATCACTGGTTTTTTACTATGTGATCGATTTTGGTGGAAAATTGCTGTCTGAAATTGAGAATATTTTATGGTAACTCTTTATACGGTATGTTCTATTTTATTTGTGCAACGTGTTTAATAAAAATTTGGCTAAAGAATTAGCATTGCCATTCAACGTGGTAGTGCTGCCAGTCTCCTGGGCACAGTATAAGTAATATAGTAAGTATCTTACTGTCGTCGTTGTGTAATATGCAGGGTGGCGACGCCAATACGACTATAATTTAAACTGGGTTTTCTCATGATGTTCCCAGTCTGCATACACAAATTAAATCGAATATATCCAGGAATTTAGTCACAGGACATTATTTTTATCATTTTCTACATGATGAAGATAAATAGGCTAGCACGGACCGGTTAACGACCCCCGATCGGGATTAACTCCAGACACATGTTGCCAATTCGCTACTTCTAAACCTTAGCCAAATTCGTTCCTTAAATTTTATTCCAGATGCGAATTAGTGCAAATTATACCTAATATTAATGAACAAATATTTATAAATGGTGTTCTATTTCGTTAACAGTTTTATGCTATTTGGTTTGTATGAAAAATCAATTTTTAATTTCGATGTTAGGATTTATTTCATAGTTTGAAAATATTCCTATGAACTAGTAGTACCAGTGTTTTCATTTGGTGTCATATTGTCGTTACCACTTTGTATGTAGGTACTGATTTAGTCTGTTGTATTTTTTTAAGGTTGTTTATGGTTTCGATTCCAGGTCGGGCAAAGTTTAATTGGGTTTTTCCATAATAAATTTCTCAGTAACAGCCACGGAGCTTGGATTTGTGCCCGGTTGACGGCAATAGGCTCCCCCCCTGTTACATGGGACTTAAACATAACTGGCGAAATCATCATCATCTGCCTTTTCCCAACTATATTGGGGTCGGCTTCCAGTCTAACCGGATGCAGCTGAATACCAGTATTTTACATGGAGCGACTGCCTATCTGACCTCCACAACCCAGTTAGTACTGGGTAATACGATAACTGGCGTAATGTGGGTGTACTATTAGGTACACCTCTGCCTAACCCTTCGGAGATTACAGGCGTGATGTTTATGTTTTGAGTTCGATTTTGTCACATTCAGGGCATGCAGATCCAGTTCTAGTTCGGTATTAAGAACCAGTTCTCCCGGTTCTTACTACTGCATGCCCTGTTACATGTCTGTGCACTTGGACAGATTACCCTAGCGTTGTTACTCAGTGCTCTTTTTAAGGCAGCATTACCTGGCCCATCCTTATCTCTTCTTATTTATAAGAGGGTGAGATATGAGGTAATACAGGACCCCGACGTACCCCCACTCAATGAACTCCGCTCAAAATACCCCAGCCGTTCATACATTCCAGAAATGAAAACTCCGCAACAGCACACTTATGATTTCATTATAATCGTCTAACTTTACGATTGGTTCCCGACACAGCTCTTCCACGAGGCAGGTCCGAGTGTTGCCTAAAAATACAGCCCTCTAAAAATATACCTACCCTTAGGAATACATTGCAGAATTGTTAGGTATATAAATCGACTTTGTTGTTATTTGTTTGGTTATTGGGGGGGCTATCTAAAGTGCTTACTTAAATATATGATGTTGGGAGAGGTAGAACAGTTAAAGAAGTAGGTTAGGTAGACAACATTATTTTTAGTATATGGGAAACCTGAATATAGTTTGTTCAGAATTGATTCCAATAATTTTTAAACCATGTTATATTTTTTCCCAAAAATATTTAAAAAAGTTAAAAGTTGAATACCGAGCGACTTTGAGTACCTATCGCAATAATTTAGGTACCTACTGCCAAATTATTATTATCAATGAGCTCAAGACGAAGCTGGAGGCATGCGCTGCGTGGTGACCGCGTTTTTGTGCGGACAACTAGGTAACAGAAGAAGCTTATAACTTTGTCATTTTTCATGATACAGTTTTGAAATTTTGTACATAGATTCTTTACATAAAAATACTAGACACGTGTTTCAGGTTTCGCATATACTAAAACTAATGTCGTATGATGAGATAGGTAGAACTGTTAAAGAAGTAGGTTAGGTATATACCATACTCCTTGTGAAATGCACTAGCACTAAAACTTAGTATACATACATCTTGTTCATGTTTATTTTCCAGTTCAGTGTATGTCGAGTATGATTTTAAATAAATAGGGATAATACTTGTTATATACCCTGAGAAATCCAGATGGCGTTGCGGCAGACCTCCCAGAAGATGGCGGAACGAGCTCGACAACACCAAGGACCAGTCAGACATTAGCCCTGGATCGAAACAACTGGAAGTCATGGGGAGAGGCCTTTGGCCAGCTGTGGGCTGACGCAGGCTAACAGTATCAGAATACTTGATGCATCATTTTTTAAAGAGTATGCATACGAGTTCCCCATCCCGTACTGGGCTCGCGTGGTCGAATACAGTCCAGTCTTTATCATAGAGAAGATGCCTGTGCCCCAGAATTGAGACCACTATAGAATGACTATTTTAAATTTTTTTGGGGATAAACCGGTCTTCTAAGGTCGCTTGCGCATAACATTATCTGATTATCCATAAAAGTAGGGTACGTATTACAATACCGAAATTTAAAAGACCGTATTTTAAGATACCTATGGACGAAATCCCGAAAAATTAAACGCCGAATGATTGTTTGTCCGAAAGTTTTAAATCCCGAAAGTTCATTTGCCCGAAAGCCTAAAACCCCGAAGATCCAACTCCCGAAATTACATCCCAAAGCCTAAAATCTCTAAGACAATGACGTGCAATACGTACCCGTTCAGTTTACTCCGACCAAATAAATTAGGTTAGGTTAGAATTGTAGCCAACTACGTCGAAATTGATCGCAGTAATAAAATTAGGGCACTTCAACATTCCTAATGTTTTTTTTATAAACCCCAATTTCGACGTAGGTCTAACCTAACCTAACCTATTTGGTCGGAGTAAACTGAAACTGTGTTGTAGTGCCATTTATGAGGAATCGCGGAAACTACGTCGAAGCTCTTTGGGATTTCATCCATCGGTATTACGTCTATTCGGGATTTCGTCTATTCGGGGTTTCATCCTTTCGGGCATTTGGACATCGGTATTTTATGTTTCGATATAACGGCTATCAGCATTTAAAACTTTTGGTATTTTGAATTTCGTTGTTTTGGACGTTGGTATTTCAGTCATAGTTATTATGAAATTTCGGGATTTTAATACGTACCCTAAAAGTAAGTATAAGTTTATGTATTTTAACAGCACGGCCCTCAATAGCACATTCATACTTCTCATTCTGCCCATCATCTGCCTAGCCTTTTCCCAACTATGTTGTTGTCAGATTCCAGTCTAACCGGATGCCGCTGAAAATCAGTATTTTTCATGGAGTGACTGCCCATCTGACCTTCACAACCCAGTTAGTACTGGATAATACGATATGGTGAGACTGATTGTCAGACTTTCATGCCACTGACTTACTGTAAAGGCTGTCAATGATCTACAATTGTCAGCCGGGATTATCGGCTTAACTTTTCACCACCCCTTACAAAAATATAAAAAGACACTAGATACACAAACGGGTATACATTTTAACACCATTTATGTATAGATAGAAAGTATCGTCTTCACGAAACACGCTTACAACGTGGTTTGATATGAAGAGCACTCCTCACTGATTCAGATACTGGATGCAATGTTCCTTCTGTAACTTTGTGGTTAGGTCCTTTTCCATCACTTTTGTTTAAAATGTTAAACCAAGTTGGAGATATAACCTTCTAAGTTTTTAACCAACTTCTAAAAAGGTGGAGATTTTCAATTCAGCTGCTTTTTTTAAAATGTTTTTTAAGCTCATAACTCCGTGATTACTGATCCGATTTACGTGTTTTTTTTTTCATTTGGTAGAAGAAGCTTGCGCGGTGGTCTCATTTCTTTGGGATCATTGAAGGAGATCAACAAGAGGTAGAACTATGCTTAGCACACCTTAACAGCATATATGGTAAAATAAAAATTGGTAAGATGGCAAATGGGAGGACGATTCCATTCTTGGACGTGAAAATAGGGGTCCGTACTGACGGTTCTCTAAGCCACTCAGTCTATAGGAAATTGACTCACACCGATCGATATCTACACGCTGATTCTCACCACTATCCCAGACAGCTGAACTCTGTAGTGATTTCACTCACCAACCGCGCATATGTTATATGTGACGAGGAACATTTACGTGTTGAGTTGTCAGAGCGTCTGAATCCAGTGGTTTACTTGTTGTTGTGTAAAAACCTACAAAAGTGCCGAAAAGAGTTCGCAAGCGGACACAATGAGTTTCGTGTGTCGGGAACAGAATCGAGTTGCGAGTGACAGTGGTAGCAGTACTGCGATGAAAAAACGAACAAGAAAGAGGGTATTTGTCTGCTCGTAAACACCCACCCGCAATAACTTTAGTTTATCCATGATCACAGGCGTGCAAAAGTCCGTTCGCGCAAAAGTCCAATCGTGCAAAAGTCTATGCGCGTATGTTTTTTCGCGCAAATGTCCTTCGCGCAAATTTCTTTCGCGCAAGTGTCCCAGATCCAGGATTTATTTGATAGTTTATAAATATTCCTTTAAATAAGTGTTACCCGTGTTTTCATTTATTGTCTTACTAGCTTTTGCCCGGGACTTCGCTCGCGTTAATTTAGAATTTGACAATTAAACTCACAACTAAAGTTTCTATAACACCATTATGATTCAATCATGATTGGAAAGACCCGTGTGGCACCATCTATTATCAAAAGAAAGTTACTGTTGTTTTCCTCAGGAACAGTACTTTTTTTCGGGATAAAAGGTACCCTATGTGCGTGTCTGTATACCTGACAACGTATATGCAAAATTTCACGATGATCAGTTCAGTGGTTTAGGCGTGAAAAGGTAACAAACAAACCAACTTTCTTGCGCATTTATAATATTATAGTAACGACAAGGAAGTAAGGATTGTCGGCGCTACCCTGTATAATTTTATTTCCTCATCATTGAAGTAGGCCAAAACTCGATTGAAAACAAGCCACGCTTACCAAGACAACGTTAAAATAATTTGTACAGATCCCACTATAAACATGGCTAACTTTAAATTTTATTGTTTTAGTTCACAAACAATATTCCTAATGGTTTAAAGTTTTGAATTTATGTGTTTAAGGAGTTTTGAACTTTAAATATAATAAGTTTTAGAATCAATTTGTTCAGATCAAAATTCGATTAAGATTATTTTCGTGTAATCGCGTTTGGTTTTAGTCGTAAATAATCTTATGTGTCGTTTATTGCTAAAGTATGGACTAAGTTAGTACTAAGTTCTAAAAATCTAAACGAAAATATGTAGGACATTAAATTGTGATTTACGTCTAAATTACGATTTAATATGCCACAGAAAAATATAAAGCTGAGCTGAAAAATATGAAGCTTACTCACCTTTGTATGGGACATGACTTGGGAAATGTAGGTGGAACTGCCTACCTTTGAGGAATACAAAACGTGTTGTACAGTCGCCAGCGTATCAAGTTACCACAAACTGACAGATAAAATATTGACGGTTAGGTTCAAAATCGAATGAGAAAATTTTACAGTGTGTAGTAACATGATGCACTGGCGAGTGTGCTATTAAAATAGTGTAAAACCATTAATACAACCCTTTCATTTAACCCCATTGAATGAACTTTTCATGAAATATTTATTGAACAGGGTTACATGAACTTAGAAGGTTGTAAGTACCACTAAGTTCTTTAAAGAATTTGTACTCCACATTTTCCTCACGAATTTTCTTTCTTTGAGGCAAAAGAGTTTTTAAAGTTTACTTAAGATGGTCTTACGTGACTTTCGTATACTTAAAGTTTAAGTTAAGTTCTCAAATTCTTTACAGCTTACTCTTACATGTAAGTTTTTGAAACTAAAAGTGTTAGGATTCGCCATGTGCTTTTGAAACTTAGCGGCTTACAAAAAGATTAGATGGGTTGGCGTTAGTGAAAATGATTGTACCAATGATATTATAAATAAAAAGAGGTAGATATCGCACAAGCGCGCGCAAATTGTTGCAGACAAATTCAGACAATTGTCGTAATTTAAGTTGTTATATTTGAACGCCGCTCAGTATGAACGTAGCGTATCTTCTTTAAAATATCATTGGTTCATACTATTTCATATTAAGATTTATAAAGTGCGATGATTGCGGCGCGTACGGCTACTGCGGCGCGTCTAGGTGTGCGTCCACCATTAGGCTGACAAACAAAGTGAGATAGAAGATGTTTTTCATCATCATCACATAAATCAAATTATATTGGATACAGTGGGACTGGAAATAGGCGTCTCCTAAGAAAAGGAACTACAACCGGCTCTTGCTTTTCGGACAGGGTTTCTTATCACTACATAGTATAAAAGTCGCTCTCGCCCTGTGTCTGTCCCTATGTATGCTTAGATCTTTAAAACTACGCAACGGATTTTGATGCGGGTTTCAGTAATAGATAGAGTGATTCAAGAGGAAGGTTTATATATATATACTGCACCCGTGCGAAGACGGGGCGGGTCGGAAGTTTTTTTTATATAATAGCATAGATCCGCATTTACACAAATAATTTAACTCGATGTTTTTCTGGATTGGGCAGTGTGATAGATATAAAAATAAAATAAATCAAATACTATAAAAAAAAAAAACATTTTTTTTTTTTGTTGCTATTTGTATTGAAATCGTGTAAAATTAAATAGTTTTCGATGCTAAAAATAAACTGCATTTCAATTGAATTCAGGTTATAGTAAAAATATTCGGTTTTACATTCAGTTAACTGAAAATTGTAATCAAGCAAAAGTCAGTTTCGTCAGTCTCATCAGTTTCGCCTGAGGCGATCCTGAAATCGTTTAAATTATTTTTGAGAATGATTACCTGCGCTTTACAAAGTACGTAAATTTATTATTAAAATAAAAGCGGAATATAGGTTTTAGGGTTCCGTAACTGAAGGGTAACTAATGGGACACTATTACTAAGCCTCCATTGTCCGTCCGTCTGTCTGACAGCGGGCACGGCATCTCATGATCCTTAATAGGCAGACAGTTTAAATGTTCACAGAATGTGTACCTATTTCTGTTGTCGCTATAACAACAAATAAATTAAAAATTAAAGGGGGCTCCCCTATTAAGATGCTACGGAACCTTTTATGCGTGAGTTCGATTCGCACTTGGCCGGAATTTTTTTTTCCTTAACAAATCCATACAGACCTTTTCTTTATGTGTATATTTAAAGCTGAATAAACATGAAATCATCAGTGTAACTTTAGTTTTTTTTTTAATAATTTGTGCGTAATTTATTCGATAGTGTAGGTACCTGTAGTCATCGACAAAAATCGTTAAAAACTTCAGTTTTTTTTTTTCCTTCAAAATAAAACATAATTAAAGTGACGCAAAACGCCAACAATTATAACCAAGTGGTGACAAGAAGAAAAAACCTATCGGATATACTCGCGACCTTGCAAAGAATATTATTATGCAAGAAACGTGATAACGCTCAATTTTAGCCTGAAAACTCTACCTAACAAGTTAGACAATTTTTAGGTACTTAAGTGGAAAATTAAAATTGAGAGTAGTCGTGACACGTGTATACAGATCAATCAACCCAGCCTCCCAGTCCACAGCTGGACAGGCTGCACCACAAAATCCTGTTCTCCGCCTCCGCATCCAACCTGACCTGACCGGTTGTCAGTTTATTTAGAAGCTTCGTTTGCCAGCATCATCATAAAGCTGAGTAAAGGTCTCTCGATAACATAACATAATATCACGCCTGTAATCCCTGAAGGGTTAGGCAGAGGTGTACATAATTGTACACCTTCATTTTGCCAGTTATGTTTAAGTCCCATTTAATAGGGGGCGAGCCTATCAGGCACAAATCCAGACTCAGTGGCTGCTACTGAAATTCCTGATCGAAAAACTCAATAACACTTAGCCTGACCTGGGAATCGAACACAGGACCTCATGTGACCACTAGACCAATACATTCTAAATATAATATGTATAAAACAATATCATCAGTTGTATTCTATTATATGGCCTTGTTGTTGACCGAAAAAACACAAATTTTCAATATGCTAGTTACTGAAAATATCCCAAGAGAGAAATCTAATCAAAAATTGCCGAACTGAATAGAAGACCGATCGCACCCAGGAGACAGTCAACAGCTACTCTTGCAAGCAACTAGGCAGTACAGCTTTGATCCTGCACCAGATGCGGGACGCAGGTACATTATAAAGGGTGTAAGTAGACCCTTAACGAAGTCAAAAGGCACTTGTTCTTCCCGTCATTTTGATTTTTGTTTTAGTTCTAGACCATACCTGGGAACCTTCTAGTTACGGATACATTGGGGGTCAAAGTTCCAACTTTTACACAAGTTTTTTTCTTAAATACAAGTTTTAATATTTTTTTTTAAATTTTGCCCCACACTCGGAATTTCTCCTGGATCGTGGGTGCGTTTACATACATTTAAACTCACTTACAAAAACATCCGGACCCGGAACAACTATCTGTAGGTCATACAAATATATTTTTCCGTGCGGCATTCGAGCTCGCGACATGCAGCGCAGCAACCAATTGCTCAGCCACTGTGTCAAATGTGCCGTCGAATACGTTATTTAAATGTTAATTTACTTTAAATACCTCCACGACCCCCGTACTACTCAATGCATCCATCAGCACAATGTTAGACTACCTTACATTGAGTGCTACCGTAAAACGTGATTTTTTAACCCAAAAAAAGTCGTTTCCCAGCAATAATTTTTGCGTAGACTTACTTAGTTTGATGTACAGAATGCTTGGTTGACGGCTTCGTGAAAGGTCCGTTTACACCTTGTTTACGAGTTTTGAACCAGGCGTGGTGTGACTAGTTACATGACTTCCTACCTAGTCATTGAAACAACCCAGTGTCAGTCAATTTGGTGCAGCCGACGCGAACTTAACTATTGTAGTATGTAAACTGTATGTAATATTGTTCCTAAACCTAGCATTTGCTTAGAGTTAATATTACATGAGTACATAATTATTAATAATCCGAATTAGCTATGCGTCATTGCTAATGCATAGTAATTAGTTGTAATTATTTACGCGTTAATAAAGCATGTACTAACAAGCCTGCTTAATTAATTTCAAATGTGGGTCAAACGTTTTGATTCGGTATCAACCAGCGGGCCATCTAGTAATAAACTGTAATATAAATACAAAACTATAAAATATTCTGCACCATGTTTCAACTAAACAATTCATCCTGAGAAAAGAATATCTGAAAGAACTCCAACAAAAAAGATTTTTACTTTCTTTGCACCTTTTGCATTTTCAAATTTTATGTCGCATACCTACCATTTTCTGTGGCTGATCCCTTCTTAAACTCCGAAAGCGCATTATATGAGCATATAAGTTTAAAGCGTAGGTACCAAGTACAGTTGACAAAATTGGCATATGCAAGTAACATGGTACTGGTTTACTTTTCAGTCCATAATTTGTGGGTGCCAGTACAAAGGGGTATCGTATAACCCGTACTAACTGGGTTGTGGAGGTCAGACAGGTAGTCGCTCCATGTAAAATACTGCATGCGTCTAGGCTGGAAGCTGACCCCAATATAATTGGGAAAAAGCTAGACAGATGATGTTATGTGGGTGCTGATAATTCAATTTTTTGATGTCGTTCTTCTTCCATGTCATGCATAAAAACTTAACTAAACCTACTGTAGTTCACATCTGGACTAAAAGCTGTTTCAGCACAGGTCGCCATCAAACTTGCTCATTCACTACTATCTAGCTGATGCTGGAAAGCATACAAACATTGCACAGCTGCATTGGAATGTATACGAATTTACGAATCCACTGAAAGTTGGCTTGCTTATCACCTAGAGCCTAGCGAGTAGGGAAGTGAGAAACAAAGGTCCGTACTTCGCGCTTGGTGCCTTCTCTAGTCGCTTAGTGTGTATCGAAATAGCGCGAAATGCGGCCGGTTGCAAAGGTTCTAGAACGTTATTTTCACTTCGCTTCTCGCTAGGCGACTCGGTCAGCACCAGGTGCTAAGCAAGCAACCTGTCAGTGCGTACGTAACCTAACGATACAGTGCAAAATTTATTCTTTAGATAAATACCAAACTGCCTCGTTGGTCTAGTGGTCGCAAGCGTAACTGCTGAGCGTGAGGTCCTGGGTTCGATTGCCGGGTCGGGCAAAGTGTTATTGGGTTTTTCCATCAGGAATTTCTCAGTAACAGCCACGGATTCTGGATTTGCACCCGGTTGATGGCTATAAGCTCGCCCCCTATTAAATGGGACTTAAACATAACTGGGCGAATGTGGGTGTACTATTAGATATACCTCTGCCTAACCCTTCGGGGATTACAGGCGTCATATTATGTAGATACCAAACTCTTTTGTCAACGGTACACCGGTATCCTCCAAGGTGAACAACCTGATCAGATCTTCGGTTTTCAGAAGACATCTATTTAAATATTCGATCACAGCTTTACGGGGTCAAGACTTGATCTTTGACCCTTCGGGATCTTTTGTTAGGTAGACCCTCGTCTTCAATGGAGGTGGAATGGTAGATTTTAAGATAAGTATCCAACGATTTGTATTTGAGGAGTGTAAGCGATTTTCCTTTGTTTTCGAACACAGAGATTTCGTCGACCGCTTTGGTGCTCAAGTGTTTGAGTAAAGGTAGCCGTTTAAGTTGGTAGATTTAGAAGGTTTGTTTGTATTTGAAGGCTAAAGAGATGCAAGGATATTTTGGCGCTTGTGTGACATTAACCGAGGATATATGGGAGCTTTATTAGAGCAACAGAAGTGAATACAACAGTTTTTAGATTTTTTGTCTGTCTGTCTTTCTGTCTGTATGTTTGTACGTGCATCACGCAAAAACTACTGCATGAATTTGAACGCTGTTTTCACCACTATACTGCTAGATGCTTAACTTAAAATATAGGCTACATTAGATATAGTTTTGGACCGAATAGGTGGCGATGTGCGAAGCAAGGGCGGGTCGTTAGTTTAATAATAATTTGAAAAATAAAACCAAGACGATGATTCTAATAGGTGCAGTCGCTAGCACATCAAGTTACCAAAAACTGTCAAATTTCTCCAAATTATTTTAAATCTTAAAAAGTTGACGGTTAAGTTCAAAATTGAATGAAAAAATTTGACAGTTTATGGTAACTCAGTTTAGTTTTGTGTTTATTCTATTTTGGTATTGACCTGGGTTATGACACGAGATCATTTTTATCCCGGTAAGTAAGTAGTATGTTCACGTGGGATCCTTTCTTACATCATCAACAACATTCACGCGTGCAAATATTCTAGTTTACACATAAACAATGCAGTAAGACAAGGCAACAAATTCCGGCTGCATGCGACATTCCCGAGTAAGTGTTGAGTTTGATCTTGTCGAAAAGTTTTGACAATTGTTGTCGCAAAGTGTGTCGTTGACATGAGTTGCGCGTTTGCTAGTGTCCTTTGTCGTCCTTCCATTGTTTGATAACGACGTGCTTTTTAAAATATTTTACAGTTACTGTAAAAGTTTAAAAGTTGCGCCAGTAACAGAAAAGTTGAAATGGAATCGACTCTCTTGGTATGGACATGTGATAAGGAGGGACAAATCCCATAATATGGGAATAAAACGAGTATGTCGGATCCGGTCGTTAGTATGACATAAAATGAATCGCAAGTACGACGGTGGTGATATCACGCGACCTACGAGTACTTACAAGTCTACCCACACCATAGCGTGCTTCTACGGAGCCCTGATGTTCAAGCCCGAGGCGACATTCAATGTTTGATCACGGCGGAGTTCCTTGGAACTGTACCCGATTCATTGTGCCCCGTGTTATTGTGTTAAGTTGTAATCTCAAGTAATTCGTTAGTTTTGCTAGAAACAGTGTATCCCACCAATAGGCTCGCCCCTTATTACACAGGATTGAAACATTACTGGAGCAATGTAGGTCCTGTGTAATATTAGGTACACCTCTGCCTGACCCTTCGAGATGTTCAAGAATGTAAGACGGCACGGTTGGCGCAGTGGTTGAGCGATTGACTGCTGCGCTTCGTGTCGCGGGTTCGATTCCCGCACGGAACAAATATTTGTATGGCCTACAGGTAGTTGTTCCGGGTCTGGCTGTTTGTGTATGTGAGCTTAAATGTTTGTAAACGCACCCACGATACAGGAGAAGCTCCAAGTGTGGGGCAAAGTTAAAAAAAAAAAAAATATATATATATAGTTTTATTAAATTAAAAAATCACAACGTCCGTTTTAAAATCCGTATTTACAAAAATAGTTGTTTATAAGCAAACACTGCGCTATTCTTGCAGGAAATAAACAACACTAACCTTTGGGATTCGAAGCTTAGGAAAGGTTAAACGGTTTGCTGGTACAGACACCAGCACATCAACCTACCCGAAACTGTAGATTTTCCCAATCAACCTTGAACCTAATGCTTTAGCGATAAAGTTGAAAATCTATTAAAGGAGTTTTCAGATTGTAGCAGCTTGATGTGCTGGCGTGAGTACAACTCCTGACATTTTCTTGTGCAAATATTGAGAAAAGGAATATACACGTTGTATCAACAACCTTGCTTACGTAAATATTTGGTAAGCGAGACAGTTTAACAAATTTAGAATTTTAGAATGCAAAAACATCAAAATGGCTGAGCCACTGTTTGACAACAAGTATTATTTAACTTAGTGACAGCCTAGTAGTGTGACTGACGGACTGCTAAATCATAGGTCTCGAGTTCGAACCCAAGACATGCACCTCTGATTTTTCGGATTCATGTGCGTATTGTATAATTATCACTTGCTTCGGTGGAGGAAAACATCGTGAGGAAAGCAGCATGCCTGATAGATATTTTCTCTATGGCATGTAAAGCTAAGTCAGAGGCCCATCACATGGGAGCCAAAAAAACACTCTGACACCAGGTTAGGCACTTACCACACGATAAAGAAAGAAGGAGAATTACCAATTGATCTCTAGTAATAGTAAATGTAATTAATGCTGTTTCTTGGTCTGACGTCTGAAATAACTTATAATTTTAATGTATAAGTGTCTAAATATAGCAGGAATGTCTCTGTAGCGTCCACGAACATGGGATATTACATGGGACAACTTAAACATAAGTTGTGAAATGTGAGTGTACTTATCGGTACACCTCTGTCTATCCCTTCGGGGATTACATGCGTGATGTTATGTTATGCATAAAAAACTAGTGCTAAACAAAGTCATTTGGGGGTCTAGAAATTCTGGGCAAATAAATACAAAACTACTCTGAACTGTGTCATAAAGCACTTCGTGATATTGATTTTCCTAGATAGTTTATTGTTTATCATGATAAAATATGTAACGATAAAATCATTATTGATTACTGATTGAACTATCAACTTCTATGTATACTACTATCTCTCTATCTGGTTGTACATTCTAATGTATCACGTAAATACTGATTGTATCTGCTTTACAAGCGCCTGCTATTTTGAGTAAGAGGTAGATTTAATAAGAAAAAAAAATTGAATGTTGTTGCATGTTTGAATGTGCAAGACATGTCACATGTTTCCATCTTGTGTCCATCTTTGGATTTTGTATGGAAAACCTAAGTCGGGGACTGAAAAATAACAACAATAAAACATGCTGCTTACTTCAACACAAAACTTTAAACCTTCATAAAATTCTCAACTAAAAATTTTATGTTCCAGCTACGTTTAAGATGTTTTTGCATAGGTTTATTGTTTCTGAAACTTCGTTCAACTACGCCCGTCGACTCGAAAACGAAATCAGAAAACTTTACTTTACTGTGTACTTACTTTTACTTTACTTCCACCGTCCGACCAATTTGTTTGCCTGGAAATGATTTCCTGCGAAACCTTAACAATATTTTGATTCAAAAGTTTCGAAACTTTCGTGAAATTCGTCAAACTAACTTGAAGGTAGAAGTTACGGAACGTCATCATCATCATCATTTCAGCCGAAATACGTCCACTGCTGGACATAGGCCTCCCCCAAGTGTCACCACATTGAGAGGTCCCGTGCGTCTCGTATCCAGCGGATCCCTGCAACCTTTACAAAGTTATGGATGCAAAAACAATTTTTAATAAGCTCGTCACACTCATTTTTTATACACTATCCTTATTGGTGAGGTTCTTCAGAAATGGGAGCTGAATTGATAGCCTACCTACTTCCAACCGGCGTGCGTGAATGAATGGGGACGTATGTCGTCGCAGGTCAGTTAAATGATGCACATGCGCGAATAGTACCTAAGTGATGGAAGATCAACGCATCAAATACCCATTTGCTCCCATCGAAAAAGTTGATGAAAATGTAGATTTCTTTAAAATATCATTTAAAATCAAGCTCCGCGTTAGTATTTTTTAGTATGCTTATGATAATGTAGACCACAACACCTCGCCTAGAGTTCACAAGCGATGTTGCGGAGCATAAGGTCCTGGATTCGATTCACAGGTATGGCAAAGTGTTATTTGATTTTTCCTTGAGGATATTTTGGTAGCAGTCCTGAGTCTAGATTTGTACAAGGTTGATTGCAATATGCTCTCCGTCTTTACATGGGACCTAACAAACTGGACAAGGCCATCCCTTTCGGGGCAACAGGAGTGATGTTATATTTCATGAGTTCTTCTTTAAATTGTAACCACATCTACGATTCTTCTATCATCCGTGGACGAACTAATTTGATTCTAGCCTCACTTTCGCACGGGCCATATTACAGGCCATTGCTCAGCCCTCGACATAAAACTTTTTGTTTTTACTAACTTTTGATACGTTCCATTCTTCAAACTTACTCTGTGGCTTCAGTGGTGGCGGTGAGCACGGAAACTACACCGTGTATAAAGTTGTGTAAATTTGCTTTAATTTTCATCGACACGCTATGGTTTTGACATCGGATGGATATCAAGGGCTGTGCAAAGTTGGGATGGACCTAAGCAGTCATAATAGGTGGAACTAAAACCTAGTAGCAATGGTCGGGCAAAAAGAAAGCGGAAGTGGGTGGGCCTATATGCCACTTTCTTCCACTTCCACTTCCTGCCGTAGACTGGATAGAAGATGGGGAAGAAAGTGCTGGAGTGGAGACCACGGAGAGGACGGTGTAATGTGGGAAGACAACAGTCTAGGTGGACAGACGATCTCATTAAAGTGGCCGGAAGAAACTGGATAGCCAAGACACAAACCGCCAAAAGTGGAGAGATTTGGAAGAGAGCTACCCTCAGCATTGGCTGGCCAAAGGTTGAAGAAGAAGAAGAAGAAGAGTCGGGCAGAGAGAAAAAGTGAGACACACCAACAGCTTTCAGTATTATCATTTTACTATGAGACCATCATTGTGCGAAGAACTAGAAGTTAAGGTCCTTGATTCAGCAGTCCTACTAAAGTCTGTTTTAAGTGACCAGCTGGAATAACAGTAACATAACTCTTTTGTTCTGTTAAGTTTGACCTCCAAAAGTGCATGCTGGTCTAATGCACGAAAAACGCGATGTCAGTTTTGATTTTAACATGTTTTATTATGAGAAGTTTTCTTACTAAATTTATAGAGAAAATTATAAATATTTATCATTTTCAAAATGATAAAAGAACAAGAATTTGTGTGGAACTGAAAAATTTTGTTCTAATTAAAATCGGGGATTACAAGGTAAAATCCAGTCCTCCTATTGTTGAAGTCAGTTAAAACGTAGCCTATGTTATCCAGACCATAATAATGCATCGATTGACACCTTACATACATACGTAAATACATACATACATAGACTGCTAAAATCATAACCCTTCAAATTCAAAACCGCTGTCACTCAACCCCGATCTACCCATCACCAACATTTAGTTTTAACAAAAGAAAGGTTCTAACGAAAAAAAAATAGTTTTTCGAACTTAGCCGTCTGTGAGAAAACGCGTCGGAAGTATATTTCGGTTATGAAATGTATTATTCAGCCTATTGTTAAGTAAAGATCTCTTTTTTCCGCCAATGTGGTCATCATACCATTTATCATGAGGCTTTGTGCATTTAGCCCTTCCTTATAAACTTCCTTTTATGCATGCTTGCTCTTGAGGCTTCACGTCTTGTCATGTTATTGGATATCAAACAAGTATGTGGCCCAACTGATGGTTAGTGGTTACCGTTACATTTTGGTTGTAAAATACCTTTAACGAAGCCGAATTTCTACCCGACATTGCGATCTTTTTTTTTTCTAGACCGTACCTGGCAACGGAAGCCTCTGACTTGGCTGTACATGAAGTCGAGAAATATCTCTCAGGCAAGCTGGTTTGGTTTCATCACAATGTTTTCGTTCACCGAAGCAATGAATCCGAAAAATCAGAGGTGCGTGTCTTGGGTTAAACCATGGTATAATAATATACTTCCCCTGGTATTCTCTTCCCGTGACAGCTGGGTCACGTGATTGGCCAAAGAATACGTCATTGTTGCAATGCGGTCTATGTGTTGCCACGGTGTGTGATTGAATTACCCGAGCAAAATGCATTTTTTAACTTAACAAAGCAATTATGAACTAATAATTAAATATGTAAATTAATTTTAAACTAAATAGATGAGTCACACGAGTTACTAAACAGTTAAGCTAGTTAGAAATTTATTTTATTTTCATTCACTAAATGAGAAAGTCCCTAAATTTACCGAAAATGACAATAAATGGTTCTGTATGGTGTCCGGACGTAAAGAATAGCACCATCCCATATCTTTCCGTGGGTGTCGTAAGAGGCGACTAAGGGACTTACCAGTGAATGGGCAGCAGCGTTCTCTGTGATTTTTTTTTTTTTTTTTTTTTTTTTTTTTTTATAACAAACATACTGCGATCGCCAACCCGCCTGCCAAGCGTGGCGATTATGGCAAAACCCCCCTTGGGGAGGCCTATGTCCAGCAGTGGACGTCTTTCGGCTGAAATGATGATGATGATGACAATAAATGGTAACACTTATCGTGACGTAGTCTTAGGCCATCGTGGGAAGACAATACCAGGCGAAGTACGAGTATATTATTATACCATGGGTTAAACCTTCTGACTCCAACGGTCACACCACTAGGCTTTTTTTTTAGGATGGGAAATCATCAAATTAATCTCTGGGCGGAGCGGAAGGGACTGTCAGACTTGTACTGACTAAAACCCATCCATGTTCCTTCTTTGCCCTTTGTGTTCCAGGGCCGCGGTATCTCTTTCGAACAGTCCCGCAGCCCTGGCAGGCATCGGCCCGTGCGGACCCCTACGTGGTTGCTGACATCTCTTTGAGGCGCGCGTGGAACACGAAGAACACACCACTAGGCTATCACTGCTAGATTGGATTATTTTGATAGATCATAATCCAAGAAATCCACACCTCCAAAACATCAGTCCCACGCTCCATAGAATTTACGTCGCTTTTATTTACCATTCCAATCCGTTATCGTAACAGAGAGTGTTGCAAAACTTGTAATTGAGTTTGTGCAGTTTCATGACAGATTGAGTTTGGCTCCATGCCAACTTCGGCCGAGAGCCTAATTTATATTGCAGTGCGTTGGTACGGAAGTTTTAGGAAAATGGATCTTTTTTTGTTTTTTTTTTTGGCGGGGATCGTGACATAAGCGATTAGATGAAACTAGTGGAAGGCAGTTTAGTTTCTTCTTTGTTTTTTTTTGAGTATATGGTTTTTAATGTAGTATGTTGTACGAGTTTGTCTTTGCAGAGCGACTTTGAGTACCTATCGCAATAATTTAGGTACCTACTGCCAAATTATTATTATCAATGAGCTCAAGACGACGCTGGAATCACGCGCTGCGTGGTGACCACGATTTTGTGCGGACAACTAGATAACAGAACAAGCTTATAACTTTGTTTGTTTTTCATGATACGGTTTTGAAATTTTGTACATAGAGTCTTTACATAAAACTTATAGACACGTGTATCAGGTTTCGCATATACTAAAACTAATGTTGTATAACATACACTTTTGACTTTTCCACCTTCGTCATTGCTGATAGAAAGTCACTCTTTTTTGCCATTCGGCTACAGAACCCTAAAAACATAGCACGTCAGGTGAGCCCACACGGAGAAACAAAAATTATATTCATGAGCTCTCTTTATGCAACCCAGATCTAACCGAGAAAAACAAAACATTCTGGTATTCCTAAAAGCATAAATCATACGTAACCTTATAGCTGTATCACGCATTACTTTAATCAAATCTACATTATCATAGTTATGAGATTTTGTTATTACGTCGTTAGGGATTTTTCCGGGTATAATAGTTTGAGTTAGGTTCTGAATAGAGGTATATTTTGTCCGTAAAATGAAAGAGTATTTGAAATTTTGTTACTTTATCTTTTTTACCCGACTACGGCGACGCCTGTGTGTATGTATGCTTGTATTTACGTATGTTCCTCCGTAGCGCCTGAACTATTCATCCGATTTTGATGAATAAGGTGTCAATCGATTTGTTATTGTGGTCCAGGTAACATAGGCTACATTTTAACCGACGTCACCAAGAGGAGGAGTCGATTTTACCTTGTTACTTCTGAACTTAATTTTGTACACCACACAAAGTCTTTAATGCTTAATAAAAGCTGTCAAATATTTACCTGTTTTAATTAATATGGCAATATTACTGTATGGAAATAAGAAATATTTCCAAATTAATTAAACCAACCAACCAATTATTTGGATGAACGCTCTTAAGGGTTAAGATCGTGTATGCTTTATTCAGGCATGTAAGTGGCGTGATGGTTTATTATGCTGTAACGGTCAAATACATAACATCGTGCTTGTAATCCCCAAAGAGTTAGGCAGAGGTGTACCTAATAGAACACGCAGAGCTAGTTGAAGGTCCAGAGAATCAATCCAACTCTCTCTATTTGAGAAAATTAAACTTTAATCAGGCAAAGTGTTATTGAATTTCCATAACACTTTACGTAATGGTATGGCTGCTCCATAAATTCAAGGTCGCTCAGCGAGCTATGGAACGGGCTATGCTTGAAGTCTCTCTGAGGGATCGCATGCGGAACGGGGTGATCCGACAGAGAACCAGCTCACAAAATAAGTAAGCTGAAGTGGAAATGGGCCGGTCATATTAGCCGTAGTACCGATGACCGTTGGCGTAGACGTGTTCTTGAGTGGAGATCGCGAATCGGCAAACGTAAGGTGGGACGCCCTCAGGCGAGCGTGGAGTGACGATCTTCGCAGGGCGGCTGAGAGTTGCTGAGAATCGAGTTGAGTGGCGTGCGATTAAGGAGGCCTGGGTCTGGCAGTGGACTGTTGTAGGCTGATGATGATGATGATGACAACAGTTTGCCCATTTTAACCATCAGGAATTTCCAGCAGCAGCCTGGACTTTGGAAGGTTCACCTCGCCTCCTATTACACTGGCGAAATGTCTGTGTACTATGAGGATCGGCTGTGTGATGTAGTGATGTGTATGTTGAGTGTAATAAATAAAAGACTTAGATTTTAAACTGAGATAATTATTGGAAAATAAATTTACTTTGACATACTTTGGCGGACGCCTAACCTATCTAAACTATTCTTGTTCTAATTTCAACCTAATTTTTATTTTCGTTCTCTTTACAAATTGTCTGATTTCATTCCAAAATGACTACAAAGGTCTCAAGACTCTACAGTACTATAAGTACTACACTCTCACACACACACACACACGCACACACACTGCCCCACACACGCACACACACTGCCCCACACACGCACACTGCGCTGCACTATGCTGCTGTGCTGCACTTCTGCAGTTTACTTTTATATTACTAACTAGTGACCCGCCCCGGCTTCACACGGGTGCAATGTGAATACTTATTCAAAAAAACCTTCCTCTTCAATCACTCTATCTATTCCTGAAAACTGCATTAATATCCGTTGCGTAGTTTAAGAGATCTAAGTGTACAAACAGCGGGAGCGACTTTGTTTTATACTATGTAATAAAGACTTAAAATCATGCAGCGCTTTAGCCTTGTATTCAATTTCAGTGTTTTTTCGACATGAAAAATGATATTAAAGAAAGTGTTTATCGTGTTTCTTAGATCATTAGGCACGTTCGTGTTTAAAATTTTCACAGAATCGCAGACGAAGACGAATGCTTGGTACCTATATTACTTTAAAATTTAAAGAAATTTTGTTAGCACGTTTCTAGTTTAAGGCTTAAACTATGTGTTAAGCTAATATCTGAAAAAGGTATATTTTTAATATGACATGTTTTTGTGTAAAATAACGAATTATTTGCTCTTTGTTTCATCATCATCATCATCATCTCAGCCGAAAAGTCCACTGCTGGACATAGGCCTCCCCCAAGAAGGGGGGTTTTGTTTTTTTTTATTTTTTTTTATTTTCTGCTCTTTGTTTACTGACTCACATTTCAATGAGTTCCAATTCTAGTGACACTCAATGACTGCAATGATTGATCTGAATGATGATGATGAGTGACTTTCAATGTCACTTCAGTGTAGAAAAGTGCGTTCGTTGGGTGTTTTTTTTAGAACAAGCCCGCTCCACTATTCCCAAAGCACTGTAACTCCTGAAAGCTAGAATCAGAAGAACCAGAATGTCTTGATATTCAGTTTTTCAAGGAGTTTTTATTTCGAAATTCTAATTAATCGGTATGTTAACAATCGGAATTCGTATTTTTGATGTTTCGTATTATCATTGAGTCGGACTTTTTGTTATTCATCATCATTATCATAATTTCAGCCGAAAGACGTCCACTGCTGGACATAGGCCTCCCCCAAGTGTCGCCACATTGACCGGTCCCGTGCGACTCGCATCCAGCGGATTCCTGCAACTTTCATCAGGTCATCGGTCCACCTAGTGAGAGGCCTTCCATCGTCTTCCGGTTCGCGGTCGCCACTCCAGAACTTTTCGGCCCCATCGACCATCCGTTCTGCGAGCAATGTGCCCTGCCCACTGCCACTTCAGTTTGGCTATTCTTTGGGCTACGTCGGTTACGTTGGTTTTGTTATTCGATCTATTGAAACTCGGTATTTTGAGAACAGTAATTATAAACTTTAGGAATATTGAAATTTGGGAATTATAAATTAGGATAAATGATAAATCGGAGTTGTTATACTAGCAATTTTGAACCATTCGGAATTATGAAAATCGGTGTTTTAAAATTTGGATTTGTGACTGTCGGAATAAAGTTTTTCGTATTTATGTAGTGTACCCGTGGAGACTACCAGAAAAGCGCCGAGACAATGAAGCCCGGTGTACATGTTGGTCCGGTGTGTCAATTTATCCGTAAAACCGACTGGATCGGACAGCGGACATCGGACGTTGACAGTTGTTTCAGTACATTATCTGTTAAAGTTCCCTCCGGTCTACTCTCCGTATGGACCACCACTGAAATACTTTTGCTGCGATGATTATGATGGCGACACGCGTAACACCTTATTGTAAGCCGTGTCGTGAACTATAAGCTAAATTCGATGCGAATTGGACCTGAAGAAATAAAATGACGTTCGAAAATTATAGTAGTAGCAGGTTGAGCCTAGAATTTTCTGAGAAATTGATTTTTTACAGTTTCTAATAAAATTTTAACACGTAATTTTCCTAAGTGGTTCCAAGTACGCACGACGGCCAATCAAGCTATACAAAACCAATTTATGCGGATCTCTCATTGTATAGAAAATCTATATAAAGCGAGGCCAAGTTATACTGGAAATGTACAGCTTCATGTGCCGCCGTGTGTAGAGTTCTTATTATGAGTCGTAACTGAAAATTATATTTGACAGTAATTTCGTTGAGGTCACAGAATCATTGATCAAAGTGACAAATTAGGGAACGCCCAAACCGCCTGGCCACGAGCTACGCGCTCAAGCGATTGAGGAAAAAATAAATAAATTGCTTAGACACCAAGAGGCACATTGATGCGACGCTTGACCTAAACGACTTGTGGCATACCTACTCTAAGGATGATTCCAGATAAGCGTATTTTCGGCGCGTATAAACTAACTAACTAACTTTTTGAAAGCTCGTGTATGCGCGTATACTCGCGCCTTTTATTTCACGAGTGACTCGTACAAGGGTTGACGCGCTTATAAGCTCGTAATTATAAGTGTGAACTGCGAGAGACGCTACCCCGCGCGCCCGCTTACACCACGTGAAGACGCCGTTCCTAAAAGCGCGTGTACGCGGTTGATTTTTTGGGTACGAGCTTATACGCGCTATAAAATACGCTAGCTTAAAACCGCTCTAAGGGCCCTCGCCCATGACTTTTTGCAGCTATGCAGTAGAGATTCAAACGCCATGTTGTCCCGCGGCACCCTCCCTCCGATCTCCACTCTTCGTTCTCTCGATGACGACAAAAAAGGCGCGCGTTTTTATCAGCGCGCAGTAGCAACGTGGAAAGGTGACCAACTTTCGATAGCAGCGATGTAGTAGCGCGTTTGTAAAACACGCGACCGCTTCTCTTCAAAAAGTAACCGTGCGGGAAGGGCATTAACAAATTGTTTAATTTATTTTAAAACTAGCTGTTGCCCGCGACCTTCGTCCGCGTGAAATTTTATAGCCTATAACCTTCCTTGATAAATGGGCTATCCAACACTAAAAGATTTTTTCAAATCGAACCAATAATTTCTGAGCTTAGCGCGTTCAAACAAACAAAAAAACTCTTCAGCTTTATAATATTATATAGTATAGATTATATTTTTTGTAAACGCTGTCGCAAGACGCTTGACACTTGAGCGTGTAGTATACCTAGTAGCGAAGTACGTTCCTGCTCGTTGGAAAACGGCTAGTCATAGCGCTAAGCGGCTGGTAATAAGGGTACATTAGTTTAATAAGTACGTCAGGAAATGTAGACGAAGCGACGGAATAAATTACTTTCATGATGATTGGTGGGCTTAAAAAAAAGATGGATTTGAGTAACCTGCCTACAATGAATTTCGTATATTCCAGTCTTCTGTGAACGGGGAAATTAGTTATTTAATATTAGTCTTATCGACATTATTTACAAACTACAAATAGATCTAAAATAATAATAAAATATGGACAAGAATCAAAATGGGAAAAAATAATGCATAAAATTCGTGCACGTCGTCCATATTAGTCTTACTTGGTTATGAAAAATATGAGTTTTACAATGAACAGTTGAACAACGTGATGTCTTAAAGAGGTAACCTGTTTTAAGTCGATAAAAATAGTATACTTCCTCATAACATCAAAGGTACAACAGACAGACAGACACAAACGCGCGGTTTAAAAATAACGTAAATACGATCGATTTTTGAATCTATACTATTAATATTATAAAGCTGAAGAGTTTGTTTGTTTGTTTGTTTGCTTGAACGCGCTAATCTCACAAACTACTGGTCCGAATTGAAAAATTATTTTAGTGTTGGATAGCCCATTTTTCGAGGAAGGCTATAGGCTATATAACATCACGCTACGGCTAATAGGAGCGGAGCATTTATGAAAAATCCCAGCGCAAGCGACGTTGCGCGGGTCAGCTAGTTTAAAATACAACTATAGCAAGTAGCAGCAGTAGCAGCAGTAGCAGCAGCAGCAGCTAGCTAGCAGCAGCAGCAGCTGTAGCTGCAGTTGTAGTGTTTATTAGTATATTAGTTATTGTCATTGTAATTTTAGATTTTCAGTTTTAATTTGTTTTATTTAATTAAATTATTTTTATAAATATGTGACTGGAGTTTTTTTTTTTATAATTATTGATTTAGTCCTATAATAATTTAAGTATTTTAATTTTAATTGATATTATTTAATTGATCTTAATAGTAACACTTTGTCTCAAATGTATGCATCATATGATCCTTAATGGATTGAATTAAATGATTTTGAATTTGAATTTATAGCGTTTGGGTTCATTTTTTAAATATAGTCAACAACAAAAATGTGTTACCATACGTCAAACGAGTATTTTCCATTTTTAAATTGTTCTATAAACGTTTCGTTTACACCGCGCGCTCATAAATAAAATTAAAGATCCTAATTAATATAAACGACAAGACAGTAGGTATCAGAATTACCTTGTTTACTGTTTACTTATCAAACCTTTAACACCTTTAACGTGTACCGAAACTTGAGTAACAAGTAAACAGATTAAGAACACCTACCTGCCTTTATTGATAGGGAAGTTCACGGAAATGTCAAACTTTAACTTTGAAAGGTAAGGTTCAGTTTTGTTTGTTTTACGCGGTTGTCCGAAGTTTGTAAGTAGGTGTGAGTAGGACCATAGCTTAGTGAGAGACTTGTTATGAACAAAACTCGTCCTCATCATTATCTGCCTAGCCTTTTCCCAACTATGACCTCAAATATCTCCGTAACTAGAAGGTTCCCAGATATGATCCCGTACAAAAAAAAATATCGCAATGATGGGGAGAACAAGCGCCATTCGGCCTCGTTAAGGGTATTTATATTATTTAACATTATGAAATGCAATAAACTATTGAGTATTGAGTATTTTTACGCTTGCCCTGGAATACAAAGGGCAAAGAAGGAACATGGTTTTAGCCAGTAGAAGTCTGATACTCTCTTCCGCTCCACCCAGAGCGGGGAGGGGGGGGGGGTCATTTGATGATTTTCCATCCGGAAAAAAAAAACACCCTACATGCAGGGTGTTTGATGCATCGTTTGCTATTTGTAATCACGTTCTCGAAAACAGCTATAACGAGTTCGATGAAAGTTTCAATATTGGGGTTTACGAAAAAAAATCTACATAGCTAGGTCTCATATCACTGTGATTTTTTTTTAATGTTGCAGCACTATGCTGAGATACGGGCCTTTTGGCCTCGTAATGGGCCAATTTAATTTGTTTTATCTTTTTCTTATGTTTACTTTTTTATATAATTCTTGTTTTATTGTGACATATTTTTTTGTTTTGTCCTGAGTAAAAAAAAAAAAAATGTTTGTTTTCTTTCTTTATATCTGGGAAAATTTATTTTCTACATTTTTACCCGAGCACTTCTTAGTCGCCCAGGTACTGGATATTTTCTTAACATAAAAACACTGTACAAGCTGAAAAAACTTTATAATACACTTTCTACCACCAAGTTAAACCAGAGGATCAAAATTACCATTACCCGGTCAAAACAACTAAATTAATATTAAAATCCAGCCGCATTTGAACGCAGTAATTCGATCCCCAACATGGCCGAAACGAAGCTAGACAGATGATGATGATAAATACACCTTCTCCACTGTTTGTTCGGAATTTCTTAACATTTTCTTTTATTACATTATAAGGGTACATTTACACTGTGTTTTGTCGATTTTGATATATCATTGGGTGCACTTAATTCTTTCTAAAGTCCACCCAAACATGCACAGACAAAAATAGACCAAACCAGCACTGCTGAATAACATAACATAACATCAAGCTTGTAATCCCCGAAGGGTTAGGCAGAGGTGTAAACAGTACACTAACATTTCGCCAGTTATGTTTAAGTCGCATGTAAAAGTGGCGCCTATTACCATCAACTGGGCACAAATCCAGATTCCATGGCTGCTACTGAGAAATTCCTAATGGAAAAACTCAATAAAAAAATTCCCAACCCGGGAATCGAACCCAGGACCTCATGCTCAGCAGTCGCGCTTGTGACCACTTGACCAACGAGGCAGAAGATAATAACATTTTTTAAATTACAAACTTCGTTATTTCTCTGACGTGCCCAATTTACGATATATAATATTTATATACAGGGTGTAAGGGACAGCCCTCCACAAACTGATGGGGTGAATTCAGAATATCATACTAAGATGACCGGTACAAGAAATTATTTCAGGAATGTAAGGGGAATCTAATAAATTTGATTTGTTTTATTTCCTCATACCCAATATATCGTTACCGTGGCAAAACGCAAGTGACGAACGGCAAGCGCGACGACGAGTTCGATAAACTCTGTAGCTAGGCAGGAAGTAAACAGCTGATTTCACGCGACGTTAGTTAGATTATTTCAACATCCATTGCTGGATTTTTGATTTCATCCGTATTATTTACATAAACGGACTGCTGCGTACAGGGAATGTAATTTTACATTGAAATAACGGAACAGCAACAGAAAAAAAAAAATATATGATTCAAAATAAGGAGCTGAATGCACCATGTCAGTTTGTGGAGGGCTGTCCTTTACACCCTGTATTATATTCATATTTATAAATTTATATTTGTCAGCCCGTCACATCAGTACGTTTTCCACAAAGGGAGCACAGCCTAACAAAAATATTTGCAACTAACTTTTCACTCTGCGTGGGTGTATGTCTATATCTCCAATTACAACTTCTGAACTCCTGAGTCGTCTTTCGTATTCTAATTTTAGAGCTTCTACGTTTAGTTGAGTTACGCCGAAAGTTTTTGAAAGCGTAAGCTGTCCATTCAGATAATTGAATGACCAAGAATTGGGAGGAACAACATATTTACGTAATTTGAGGAGAAAAACAACTTTAAAAATAGTCAATCAAGGTTTTTACCCCCGCAGAATATCGTCGGATCATCAAAGTTCTGTGTGACGTTATTTTACATCATTTTTAGTATATGCGAAGCTTAAATATAGTTTGTTCAGAATAAGTAACTGAAACGATTTCAATATTTTTTAAACTATGTTATATTTTATCATAAAAATATTTAAAAAAAGCCACAAGTTGGATACCGAGCGACACTAAGTACCTATCGCAATAATTTAGGTACCTACTGCCAAATTATTATTATCAATGAGCTCAAGAGTACAATATACTGATCTAGTTTTATCCATATATTGAACTCTATCGACAGGACCCCAACTAAACGGCGGAGAATCTTAACACAGACTTCTAATTCGACGTCAACGCCATCTAAATAGGTAATGTGTAACAAATTTTTTGAACTTAGATTTTGATGAGCGTATTTTGAACACACATGGTTCTTAACAGTAAGAGGCAATGTAGAATATTACAGACAAAAGAGTGCAATATTCTCCATAAACAGAATTTACTTAGAGACTATGTTAATAAAGAAGATACTGGACGTTATAGTCTATTCCAAAAAACCAAATAGATTACCCATACACCTTCAATCAGTACACCTAAATTGAAATTAACCATTCGATCACCAGAACCAATTAACAAATGGTTCATGAAGCGATATTCTGCGGTCTACTGAAATCAAACATAAATTATTCAATTCGATTATCCAAATATTAAATTGATGACTACTACTGCTAAGTGAAAATAAGTTATGGATGTTGAAATTGAGTCTGGTTATTAGTTAGCTAATGTTCAATGCTTTATTTTCTGACTAGCTTTCAGCCATGTCTTTGCCTGCTTGTATATCGGATATTATTCTATGCCTGTTATTTTAAAGTCTCTTAAAAGTTCCTTTACTCTTTTTAAATTTTTCCATAAACCTACTACATACATGCTTCCCACTTTAAAAGTATTTAACCTTGATGAGATTCTGATTACATACAAGTAGGTACTCCTTAATTCAGAACAAGGACAAACCGGAGGAAATCATCATCATCATCATCTTGCCTGTAACTTAGGTCTGGCGCAACACGTTTTTTTCCACTGTCCCCTGACAGCCGTCACACGCCATCATTTACTCCTTCTTTCATTAAAATCAGAGACAGTAAAATTTAGAAAACAAATCATCAACTGCCTGCCTTTTTCAAACTATATTGGGGTCGGCTTGCAGTCTAACTGAATGTAGCGGAATACCAGTATTTTACATGGAGCGATTACCTATCAGACCTCCACAACCCTGCCAGTACTGGGTAATACGATACTCTTGGTAAGACTGGTTGTCAGACTTTCGAGCCACTGACTTCCTGTAACGACTGTCAAAGATTTACAAATGACAGCCGAGACTAACAGCTTAACGTGCTTTCCGAGGCACGGAGGAAACTCGGTATGTAATGGGTGGTCATCCATCCACGGATAAACCTAAGCAAGCGCGGCTTAACCTGAAGTTCGACCCGAGCGGCACTTATTACATAAATACGAGCTCCTCAGAGAAAAAAAAACAGTGAGACTTATAAAACAGATGAGCATCAAAAACCTTGGCGTAAGCAGTACCTTTGTAGTTTGGATGCTCAGATGTTTTCTTTTCGAGCACGTTGCAGAACATCGGTTGGGAGACCCATTTCGCCTCGGCTGTCAGTTACTGATTCGCTGCGAGGCGGTATCTCATTCTACACGTGTTTTGGGTGTGGGACAAAGGATTTTAAAGGAGCGGATGTGTGTCAAATATTTGGAATATGAAAACATGTGGTCATGTTTGAGCCCAGTTAATTTTGCCTCGTAAATTGTTGTCGTGAAACGTTAATTTAATAAACTTTAAATTTATTTATAGTTATATTTTTTGAGAGTAATAAAACTGTTTTTCTTTATAACGTTCTTTGAATCCTATGTTGTTTAGCTTAGCTTCCCGTCCATTTACTGATTTATTTCGTGTTTCGTTTCCAAAGAAATGTATGGAAAAAGTATTTTGCGATTTATGACTTTTATAATGCTGAAACCTCCGTTGGTCCCATGGAATTTTTTGATCCTTGCAACAGGCTCCATTTGATAGGCATCAAAAAAGTTTTTTGTAAAAATTGGCTATTTTCTTGCAGACTGTACTCTTTTTCCTAAATATGAGAACGCAGATCAAAATTTCGTGTCCTGCATGTACAAAGGTTAAGGTACCTGCCCTTAGTGCCTCATCTCAAAACTCCACTGCTACAAAAGGCGAAAAGATTTTTCCAAACACAAGAAATAATTCCTAGCATAGAAATAAATGAATTTTATTTATTTTATAGAAATTCTTCGAATATATCTTTCATTAGATGCGAAAATTTTGGACCACAAGCCAAAACCCGTTGTAATATAACGCCGGCTATCAATGTCAGGTACCGTTGTTGATCGATTCGGGCTATTAGACGTAGGCTACGACAAAAGCGATAAATTATAGCCTGTCAGAGCAACGGCTTTAAAAAAGGGAACATAAATTTTATGATTTAGAAGCTGTTTTTGCGAATACTGCCACGATTGTTATTTCAGACACGTTTTTTAGAGGATTTTTAGAAAAACTAGTTTCTGGTTAACCTTTTTTAATGTTAATTTGTGGAACAAGATTACTTAGGACATTATGAGCTTTATATTTTTTGGCTGGTAAAGAATTTATTTATGTAACAATATTATAACATTTATAAATTTAAAAAAAAACCTAAACTAACTAACTTAATAATATAAGTTTATTATTAAGTTAAAAATGGCGTCAAAAAGCTCCTCCTCAACGCTGTCAACTGATAATGTCCGCAAGAGACTGACAGCGTTGCCACGCTGTATGGCAACGCCGACATTGACATCATTGGCTTATCAACTAAAAGTTTCCAATTGACAATTTATTGACATTTTCTGACAGTAAGTATTAGGTGATGACTGTAATGATTTGCACTAACTGAAGTACTTGTGCCCTTCTACTTTTTTAATGACCTATTTCATAAATGTTATTTGACTAAATACCGAACCGAGTCTATTCATTGGTCCTTCGAGCCGGATCAATGATCGGTTGGGACTTTATAATGAAACTAGTGGACTGTATATTAATAGGTGTAATACCACAATTAACATATAGTGCAACGTGTGAAGACCGTACAAAGAAGTGGCCGACGTCTGTGAGCTCAGTGTGTGGTAGGGCGCGCAGCGGCGCTATATCGCGTATGTAAGGATCGTAGCAGATGGCGTTCTGTGGTTCCTGCCTACTCCCATGCGAAGAACGCGTTAGTTTATGTATGAAAGTCGACCTTGCATAAAAATATGATTTGAATTTGAAAAAAAATTGCGTTTTTCACTCAAACACTAGTCTGCTTCACGGGCTGTCTGACCTTTTCTGGCAGATGTTTTCTTAGCATCATCATCTGCCTAGCCTTTTCCCAACTATGTTGGGGTCGCCTTCTGGTCTAACCGGATGCAGCTGAATACCAGTATTTTACATGGAGCGACTGCCTATCTGACCTCCACAACCCAGTTCGTACTGGGTAATACGATACCCCTTCGTAAGACTGGTTGTCAGAGCTGGGACTCAGGCCTCCTCTCTATGAGAGGGAATGGGCTATAATCCACCACGCGGGCCCAGTGCGGGTTGGTAGATGTCACATGTCTTCGAATTTTTTAATTCTAAGACATGCCGGTTTCCTCACGATGTTTTCCTTCACCGTTTTGAGAGCAGTGGCGACGAAATAAATTACACAAAGTAATGCGCCTGCCTGGGTTCGAACCCGCGACTTACTGTTCGTAAGTCGGGGCTGCCACCACTGGGCCACCGCTGCTCTCCACGTGCCACTGACTACCTGTAAAGACTGTCAGAGATCTACAAATGACAGCCAGGACCAACGGCTTAACGTGCTTTCCTAGGCACAGAGGAAACTCGGTATGTATGTAATGCGTGGTCTCCCATCCACGGACCAATCTAGGCAAGCGCGGCTTAACCTTAAGATCGACCCGAGCGGCTGTTATTATTTAGCCATGAGCTCTTTTTTTAGCACTGATACAAATTTATGATGTTCGAGTTCGTTGCGATTTTATGATGTTCTCGCTGTCTGTAAGGCCCAACCACACAGCCTGTGATGTCAGCATCCCTGTGCCTACAAGATTCCCCATTATTGTTTATATTACGTAGATCTCCTGGAATGTGACACATTGCTCTGTCAGTTTAACTGATAGGTAGCTTGTTGCTCGAGTGAATCTAATCGGGGATGAAAAATGTCATGCAATAAACATAACATCACGCCTGTAGTCTCCGAAGGGTTAGGCGGAGGTGTACCTTTTATGTAGTAAACCTACATTTCGCCAGTTATATTTGAAGAACATGTAATAGGGGCGAGCCTATTGCTATTAGCCTGTCACAAATCCAGACTCCGTACCTGCTACTGAGAAATTCACGATGGAGAAACCCGACAACACCCGACCTGGGAATCGAACCCAAGACCTCATGCTCAGCAGTTGCGCTTGCGACCATTAGACCAACGAGGCAGCCAGTGGGAACCTTGTATCTGAAAACAAGTCTTCCCAAGGAGTACCGTAGTACCCAGTCCACACTGGGTTGTGGTGGTCAGATAGACTGTCGCTCCAAGTAAAATACAGGCACTCAGCTGCATTCGGTAAGACTGGAAGCCTACCCCAACGTAGTTGGGAAAAGGCTGATGAAGATAATTTCTGTAAAGAATAAAAACTAAATATAATTTTTTACTACCTACTAAAGAAAACCTTTTGACATCGTTATTTAGCATTTCAGAAACCACTGCTGTATAGAATATTTTTCGCAGAAAAAATGATTATGATCCCTTTCGTTATTTTTCCACATCAATATCAGATTGCCGATCATTGACTATTACCCAGAATTGTTATTTGTGTAGGAACTTGATAGCATTATACTATGAGAAGGTTGAATATCGTATCAAAGGATGAATTTAGACGGAATCCATGAACTTTGAACGTTATCGAGCTGTAAACGGCTAATGGAATATTCCTCATTAATTCATTTAACATAAAATCACGCCTGTAATCCGCGCAGGTGAACCTAATAGTACACCCACATTTCGCCAGTTATGTTTAAGTCTCATGTATTAGGGGGCGAGCTAATAGTACACCCACATTTCGCCAGTTATGTTTAAGTCTCATGTATTAGGGGGCGAGCTAATAGTACACCCACATTTCGCCAGTTATGTTTAAGTCTCATGTATTAGGGGGCGAGCTAATAGTACACCCACATTTCGCCAGTTATGTTTAAGTCTCATGTATTAGGGGGCGAGCTAATAGTACACCCACATTTCGCCAGTTATGTTTAAGTCTCATGTATTAGGGGGCGAGCTAATAGTACACCCACATTTCGCCAGTTATGTTTAAGTCTCATGTATTAGGGGGCGAGCTAATAGTACACCCACATTTCGCCAGTTATGTTTAAGTCTCATGTATTAGGGGGCGAGCTAATAGTACACCCACATTTCGCCAGTTATGTTTAAGTCTCATGTATTAGGGGGCGAGCTAATAGTACACCCACATTTCGCCAGTTATGTTTAAGTCTCATGTATTAGGGGGCGAGCTAATAGTACACCCACATTTCGCCAGTTATGTTTAAGTCTCATGTATTAGGGGGCGAGCTAATAGTACACCCACATTTCGCCAGTTATGTTTAAGTCCCATGTATTAGGGGGCGAGCTAATAGTACACCCACATTTCGCCAGTTATGTTTAAGTCTCATGTATTAGGGGGCGAGCTAATAGTACACCCACATTTCGCCAGTTATGTTTAAGTCTCATGTATTAGGGGGCGAGCTAATAGTACACCCACATTTCGCCAGTTATGTTTAAGTCTCATGTATTAGGGGGCGAGCTAATAGTACACCCACATTTCGCCAGTTATGTTTAAGTCTCATGTATTAGGGGGCGAGCTAATAGTACACCCACATTTCGCCAGTTATGTTTAAGTCCCATGTATTAGGGGGCGAGCTAACAGTACACCCACATTTCGCCAGTTATGTTTAAGTCTCATGTATTAGGGGGCGAGCTAATAGTACACCCACATTTCGCCAGTTATGTTTAAGTCTCATGTATTAGGGGGCGAGCTAATAGTACACCCACATTTCGCCAGTTATGTTTAAGTCTCATGTATTAGGGGGCGAGCTAATAGTACACCCACATTTCGCCAGTTATGTTTAAGTCCCATGTATTAGGGGGCGAGCTAATAGTACACCCACATTTCGCCAGTTATGTTTAAGTCTCATGTATTAGGGGGCGAGCTAATAGTACACCCACATTTCGCCAGTTATGTTTAAGTCTCATGTATTAGGGGGCGAGCTAATAGTACACCCACATTTCGCCAGTTATGTTTAAGTCTCATGTATTAGGGGGCGAGCTAATAGTACACCCACATTTCGCCAGTTATGTTTAAGTCTCATGTATTAGGGGGCGAGCTAATAGTACACCCACATTTCGCCAGTTATGTTTAAGTCCCATGTATTAGGGGGCGAGCGAATCCAGGCTCCGTGGCTGCTACTGAGAAATTCCTAATGAAAAAACTCAATAACACTTTGTCTTTCCTTTTTTTTGCTTTGTTATTCATTTACGAAACACTACGCACAAACAAAAACCGGAATTGCAGACGCAGGCGAAAAGGCTGCCAGGCTCAAATGGGATTGGGTGGGTCACGTGAGCCGCATGGATAACGACCGCTGGGCAAAGGTCTCAACACGATGGGTGTGCTGGATGGACAGCGCCGCCGAGGCCGGCCCAGAAAGAGGTGGCGAGATGATCTAGACGCGCATCACGAAGGCTGGCTCGAGGTGGCCCACGAGAAGAGTACATGGAAGGATATGGGGAAGGCCTTTGCCCAGCAGTGGGACATACAGGGATATTAAAAAAAAAACAAATTCATTTAATACTTTAAATAAAACAACATAACGCCAAAATTTCGGAAGGGGTAGGAACAGTATTGAAGGTCTAGTAGCGTGGGCTGCGGGACTGTTCGAAAGAGATACCGCGGCCCTGGAACACAAAGGGCAAAGAAGGAATATGGATGGGTTTTAATCAGTACAAGTCTGACACTCGTTTCTGCTCCGCCCAGAGCGGGAATCAATTGACGATTTCCCATCCGAAAAAAAAGGTCCAGTAGCGTTATTTTTAATTTTTGTCATCCCACTGTTACAAAAGGGATGAATCTGTTGCAACGTTGTCCAAGCAAAAGAAAAACCCAATCACATTTTACCCGACCCGGAGATCGAATCTAAACCAGGATGTAATAATATCAGTACAGAGGAAGAAGACATAATAGTACATTTTCTATTGCAAACGTTGCATACCCCCTATATAACACATCTTGTCATATAGCCGTTAGAAATCGCTTTCTTTAACTACATACAAGGTGTAAACGAACCCTTAACGAAGCCGTCAACCAAGCTTTCTGTACATCAAACTAAGTAACTCTACGCAAAAATTTTTGCTGGGAAACGCCTTTTTTTTTGGGGTGAAAAAGCACATTTTACGACAGGCCATGGGGTATTAAAGAGTATGGGGGTCGTGGAGGTATTTGTAGTAAAGTTATAACATTAAAAACTTTGACATTAAAGTTTGAACATTGACCCCCAATATCTCCGTAACTAAAAGGTTCCCAGGTATGGTCTAGCCGTGCTTGCCTAGGTTGGTCTGTGGATAGGTGACCACCCATTACATACCTAGGTTCCTCCGTGTCACGGAAAGCACGTTGAGTCGGCTGTCATTTGTTGTTCTTTGACAGTCGTTACAGCTCCCGTAGCATGAAAGATAGCGCAAAGAAATCTGTCATTGTGTCGACACAATCTGTCATTTTGTCGATTCTTCCGTCAAAGAAATCCTTGTCTAAGGTGGTCATGCTACGGGGGCAGGTAGTCAGTGGCCCAAAAAATTTGACGACAACCAGTCTTACCAAGGGGTATCGTATTACCTAGTACTAACTGAGTTGTGGAGGTCAGATAGGCAAATGCATCCGGTTAGACTAAAAGCTGTCCTCAACATAGTTGGGAAAGGGCAGATGATGATGAGTCCTTTATATTTAAATTGCAATAAAAAAATATCTCCATGTTTTGTCAAGTCGTATGAACCGGACGAAGTCGGAGCAGGCCACTAGTTTTAGAAAAAACCACGCAATTTCTCAAGGGCTTTTATGTCTATAATCTTAGTGTAAGAGTCTGCAAATGGCGGCGTAGCCGCAAGTGCCTTATAAAAGTTAACTTAGAGAATTGGAACTCTGTAATAATTGTAGGGCATTAAGATAAGGGTTATATTTGTGGCTCTTTAGGAGTAGGCCGTCCCCCCGCACAAAATTCTACGTCGACAAGCGGCAGTGTCGCCATCTACAGAAGCGTTTTATAGAGTAACATATGAACCAGTTGTGTCGCTGCGGCCTGTCGTTGCGGCTTTGCGGTAGCCGCAACGACACAGTTTGCGGTTGCTGTCATCTTCGGAATTTGTTGTAACGTGCTCAAAATATCATATATTATTTAACCACGAATGCCATCTATGATTTAGTATTGTAAAGTTGTTGGCTAAATGTGGACGTCTATGATCTATGAAAAATAATAAAATATTTTCTTCTGTCTTGACAGCCGAGCTCGTTTGTTTTATGGAAATACTTTCTTGACACTTAAATTACCTTGACATATGCTGCCACGATCTTTGTGCTGTTTGTGTACTGATTTTTACTTGTACTGCTAATTATAATTTTATTATGCACCTACTTTGTCAGAGGATGGACGAAAGATGACTTTTTCTTGTTATTTTTGAGTAGTTTGTAGTTGTTTTATCATTCCTTAATGTAAATATGTTTCTTTTAAATAAGCAATAGCTTGAATTTACATCTAATAAATATACAAAAATGTTGTAATATGTATACTTAGGTTAAGGTATTTATTATCTATGGGTCTTTGTTAGCTGAAAGTAAATGAATTATTTTTATTTAAACTAGAGTTTTTTTTTTCACAGCTCCGCTCTCTAAATTGTATGATTAAAAAGTGAAAATTATAATTAAACAAACGTAAACAATACTTATAAAATCAAAAATTTAGAAAAAAGTATATTTCGTATTTTAGAACTCAGCCAACACGATGACAAGGGTCCCAAAAACCTCACATCGCAGTGACACGAGATTTCCTACCTACATGACGAAATTGACAACATTTCATCAACACACGATGGGTCAAAGTTAACCCTTTTCTACTGTTTGCGGAAAACATTAACCCTGCGATGCCAACATGTAATTTAGACAAAAAACAAAAGCCAGCGGAATGCAAAACAGAAATCAGCATTTGGTGTCCCTATAAAATCAAATATACTCCGGGTATACAGGGTGTTGACAATGATGAGGTGTGGTGAGATGAGGCTTGACGTACTGATATTTTCCAACGTTACCCTTCCCGGGTAACGTTGGAAATTACTAAAAAATAAAATAGTACTGAATTATTTCCTTAGTAATATGTAAATATTGTGTTCCTGACAGTGATAAAATCATAGAACATTCATCGCAGGAGTGGCTCCTGCGATGAATGTTCTTTGTTTAATTTTTCAGTCAAAATCAAAAGTCATTTATTCAAATTAGGCAATCAGCATTTTGTGAATGTCAAAATTCAAAATTTACAAGAGATAGTCCCCCAAAACGGCCGTGTTTTAACTGGGAAGAAGAAGTGGTGGAACAAACTCCCCAGCAATTACGATCAGTGCGTTTTTGTTCACAAAATTAATGTTACAAAATATTTTAAAGCAAACTTCTTCCAATTTGAAGGTTATTAGGATACAAAATACAATCTATACTATAATATTATAAAGCTGAAGAGTTTGTTTGTTTGTTTGCTTGAACGCGCTAATCTCACAAACTACTGGTCCGAATTGAAAAATTCTTTTAGTGTTGGATAGCCCATTTTTCGAGGAAGGCTATAGGCTATATAACATCACGCTACGGCTAATAGGAGCGGAGCATTTATGAAAAATCCCAAAAAGCGCAAGCGACGTTGCGCGGGTCAGCTAGTACACAGTATTTTTAAATCTTTGTACAATAATTATTTGCGTTGGTCGAGCAGTTGAGAGTACAACATCTGAGCACGAGGTCCTGGGTTCTATTCCCGGGTCAGGCAAAGTGTTATTGGATTTTTCCATCAGGAATTTCTCAGTATCAGCTACGGAGTTCGGATTTATGCCCGGTGGATCGCAATAGGCTCGCCCCCTATTACATGGTACTTAAAAAATACTGGTGAAATGTGGGTATACTAAAAGGTACACCTCTGCGTGATGTTATGTTATATTTTATTTTAAAATTACCTCCCGACCTTCGTCTAAAGCGAAACAAATCTCAAGCAAAACCTTTTCACACCCTCTATATATGAAAAATTGTGTAATAACACTGGCGCAAAGGGTCGGTCAGTATCCTCCCTATAAAGATCCCGCTTATTTTTATAACAATAGGTTCGCGTTGACAACATAACAATAGCGGAATGAAAACGCTAAAGCACGGCTATTTTCAGCTAACAGGCTCTGGTCAAATGTAGCCGAAACGGCTCTTTTATTCTGGATTAGCTACATTTGGAAACAAATAGAGATTTCTTTTGGCTATTTCTTTTATAACCAGACTATTGTTAAGTACAAATTTGGTGGAATTTGATAAGGTTTTTAAGGTGTTGTTTGTTTTTAAGTACCTAATATCAGATTAAAATAGGAGAGAGGAGCTAAATAATAGCAGCCGCTCTGGTCGTTCTGCAGGTTAAGCCGCGCTTGCCTAGGTTGGTCCGTGGATACGTGACCTCCCATCACATATCGAGTTTCCTCCGTGCCTCGGATAGCACGTTAAGCCGTTGGTCCCGGCTGTCATTTGTAAGAATCTTACCAAGGGGTATCGTATTACCCAGTACTAACTAGGTTGTGGAGGTCAGATAGTCAGTCTCTCCATGACAATTCTGGTATTCATGCTGCATCCGGTTAGACTTTAATCCGACCCCAACGTAGTTGGGAAAAGGCTAGGCAGATAATGATCAGATAAAAATAGGCATACGCAATGCTGGATTATGACTGCCTAGTCGGTCTAGTAACCACAACCGCTTCAGCTAAGCGTCGGTCTCGGATTTGATTCTTTGGTCGGGCAAGGTGATATTGGGTTTTCCACCAGGGATCTCTGAGTAGTAACCTGAGACTTGAGAGTCTGGATATGCACCTGGTTGATGGTAATAAGCTCGCCAGGTATTAGGCATAAGGTACTTGAACATAACTGACATAATATTGATTTTCCATAGGTATATACATCTCTTTATTCTCTTGGGGTGTATTGTTATGTAATTCTAGATTTCCTAAGCTGATTGACACATCAGTAGACTTCTTTGCTTTCGTACCGTGGGCAGAATGAAGGATCATCATCATCTTCTTCATTTCAGCCCGTGATCACCTACTGTTGAGTATGGGCCTCCCCTTTCTTCTGCCATTCTTCTCTGTTCTGTGAGTGCATCCATCTGTTTCTGCTCGCTTGACCTTACATGCTTTTGGACGGCCCTGGTTTCTTAGGCCCAACCATTCGGTCAAAACCTTACTCCATCAACCATCTCCGTGTCTAGAATAAAGGATGATTTTACTTTATTCTCAAGTTTTTTGGAATTATCCTGTGTCTTTTACATGCTAGACTTCAAGTTCAAAAAGTGGGGTCTAATAGACATGCGATTGTTACGAACGCCGTATTCCCTTTATCTTTACTCAAAAATCATTCGCTAAATAAGGCAACGCAAGGATCTATGCTCCACCGGCTTGTACGACAAAGAACATTTTCCAAGGAACTCGCCATTTTCTTTCATCCAAGAACACAATAGGTCTTACCCGTTAAAATTCAAGGTAAAAGCCTCCTCCTCCTTCTGTTTTTAGGGTTCTATTCTAAAAGGATGAAAACGGGACCCTAGTTATAAGAATAAGCGGCGACTTTCAGAATGTCATAAGGCTGAACTATGATACAAGGAAATTTTGGCTCTTTAATGACATTGACAGTTATCATTAATACTAGAAACGGGATATTTACCATGTTTACTGATTGAACAACAAACACCTGCAAAAACTTCAGTTTCTCCGTGATCATGGTGCTTGTAACAGCGCCGGAATATCGGAAACTCAAAACAATCAGTAAACATGGTAAATATCCTGTTTCTAGTGTTAATGACAATGTTAGTGACCATCATCTACCGAGCCTTTTCCCAACTATATTGGGGTCGGCTTCCAGTCTAACCGGATGCAGCTGAATACCAGTATTTTACATGGAGCGACTGCCTATCTGACCTCCACAACCCAGGTAGTACTGGGTAATACGATACCCTCTGGTAAGACTGGTTGTCAGACTTTTTTGGGCCACTGACTTCCTAACGACTGTTAGTGACCATGGTAGTTTAAAAACTTATGTTGATGGTTAACTTTTGACAGGTTTTTAGAAAATTAGATGGCTAAAGTTTCGATTAATTGTGTGAGTTCCTAGTACAGTTTTATATTTTAGTGGTATAGAGAGCCTGATGCATCCTAATATACTAAAACCCGATCCTAAGATAATTGGTAATAGTTCGGCAGATGGTGACGTATCCAACAGTTTCGCAGAATACATACTGTTATAGTTTCCATCATGCTTAATTGATCCCGCTTTCTGGGAGCCAGATTGCGCCATAATCCAATAAGCCGATGCGGGGCTGTTTGGCGTTTATCATCTATACATACAAATATATAAAATTGATGTGTCTGTTTGTAATTTCCAAATAACATTTTTTTACTGGATATAATAAGTAGTATGTACATATATGAAAGGAATTTTAAACATTTTTGTCTGTCAGTCTATCTGTCTGTCTGTTTGTTCCGGCTAATCTCCGAAACGGCTGAACTGATTGACTGATTTTTTAGTGACAGGTAGCTGATGTTATAAGCAGTAACTTATGCTACTTTTATTTTAGAAAAAGGTTTAGTGTTCCGTCCAAACAAAACAACTATGAAATTGTTAACAAAATCCAATTCAAACAGGTCAAGTAATATTTTTATAATAATGTCACGAGGGCATAGGTCACTGACAACAGCTAGTGGCAAATAATTACAGTAGGTGAATAAACTCAATAGTAAAATATTGTTGTTCGTACGGAACCAAGTGCGCGACTATGAATCTTTCAAGGCAGTCTTTTAGACACCGATTTTCTCCTACAAAAATCCGTCTAAAAGTTAACGATAACAAAATCTTTTCTTTATAAAGAGCGCTATTATATAGACGTTAATAAGTCCTTAACGTGTTTAAAGCTAAAATTACACGATCTTTCTGCCACTCAAGATCTTGTTCCAACATCGTTTGATGTTCGAGGATCTGAGCGGGATTTAAAAATTGCTGGGATAGAAAATACTTCAGGACTGAAATCGGCTGCTTGGAGAAATGGGAGTACCGAATAAAACTGGTTAAGGGCAAGTTGGACTCGCGTACTAAGGGTTTTGTATAGCCAACCACAATACCAGTTGTAACCATTCTCATTGACTGCGTCTAAGACATGACATTATAATTAATACCCCCTTTTTTTTTGAGGATGGGAAATCATCAAATGACCCCCCCGTTCTGGGTGGAGCGGAAGGGAGTGTCAGACTTGTACTGACTAAAACCCATCCATGTTCCTTCTTTGCCCTTTGTGTTCCAGGGCCGCGGTATCTCTTTTGAACAGTCCCGCAGCCCTGGCAGGCATCGGTCCATGTGGACCCCTACGTGGTTGCTGACATCCCCCCTGACATTGTATTTGATAGTAGTTAACGATTTCCATAGTCAAAAGTGGAAAGTGGTTAAGGGTAGTGGTTGGTGGGGTGGTTAGTGTGTAAGTGGTTTTAGTTTTCATAATCTCGACATTGTACGGCTTATATTATTAATTTTAATTTTTTGAAATATTCGTACGCTGGAAACAGCAGAATATTATGTTTTGTGTAACACCTAAGTAAAAACATATTCTAAAAAATAATTTTTATTCTGTTCTAAGTTTTAGGTAGTAAGGACGATTTTCGTAAAGCAGTGTTACTGCCAATGTTCAGTTGAGTGTATCACTATAACCATTTTTTCTTTGTTTAATACCTTACCCGCTTTACCCTTCACTGGTTTTTTCTCAATCATGTTGGAGTCGGCTTCCAATTTAATTTGAAGGCAGCTGAATAACAGTATACTGTAAAATTTTCACTGCCAATGGTTAATAGCCCTGTGTTGTGTATAGACAGACTGACGGCAAAAACTGAGGTTCTATTGGAGTGCGGAACCTTAAAATCTGAAGATCAACAAAATACTGAAAGGACTGATCAAAAAGATAGTTAAAAATATCAGGATCGCTGATTGGATTTTTTTTTTCACGGTTTGGTCAGCAGATAGGTAGGGTACTTGTTTTATTTGGGCCGATTTTTATTTTAAATCTTTGATCATTGAACTGTGTTTTAAATCTTTGACCTCGGCCGTTTACTTTTTTTTAAATTGATGTTTTAATTTATTTTGAGAAATTTATTTAAGTACTTATATATTTATGTATTTAATACAAACAGACACCATAGATTGTTAGTCGTTTAGAATTCACACTCATACATACATGGATAAATATTATTTTATTATTGTAAAATATGTTTTAATGTAATCTTACCAAATAATTATTATGTTTTATGTGATCTCAATAAAAATAATGTTAAAATTTAGTTAATATTAAGCAGATCTTTTAAAATTGTAAATGGATTCACTATTAATTTTATCTTGTGATTTTGTCTTTTGTATTTTGTGACTAATTTTATACTTTTTGCTGTGCCCTACAGGGTCCGTAATTGTGCCTTAGCTTTAAGCCCATTGTAAGATCTTCACACATTCATCATCATCATCATCATTTCAGCCGAAAGACGTCCACTGCTGGACATAGGCCTCCCCCAAGAAGGGGGGTTTTGCCATAATCGCCACGCTTGGCAGGCGGGTTGGCGATCGCAGTATGGTTGTTATAAAACACAGAGAACGCTGCTGCCCATTCTTTCTTTACACATGAATGCAAATAAAGATATGAATATTTTAGATTTCTGTAGTAGGTTTTCAGCTTACCCCATAATATTGAGTTTATTTAATAAACATAAACATAACACCTCGCTTAGGGGATAGCCTATTGCCATTAACCGGGCACCGGGCGGGGTATTCCTAATGTAAAAACCCAATAAGACTTTCCCCGACCTAGGAATCGAACCCAGGACCTCATGCTCAGCAGTCGCGCTTGCAACCACTCGACCAACGAAACAGTTTATTTAATCAACTTTCCAAATAATTCTGCTTTTCGAAATACTCCATTGTAGCAGAACAGTTTAACATACACAAATGAACAAATAAAGGCCTTTTATGAATAAGGATTCTTCAAAGAGCTGCTAGTGAAGTCATGGAAAGGCCAAAGTACGTCGGTACCTACTTAAGGGGGACTAAACGAATGATGTAAATTGAGTAGGAACCTATTTAATGTTTCTTGGAAAAAATATAAACGGCTCGTTCAGATTATTAAGGGTGGTCTTAATAAATATCATTATTCTGTCAATTGCTCAGAGCCAGATTAATGATGTTTTTTAACCGATTTCTGAAAAGTAGAAGGTTATGTATTCCACCGGCATGCTTTTAGGGTTCCGTACCTCAAAAGGAAAAAACGGAACCCTTATAGGATCACTCGCGTGTCTGTCCGTCTGTCACAGCAAATTTACTCCGAAACTTCTGAACCGATTGAGTTGAAATTTGGTACACATATGCAAGTCGGTGACCTAAAGACGGACGTGTAACGTAAATTAATGAATTTTAAACATGAAACCCTTTTATAATTTTAAGATAAATAGTTTTGAAGTTATTTAAGAAAATTGGAGAAAATTGAGTCTTAACTCCGAAACTACGCGGCCGAAAATTTTGAAAAAAATACAAAGAACTATTCTTTGCCTATAGATTACAGAAAAACCTATAAGAAAGTTAAACCGGAACCCTTTATGCGATAGTCCTACTCGCACTTAGCCGGTTTTTTTGCATGTATGTACACCAATTACTCCGTGATTACTGGGCCAATTTCCGTGACGGTGTGGAGAAACATATTTTAAAAAACTGAAGTGTTAGTAACAGACAGGTGAGGCCGGTGGCGTTAAACCCTAAATAAACGATTTTATTTTTCATATTACCTATAAAAAAAAACTAAATTGCCTTAGCAAAAAAAGGATTTTTTCTTCAAACATCATTAAAATTTGAATAAACTTCCAGGTAACTGCTTTTAAAGGGTCTTTATATTTTTTGACAAGCGAAATTATAAAAATTTAGGACTACTTACCTCTGGTACTAAAACCTAATTTGGATTGAATCAACATAATTATCTGTATAATTAGGTAACCAAAGTTGTGGATACTCACTGAATACAAGCTATTCAGTAAGTTAAATCCACAACTTTAGTTCTCTGCCAGTTCTTTTCGTTTTAGATTCGATCCCGCAGATAGTCTTCAAACGTAGCACTTTTCAGCACTACAAAGTCGCTTCCATATTCCATACCGCACTCACTGGTAGACGCGATCCAAAACGATGTTCTTATTTTTCAACGTAGGATTGTAGGTTGATCACTTGACGAAGATCCTAAGCTTTATAACATAACATAATATCAAGCCTATAATTCCCAAAGTGTTTGGATAGTCATGAGCGCCAATATGTAAACACTTAACTAAAAGTGTTTTTCTCCTGCTGTTCTGATTAAAATTTCATTACGAAAATAGCATTCTGGAACTCATATTTTTATGAAAAAGATCCTATCTCCAAGTTACAATCGTTATTTCTCGCGAAAATTGATTTAAATTTAGGAAAGTATATACATATTGGTGCTCTTGACTGTATACCTACAGTACTTCAATTCCTCCTCATTTCAACTGTTATATTTAAGTGCCTTGTAATAAGGGCCGATTCTATTGCCAACAACCGGGCACAAATTCAGACTCTGCGGCTACTATTGAGACATTCCTAAAGCAGAAACCTAATGACACTTGGCCCGACCTGGGAATCGAACCAAGGACCTCCCCAAAGTGTGGGTTTTTCTCAGGAGCAGCTATGGAGTCTGAATTTGTGCCCGGTTGATTATCAATGGCTATCGTATAACCCAGTGCTAACTAGGTTGTGGAGGTCAGATAGGCAGCCGCTCCATGTAAAAGACTGGTATTTAGCTCCATTCGGTTAGACTGGAAGCCGACCCCAACATTGTTTGTTATGCAGATGATGATCGTTACAGATGTGAGAATGTAACTTGTCTTAATTCACTTTTCAAGCTTATTCGGGGAAGATTAATAAAAACTAATTTTCATTAAAACTCTTTATTTTTGAGATGTTTTATCACAAAATTCGTAGTCCTAAACGACTACTTACGTATACTTTATTAATATTAATTGCCTAATACAAAATATCTTACAATCTAAGTCTAAATTACAATGACTAGAACGATCCGTTTGTGGAGATCCATTTTTTGCATAGTAGCTTTTGCCTGCGGTTTTGCCCGCGTGTCTTCGAAAATCATCAGAGATCGGAATAGGTAGAGAAGGGGATGGCGGGGTCTAGTGAGCGAGCGAAGTGAGTGAACTAAGACCCCGCCATCCGCTTCGTGTTAGAAAGTGTATTTGCCTATACTTAAAGGAATTAAGTACCATGTGGAAAATAACTAAAAATCATTCCGGGATTTCGTACGGAGGTATTATCCACATGTCTCTGTACTTATTTCGATCTCTGATTATCACACAACCGGGATAAAAATATATCTTATGTCCTAACCCAATTCCTGGTCAGCCGGTTAGCAAAACATCGAAATCTGTTCAGCCGTTAGAGCGTGAAAAACTGACAATCAAACAGACATAGTTATTTAGCATTTAATAGTATGAAAGTATGAATACAGGGTGTGCTTATTTAAGACGATACACAAAAGGCAACTAAAACATGAACATTGCCGTTTTTCTAGCTAATTATGTAATTTGTTAAATATCTTTGAATAGTCATTCAAATAGTGTCAATAGTTTACTAAGAACGGCTCCCAGTAGTACAACTGTTAATGGTTCTGTCATACAATCCCTATCTCAAGATATCAGCCTGTAGAACAACAATAATCTTTTATACAATCTTAATTATAGTGGTGATATCAAAATATCGGATTTCTTCTTTTGTAGCGTCAAATAGTCAAGTCCGAAATTTCGGTAGTTTAGCAAATTCTACAAAGCTTAATGGAGTTAAGCTAAATCAGCATTGTTTTAACAATCTTCATTTAAATATAATTTCTGGTTCAATTTACTCCCGATTTCTGATGTCCTGATTAAGTTTCTAATCAGTTTCCTAATAGCCAATTTCATTGATAACTTTTGTTAACAGCTTATCAAAATAAGACACCATCTGGAATGGAGGTTTCCATATTTATTTTTTGTTTAAGTGTAATAAGTAATTTAAGTAAAACAAAAATGTGAAAAAAACATTAAAATATCTCTAGAGATGAAAAAGTTAAGAGACTTTAGTTGTGCTTGCAATGAGATAAAGTGACGTCACTTATCCTCACTATTATTTAGCTTAGTCATGTTGTTTATGTTAGAGCATTGTAAAAGCGAAGAACATTAAGAAAAATAACTATTTTGAAAACCAGCTTAAAAAAACAAAGATCGCCGTTAAACCCATTGAACAAGACCAATATTGTAAAAGAACTGTATATCTACCTAGTAGGTACCTTATTATATCTTGAGACAATCTGACCTGAAAAACTATATTCTTACAGAGCCACATCCTTTTATACCCGACTGTGCTGAAGCCAAAAAGAGGGTTAAGTATTTTTTTAATAATTTGATTGTATTAAATAGAGTATATTCCCCTTCATTACTCAAAAACAATAATGAAAATGACTTCAAAAACAGAATGGCTGCTTTTTCTGTTACAACCTTTGTTTCACTGAACGAAAAACGCCACAGAAATTACCATTAATTGAACAAAATGTCGCTTTTACGTTGATTAAAGTTTCACACATCAAAGGCTTGTGTTGTGTCAAATCAACTTTGTTTCGCACTAATACAATTAAAATACTGTAAAATTAATTATTTTAGATTGCCGTAAAATTTGGTGGATTACAACATTTGGGAGTTAAATCAAATTTAAAATTATCATGAACTCGCGTTCGCCCGCGGCTACCCCCGAGTAGAGGTCTCCCACCAGGTTAATTGACATGCCAGCTCATGGCATGCAAAATTTAAACACGTTTAGTCGTTTAAGCTTGAAAACGTACCTAACAGACAGTTAGTCAAACAGAAAGGTACTTTTGGATTTTTTAATTGTAAGTTTAGAATATTTTGTCAACGAATTTTCTAAGGCAAAGGGAATATTTTTCCCACCATGTACGCAGCTCAAAAATTAAATAATGTATTCTTGGTAGGTATTCTATTGTTGTACAAAGGTTATTTGAAGACTTATCAATCACTCATTAAGTATTCAAAGAACACAAAAAAAACTACCAATGTTACCTATGCCAATTTGACATTATTTTACGATTGCCAGAACGTTATGCCCCTATAGGGTTTCAAACCTTGTATCTGCATTGACTTGAAACTCATCATACTTTTGCTCGTCTCCAAAGTCATTTAGTTAGTTAACTTAGGATTATATCTTCTAATTTTGAAACTTTACTCGTATTAAAAAGAACGTTTGGAAAATACCTATGATATTCGTCGTGATGTCCACATTATTTAAGCAAATTAACTTTGCAAAACGTTTTCAATAAATTGATTCACCATTATCACCGTAGCGTTTAATATTTAAAGCATACTAATAACTTCCGTTCATAAATGACTCCGCATTCAGCCATTTTTAACACAAAAACGACCTCGATTCATAACAATTAATTCCACCTTTAAGCCGTCAATTTTTCTACAGTTCTTTTGCAAAAGAAAAGAGAATCGTAAATCAAAAATCCGTTGTTTCTGCAAATCATCTAACTGTCAAGCGAAATTAATGCTTTTGAACCATTTATGTAATAAGAACGTAAAACTAAAGTTTCATTTTCGAGGAATTTTAGGTCATCGCCTGAAACCCATTTTTCTGAGTAATAAATTACTTTTCTAAATGAATGTGATTTAGTTTTATTTATTCGGAATTTCCAGATTTAAAAATTCATTGGTTGAGTTAGCGTAACACGGGTTTCTAAGGGCTTCATCATCTACCTAGTCTTTTCCCAACTTTATTGGGGTCGGTTTCCAGTCTTACCGGATACAGCTGAATGCCAATATTTTACATGGAGCGACTGCCTATCTGCTCTCCACAACTCAGTTAGTACTGGGAAATACCCCTTAGTAAGACTGGTTTTCAGAATTTAGAGCCACTGACTTCCTGTAATGATCAGCTGAGACCAACAGCTTAACGTGCTTTCCGAGGCACGGAGAAAACTCGGTAAGTAATGGGTGGTCACCCATGCACAGACCAACCTAGGCAAGCGCGGCTTAACCTGAAGATTGATTCAAACGGCTGTTATTATTTAGCCACGAGCTCCTTACACTTTGGTATTGGCAGTTAAAATTATTATTAGTCGCTTCATGTAAAATACTGGTATTCAGTTGCACCCGTTGAGAATGGAAGCCGACCCCAACATAATTAGGAAAAGACATACAGATGATGACAAGGTGTAACACATTTTGTACACTTTTCAAACTTGTAAGTACTTTTTTCAGGATCAGTTAAATGCGTAGACACAGATAATTCCGAAGATGACCCTAAATTAGGTACTGTAAGGTACAACTTTGCTTAAATCTTCGGGGATTACAGGCATAATGTTATGTTATATTCAAACCCTAAATTCAATAAATCTGTCTCAGATATGCGGAGATGCGAACAAATATTTTGTGGAATTCGTATAATTTTACGATGTGGCTATCAAACCCGGCTAGACTTGACAAAACTCCACATTCCGCCAGTGCCTGTGGCATTTAGGTTGATTTTTGCTATAAATATTTTTATTGGAATTAGACTGTTATTCCAGTTTCAATAGCTACTATTACTTTTTATTTCCGATATAAAATAGCCTCAGAAAATGAATGTCCTTTTATTTTCTTGGGAGTGTACCGTAAATTGAGAATGGCTGATACAGTGGGACAATTACTTATTAGCTAGTCAGTTAAGAAGGCGGTGATATAGGAGCTCGTGGCTAAATAATAACAGACACTCGGGTCGATCTTCAGGTTAAGCCGCGCTAGCCTAGGTTGGTCCGTGAATGGGTGACTGCCCATAACATACCGAGTTTCCTCCGTGCCTCGGAAAGCACGTTAAGCCGTTGGTCCTGGTTGTCATTTGTAGATTTTTGACAGTCGTTACGGGTAGTCACTGGCCCGAAAGTCTGACAAGCAGTCTTATCAACGGGAATCATATTATCCAGTACTAACTGGGTTCTGGAGGTCAGATAGGCAATTGCTCCATGTAAAATACTGGTATTTAGCTGCATCCGGTTAGACTGGAAGCCGACCCCAACATAGTTGTGAAAAGGCTAGGAAGATGATGAGTTAAGAAGGTGGTAGTCAAGCTATTAGTAGTCGACGCAGCATGCCATCTTCTTCCATACGTCATCATCATCAGCCATCGTCTCAGTAGCCACTTACTCTTATAGCCATCGACTTTAATACTCATACTCTTTCTATAGTATGAGGCAAATCTACATCGTTAACAATTAAATTAATTTACATTAGTTAAAATTTCATGTATCTTTGGACGTTAAAATAGTTTTGTACCACGAAACCACGATAAACTTTTATATTTAAAGACTTATCGGCATCTATAAATGTTCCTCGTACGTTCCACAAGCAGTTTTACATAGGAGAGCAAAAAAAAATACAATTATATTTTAAGCTAAAACACAATGTTTTAAACAGCAATACAATAAAATAAACGTCATACTCCCCAGAAAAACTACAATTTATTCTTTTCCGGGAAAAAATCCAACATTTCTGTAAAATTAATCTTCACTTTTCGCGTGTACCACTTTTACAACAAAATTCTTTATTATTTTCCTGCTATAAAGCATTCTATGTTTATTGTTTCAAAAGCTAATTAAGTGCTTCCCACCGCTAATGGGAGTTTCGTGAAAATACAAGGGTTATTTAGTAAAATTCGCTTGTTCACAATTTATATGGTGGTCGTTTAGGGACTAGAATTATTAAGTGCCTGGCATTAATATTGTTCTGATTCTTGGTATTTTATTGTTTTTTTTTTAACCTAGCTGGGGAAAATAGAACGTAATCAATTAGGTTCAATTTAACTCACTATTCGTTAACTTTGCGTCCGCCATTTTGTTTTCATTTTACTGGCTTATTTTGTTCTGTTCGAAATTAAAAAAAGCAATTTCAACACGTTTTTCAGTTACGTTCCAAACTTATTACAATTTAAAACTTTAAAACGTTTTCGATGAAAAATTTTTAACCGAAAAAGTACTGTCATAAAATAATTTGAAGTCCTAATTTCGCGCAAAAACGATTTAAATGAGACAACAAAAAGAAGATGAATTTACTTTGCATGATATTAACTTGAATTCATAAATGCTGGAAGCTTCGCTTCCCCATCGAGCGTTTATTTTTAACCGACGAAAAAAAGAAAAGTTCTCAAGTCGAAGATTTTTTATCTAGCTTTTGCAGAGTGGGTTATATGCAGCTTGATAAAACTAAGATTTTTCCGTACTTCCAATCATGGATTAAGGCCTCGGTCTAGAAACTTTAATAAGGCAAAGTTAATGTTTGTCAAGTCGTAAAACCTTGCGAAGCAGAGTCACCGGTATGAGTAAAAAAACAATGTAGTTTACGGTGAAAAAAGATCATAGTCTCAGAGACCTAAGATTGAATTGGTCCGTCCCCTTCTTTGACCAGCAGTGGGATGATGCAGTATAACTGTAAAAGTATTCAATGCTCTTACCATTTCTTTATAAGTAGAGGTCCTGTGATGTAAAGTGGAACCTTTCCGAGTCAGTATCATTAAATGCTCAATTATTCCTAGAACTCTACAAGTGCCAATTTTGCACAAAAGCCGTCTTCATTAATGACTAATGACTACGCCACTTCTCGTTAGTATAAGCAGCTTTTGGATATAAATGTCGAGTTTTGTAATTTCAGTAATGATCTTAATGAAGATTGTCTCAAATTATTAAATAAGGAATGTCTTTGGATAGCATCCTTAATAATAATGTTTATTTTCAACTAATAATGCTTACTTATTTCTTCTTTCTGTCTTTCCAAGAAAAAAACGTCTAATTACATTTTAGAAAGACTATAGTTCAAACTTTAATAAAGCAGTGTTCAATGTTCTCATTTCAGTACCGTCTCCTAAAACGTTTTACTCCGTATTATTTAGTAATAAATAAAAGTCTACGCTTAAAGAGCTGAACAAACTATTTGGTAAGCAAATTCATGTCATTTATTTTCTAGATGTTTTCGAGTAATAACGGAAATGGGCTTCGAAATAAATCTATTTCTTTTCTAGGCATTCTAGGCCTCGAGTTAATCGAAAGGTTCTATCAGATCCATTTATTATTAAAAATATTATTAAAGTAGTAAAACTTAATGTTACACTTAACGCGTGTACAGAATATGAATGGGAATGGAACTCTGTCAAGCAATATTGAACCTTAATCCTTAACTTATGAGATCGATGTAAGCTAATGATGAATGACTTAGTCTACATAGATGATATCATTTTTGTTGTAGTAAAAAACATTTTTTTTTTACATAGCATTATGTGTTATATTAATTACATATAATTCAATTCACAATGACATATGGTTATTTAGAACTTCCGAACAATTTCAACAAATCAGCCTTAACTTCATAATGTGATTGTTCCAACAATTTCCAGTGCAAAATAAATATTAGGATATTTTTTACTTAAAGTAGATAATTATGTATTATGTAACCATCGGAAATACAACACTATTATAAAACTATGTCATAATAAATTAATTCGATCACATTAACATTTTTATGTGAGTCAAGTTTCAGCTTAGTCTTAAACAATTTGTGCAATTAGTAATCATCATCATCATTTCAGCCGAAAAGTCCACTGCTGGACATAGGCCTCCCCCAAGAAGGGGGGTTTTGACAATTAGTAATACAAATTGTATTTTCTATTATTATTCATTGACCTGCAAGAAATAAATCTGAAACCTAAACACAAAGGTCTATCCATAAAATACAAATAAAATAGTCACCATATTTCCGTAACATAATTTTGATAAATAAGGTCTTCCAGACAATCATATTTCTTAGTGAACATCTAAAAAGGTTTTTCTGGTTTTATTGCTAAATCCACTGTGATTTGAGGTCTATAATACAGCCTAGTTGCGTGAAACGTATTTATTATCATTTGTAAATATTGTACACAAACAAACATACATAATATCAGGTCTGTAATCCCGTAACGTTAATCAGAGGTGTAATAAAAAAAAACATAGTAAACCCACATTTCGCCAGATTTGTTTGTTTTTTCAAATTTCATGTAATAGGGGGCGAGCCTATTGCCATAAACCGGGCACATCCAGGCTCCGTGGCTGCTACTGAAGAAATTCCTGATGGAAAAACTCATTAAAGCCCAATATAACCAAAAATATTGAACGTTAAATAAATATTGTACTTGTGTAGTATTTAAATAAAAGTAGGTACACTAAACCACACGTCATTGGTAAAAAAATACAGCGTAAAGTGGCCTCTTATTTCAACGAAACTTCGTAACAAGCTAGACTAGTTTAAGCTCAATGTGTTATACTAGTATTAATGTCTTGTCTACTGTACTTCGTTTAGTCGACTAAACGAAGGTCAAACGTTTGTCACGTAACAAAAAATAAAACTGTCACCTCCCATGACTACGCAGTTATATCAAATAATATAATTGTTATAATCAGGTAAATCACCAATTTAATACATAGCCGAAAAGGATTTACGAAGGAAACAGTAAAAGGTGAGCTGAAACTTCAAACAATCAAAATAACTCACAAAATATCATACCAACAGCAACAAAAACTTTTTACGATGCTCAAACAATTTCGGCAATTTCAACTTAGGTAGGAGCTTAATAACTGACGGCAATATAAAACCTCATATCACAGGAAACTATCTTACTACCATTTTATTACTCGCATTCATAATGGCGTTATCCAAGCTGAGTAAGTACCAAATGAACCAGGAAATAGTAAAAAAACCAACTATGAAAATGAAACTAGAGCAAGCAAGGAACGTCTTTCCAATGGATTCATAAAACCGAGATCTGACGAAGCAAGTCTGAAAAGATCAAATAATAATGCAAATACTGTAAGGAAAGATGTTCGCGATTATTTACGTATCCGTATTGCCAAGATATAAAGTGAAAAACTCACTACAAATAAATATAAAGCTTATCCTGTTGCGTTAGAATCGAGTATCGACTGTACAACATACGCAAAATAAACTTATCAGTCTATCCCGGATCTTTTATACCAGTTGCTGATTCCCATTTATTTACAGCAATATAAACTACGCAAGTACCTATTACAAGTCGAAAAATAACTAACATTCTTAACGTTTATTCCTCTTACATTTTTTTATTGTTAGCCTCCAGAAAGCTACTCTAAAATCAGGAGAATAAAAAGCGTATATAAAGGGATTTATTGCAGAATTGAACCACCCTAACCACGTAAGTATGTACATTAGAACTGGATTCACGTAATTACTTGGTATGAAAGGGGTGAGGAGGTAGTAAAGGAAAAATGGAAGCCAGCAAGCAACAAAACCACCGACCACTAGACTCAAAGTCTGTGCGGTTTTCGTTTCTCTACGTAAAGAAGACACACGATTATTTTCCACGTGTTCTTTCATCGAATGAGTTCTCCTCGTGGTATTTTTATATTTAAAGTTTGCTTTGAATGTGACATCGTTGTTGTAGAATCTTGATTCTTTTTCCTTACACCTGTATTTCTTTTTCTTTTCAGGCCGGAAGCAGCAGGGGCATTTGTGGTCTTGTGATGAACAGTCGCTTGGTTGCGTCGAGTTTTTTGACGTCTGTTTGGATGCTGATTGTCGTAACGACATTTTGTCTGATCCGGACTCCGATTCGGTGCGGATGCAGGAGAGTTTTCCTTTCTGAAACAATGGGATTTGGTTAGAATAATAATAAACCTGTTTGATTTTTTTTTTTGCATTTTCTCGCTCGACATAAACACGGACCCTAATAAAAGAGCAAAATATTAAGTTATTATTTATAAGATTTATTATTTTAGTATACTCTCTACCCTACTCTCTCGTAGAAGATGGCGAGACAAGCTGGACAACACCAACGACCAGTGATCCATATTAGACCTGGATAGAAGCACCTGGAAGCCATGGGGAGAGGCCTTTGCCCAGCAGTGGGATGACGCAGGCTATCAGTATCAGGGGAGAATGTCGAGTAAAACAAGTTGCGCCGATCCCAAGTAACATGGGACATATACAGGGAGATGATGATGATGATATCTATATTAATATTGTTGTTTATTATTTATCACCACAGATGGCAATTACTGAGTCCGAGATAATAAACGCAAGAACTTAACCAAAAGAATGTAGGTCAAATACAACTTGAAAAGAAAAACTAAGTGAAACAAAGTTTATTTCCTAGCAAATCTCGGTGTCTTCAGATTAACTAACCTAAGTTGGAACAGTAATGGATCAAGAATGTTTTAATAAAGATTTGTATTTTGTTTGTTTTGCGAGTCTTTTGGCCTAGTTCTAACATACAGGGTGTGTTTTTGCAATAAGGATTCGGAATAGTAACCGTACCTAATAAAAATACAGAAAAGTTCATCATCGTTATCTTGCCCTTATCCCAATTTCTGTTGGGTTGCTTAAGTTTCAACTCTCTAGAAGTAAGACGGTCGCGGTATCAGATAACTGTAATATTTAAAATTATTAGAGGGATTATACATGATCCTGATCTGCACAATAAAATCTGCAATCTTTTTGTCGCAGACAATTACTGCCGTGGCAGAAAACACCGGTTACTGGCTGTTCCAAGTAGCCGTACTATTGCACACTCCAAGTCACCTATTCCTCGGACAGTAGCCGCTATTATCGCTCTCCTGGACTCAAACACAAGTCTTGATATGTTTGCGTATGAATGGAAGGTGATACTATCAGAATGTTTGATTTTCTGTGAGAAGAAAGCATGACTGGGTTAAATAAATTAAATGTTAAATAGTGTAATTGGCTTCGGCCGTTCTATTTAAAAATAAATAAATAAAATAAATTTGGGGTCGGCGTAGCATGTCTTCTTCTTCCATACTTCTCTATTACTCGTCATCTCATCAGACCCCTCCTTTCTTGCCATATCATTCTTTACACAGTCCCTCCATCGTTTCTTTGGTCTTCCTCTACTCATATACCCATCCACATTAACACTCAAACCTTTCCTCACGACATTTTCCTCATCAAAAGTAATATAAATGTGTACATAATATTTATAAGCTCAATATATTAAAAGGCTTCACCACAGATATAGATAGACCTAGATAACGCGAGAGCAACTACTTCGCGTGCCATATTATTATGTAGCTTACGTACAAAAATCGTAAGTGGCCAATTTCGAACTCAGTCTGCATCGGAGCATAGCGCTAGTCGGACGTCAGTGGGCGTGGGGGGTAGGACGAGGGGGGCGCCGTCCGCGGCGGCGTCTTTGAATCGATTTGATTTTCCCATCACTAAATAGTGCTCGTGACGTCATAATAGGTAGTCAAAAAATGGCACGCTTGGTTTTCATACAGATCGTGATACTTGCGTTATCTAGGTCTATCTATATCTGTGGGCTTCACAGTGTATCGTGAGAATAGATATTCTAGGACATACCGGTTGGTATGTCCGAGAACCAAAAATATCTAATACATGTGATATTTACCAAACCACACTGGGCCCGCGTGGTGGATTACAGCCCAATTCCTCTCATAGAGGAAGCCCATGTCCCACAAGTGGGAACATCAACAGTTCGACAGTCTAACGAACATTTTGCGTCGAATGTTTTGATGCTTTCGGATAAAAAGTTTCTTTGCAGAATTTCTTCCTGTAATATTTTAATTCTTGGCTAATAAACCTTTTTCAAGAAACTATGGGTTTGAAGTTAGCACTACTCGGAACTTCCTTTACAATTGTTTTTTATAAGATTTTTCTTCTATGCGGTTCTCAAGCAAAAATCTCGTCTCACGAAACTCACTCTGTAGATAAAAATGGAGGTTAAGCTTTATTTAGTGGCTGCTAAGGCTGTTTCTCCTGGAATCCTCCAAGATGTTGGTAATTTATAAGGAATTATCTTTTTTTATAGTGGCTTTTCCTCTTTTTACTGAATCTTCTTTTGGTATATGAAAGAATTTGTGCTCATCAAGCGTATCCTTATGTACTTTTGTTTTATTATTTGAATAGAGGGATTTCCTGCGTTGTTTCCTTCAATTATGTTAATTAGAATAAGTCAATTTATGTAGTTTGTTTCAAGTGCCTTTCGGCTTCGTAAGAGTCGTTTTACACTCATTATGATGATGATCTAAAATAAAGTTGTTTTATATTAGGTAGTTTTATCGGTTTATCGTAAAACAATATAGATAAAATACGAAATCAAATTAATGGTTGCAATTTACTCAGAAAACTACATAATATAAAACAACTTTATTTTAGATCATCATTATAATGGGTGTAAAACGACCCTTAACGAAGCCGCCAGCCAAGCATTCTGTACGTCAAACTAAGTAGCTCTACGCAAAAATTATTGCTTGGAAATAACTTTCTTTTTAGGGGTTAAAAATCAAGTTTTACGGTAGGACTCAATGTAACGCACACAAAACACTGTATTGATGGATGCATTGAATAGTACGGAGGTCGTGCAGGTATTTGAAGTAAATTTATAGCATTAAAAACTTGTATTTAAAAAAAAACTAGTGAAAAAGTTGGAACTTTGACCCCAATTTCTCCGTTACTAAAAAAGTTCAAAGGTATGGGCCAATACAAAAAAATTATAGCCATGACGGGGGAACAAGTGCCTTTCGGCTTCGTTAAGGGTCGTTTTACACCCATTATGATGATGGTCTAAAATAAAGTTGTTATATAATTATATTATGTTTATGTTTAAGCCACAGTTAATACATGAAAGCCTTCTGAAAGGTCATGCCTGTATGTCCTCTCAGATTACAAGTTTACAACCGTTCACCTTCATGGTTTATCATTCAAATGATCAAAGTCTCTTTTAATTCGTTTTAATGTGGTCTAATTCACCCTAAATTATAACTCTTTCATCATAGTAACCTCGCCATATTTAGATACATTTATGACGTCAGCATTTACTTTAACCACTTGAAGGGACAGTACTTAAAAGGTGCAAAGAAACCTCTTTTACTATCTCAATGAACATTGAAAAAGCTAAGAATAGCTTTGTGAGGAATTCCTTTTTTCCCTATTCTAAATTCGGTTGTACCTACTAAAGGGCGGGCACTGACATGCTTTCTATGAGTATCTTTATATGTTATCTATACTAATATTATAAAGCTGAAGAGTTTGTTTGTTTGCTTGAACGCGCTAATCTCAGGAACTACTGGTCCGAATTGAAAAATTATTTTAGTGTTTGATAGCCCATTTATCGAGGAAGGCTATAGGCTACATAACATCACGCTACGACCAATAGGAGCGAAGCATTTATGAAAAAGATTGCAAAAACGGGGAAAATCCAAACGCAGACGAAGTTGCGCGGGTCAGCTAGTAAAGGATAAGGCTATATAATTTATTTCTCAAGACGTTGAAAAATATTAGTATTGGTGAGGTTCTTCAAAAAAAAATGTATACATTGACGAGAATTCATTTCATTGTCTGCAATCGTTTTGGGACAATTTTAAATCAATTTGGACTAATGGGGCTACGCTTTGATACATTATTCATCTGATCATTATCTGCCTAGCCTTTTTCCAACTATGTTAGGGTCGGTTTCCAGTTTAACTGAATGCAGCTGAATACCAGTATTTTACATGTAGCGACTGCCTATCTGACCTCTACAACCCAGTTAGCAGTTACGATACCCCTTGGTAAGACTGAGTCGTTGTCAGAGTCTCGGTCAAAGATCTACAAATGACAGCCGGATCAATGGCTTAAAGTGTTTTAGAAGGCACGGAGAAAACTCAGTAAGTAATACGTGGTCACCCATCCACGGACCAATCCAGTCAAGCGCGGCTTGCCATGAGCAGCTCAAAGTCACAGATAGCTGACAAATGATTGCACTGACTAGACCATTCTTTGTCTCGGACACTAATCTGCATAGTCCTCATGTGAGTTGACAGAGATAATGTGTGTTTCTTCTCAGAGTAGTCAGTTAAGAAACACCAGCTTCATCTAGTTTAAAAAAAAAAATATTTTGTCGAATAAATGTTATTGTAAAAACCAATTTACTAAAAAAACATCATTTGGTTATTTAACTGACTACCTCGTTGGCCTAGTGGTCGGAAGCGTGACTGAACCCTGGACGGGTTCGATTCACAGCAAAGTGTTATTGGATTTTTCCATCAGAAATTTCTCAGTAGCAACCACGGAGTATGGATTTGTGCATGGTTGACAGCAATAGCCCCCTATTACATGGGACTTAAAAAACAAAACTGGCAGGGTGTACTACTAGGGGTGCGTTGTCAGAATTCCTCCTCGTGTGCCCGATGGCTGCCGGTCCCTCTCGATACGTCGGGAGGGAATAGCAGCTGCCGGGCCGGTGCACCCTGGGCGTGGGCAGTATCCTTCCCCGAGGAATGGGAAGAGATTCTTATTCCTTGGGGAATGTTACTGTCCATGGCTAATATTCTGACATGGGAGGGGTCCGTTTTGGACCAAGGGGGCGTTGCTCCGCGTGACCCTCTGAAAAGCAGAGGGCACAGCGGAGTAGCAAGGGCGGGCTCGGTGTGCACTTACCCTGCCTCCGAGCAGACAGTGAAGGACGCAGTCGTTCACTGTCCCCGTCGATATCGTAATTCCACCGTTGAAGTGTCGTGGATCACGTCTCGCGGCTTCGATTGGGACCGAGGGTCTTGGCTTAACCGCCCGGACCGCGAGGTAGAAAACCTCTATAAAAAGTTACCCCGAATCTCAAGCGGCGGCGCACCGCGAGGAGATGTATGGCTGACGGGTTCCTATGGAAAATCAGTTGCTAGTGCGAACCACTGCCGGGCCTGGCTAAGGCTTATCTGGGTACAGGGGGCACTGCCCAGATGGACTCTTTATTTCCCCCATACTCGTGGGAACAACATGGAAAATTGTTTAAAAAAAAAAACGGCCGTTAACGGCGAAGCAAAGGAGGGGAGGGATGCGGGGTCGGAGTCCGGCGCCGCATCCAGCGATGTGAGCGCGGGAGGCTCAGAGAGCTCCCGGCGCGGGAGGCCCGGGACCACTGCGGTGAACGGGAAGTTCTTCCGCAAGCGGTCCTGGCCGGAGGGCGACAAAGGGTCGTCATCGGAGGGAGAGCTGGCCTCGGCTCGCAAGATCCCCACCAGTAAGCGAGGAGGGATCCGCGGCAAGGGGAGAGGCCTTTCTGCCGCCGAGAGGTCGGCGCGGCTTGCCGAGGAGGGGCGCCACCCGGGGGTGGCCGGTCGCGGGGTGGCCCGTTCGGGCTCCTCTGGCGACGAGGTGGGTGCAGACGGCGGCTCTGAGGCGGAGCGTAAGGCCGGTTTCGCGAAGGAGGTGGAGGCGGCGCTGAGGGCTGTCTCTTGTAAACAGAAGCCCTCCACCAGGCATAAGGCCACGCCTGCAGCGATCGCCTCCATCATGGCGTCAGCGGAGGCCAGATATGGGGGGCCCCCGTCAAACGAAGTGGCCAAACTGCGGGCGGAGGTCGCTCGCCTGACGGCTGCCACGGAGCTTCTCCAAGAGGAGAACAGGAAGCTCCGAGCAGACTTGGCCGGTCTGCGCGAGGCCAGCCCCCGCAAGGCGCCCCAAAATGGGGGCCAGCAGCGACCAAGCCAGCCCGTGCCCGTGCCGGTTGAGAACCAGGTCCTGAACCTGGTTCGGCAGGAGCTGGCTGCCTTCCAGGCGCGGTTCTCCGTCCTGGAGGGCATTGTCCTGCGCCCCCCCCTTGCGGCAAACAGGGCGTCCCCGGGCCCGAGGGTAGCCACATATGCGGCAGCTGCGGCCTCCGCACCGGGGTCGTCTGGCCGGCCCTCCGGCAGGGTTGCGTCGGCCCCCGAAGGGCCGGCTCTGGCGAAACCGGCTCCGGCCAAGAAGGCGGCAGCCCTGAGGCAGGGCAAGGTGGCGGCCCAAAAGAAGGGCAAGGCGGTGACTGTGCCAGCGCCAGACGCGAGACAGCTGCCACCGCCGCCCCCCCCGCCCCCTAAGCCTTCTGCGGCCGAGACCGGGTGGCAGGTGGCCGGAGAGAGGACGAGGGAGCAAAAGGCGGCCAATAAGGCCAGGAAGCGGCAGCGCAAGCGCCAGCAAAAAGAGCGGAGCGTCGCGGCAAGGCTCAGCGCCCCGAAGACCGCAGCTGTAGTGATTACACTACAGCCGGACGCGGAAAAGAGGGGCGTGAGCTACCGCGACGTGCTCGCTAAGGCGAGGGCGACGGTAAATCTTGGGGAGCTCGGGATCACCGGGGGCCTCCGCCTCAGAGTCACCGCGACAGGGGCTCGAGTGCTGGAGATCCCCGGCGAAACCCGTGGCTCGTCCGCGGACGCTCTGGCAGAAAAGCTTAGAGCGTCCCTAAATGCGGACGAGGCCCGAGTGTCCAGGCCCGTCAAATGCGCAGATCTGCGCATCATGGGTCTGGACGACTCGGTGACCGAGGAGGAGGTGGTGGCCGCCGTCACCAGGACCGGTGGGTGCCCTGCTGAGCAGGTCAAGGCAGGCACTTTACGTCCGGACCTGTCGGGCATGCGAACCGTAACGGTAAGCTGCCCTGTGACGGCGGCGAAAGCCATTGTGGAGGGCCGAAGGCTCTTGGTGGGCTGGGTTTCGGCGCAGGTTAAGCTGCTGGAACCCAGACCTCTGAGGTGCTTCCGCTGCCATGTGGGGCACCATGTGTCGGTCCGGTGCACCTCGGAGGTGGACCGCAGTGGCCTATGCTTCCGCTGCGGCCAGCCCGGTCACAGGGCCGCGGCTTGCTCCGCCGCGCCGCACTGCGCTGCATGTGCGGCAACCGGCAAGTCGGCCGATCACCGGGCAGGGAGCAAGGCCTGCGGTACACCCGCCAAGGCCAAGGCCAGGGGCAACGGAAGGCCCTCCACCTCCACCGCCAAAACCCCCACCGTCGCCATCACCGCAGCCGCCGCCACTGTCGCCGCCGCGGCCGCCACTGCTGCAACTTCTGCAGCGGGGCCCTCGCAGGGGGCCCGGGAGGGGGCTGAAATGGAGTGCCAATAACGGCCCCATTACGCCTTCTCCAGGCGAACATCAACCACTGCGCCTGCGCTCAGGATCTGTTGACCCAGAGCATGGCGCAGTGGTCGATTAACATCGCCGTGCTCTCTGAGCCGTACTTTGTCCCGCCCAGGGATGACTGGGTGGAGGACCTTAGCGGCTCAGTGACCATAATTGCGTCGGCCGCCGCCGGTACCCCGACCCTTGAGAGTGTCAGGAAGGGTCAGGGGTGCGTAGCAGCACGGTTCGGGGAGATCGTTGTAGTGGGAGTCTACTTCTCTCCGAACCGAACTCTCGCCGAGTTCCACAACTCCCTCAGGGAGTTGAGTGTCGTCATCGGGAGCCATTCACTCCCCGTGCTTGTGCTCGGGGACTTCAATGCCAAGAACTTGGCTTGGGGTTCTCGTTACACGGATGTGCGGGGTAGGATGGTGGAGGACTGGGCACTGGAGACAGGCCTGGTCGTCCTAAATCGGGGTTCTGTCCCCACGTGCGTGCGGATGCAGGGTGAGTCGGTGGTGGACATATCGTTCGCTAGCCCCGCCCTGTCGCCGCGTGTCGTTGACTGGCGCGTCATGGAGGGGGTGGAGACCTATTCCGACCACCGGTACATCCGGTTCGACGTCTCCACTCAGACCTCAAGCGCGCCGGTCCTACAGGCCCCGAGTGGTCCGCGATGGGCGCTGAAGCAGCTGGACCGGGAGCTCCTCCTGGAAGCCTCGATCGTGCAGGCCTGGGTGTCATCACCGGCCAGGCCTGCCGACATCAACAACGAGGCGAGTTGGTTCCAGGAGGCCATGTCCGAGATTTGCGACGTGGCAATGCCCCGAGTTCGGCCAGGAAGCGCCCGACGTCAGGTGTACTGGTGGTCGCGAGAGCTGACGTCTTTGCGTGAGGCGTGCGTTGCTGCGCGGCACCGGTACGCCAGGCATCGCAGGCTCCGCATCCGCCCTCCGGATGCGGCAGCCATTGAGGCGGAGCTTTACGAGGGGTACAGAGCGGCGAAGACCGCCCTCCAAGAGGCTGTCCGGCGGGCCAAGAACCTGGCCCGCGAGGAGATGCTGGAGTCTCTGAACGGAGATCCGTGGGGGCGCCCTTACAAGATGGTGCGGGACAAACTCCGCACCCGGGCCCCCCCGCTGACGCAGAGTCTCCGGCCTGAGCTCGTGGAGGACGTGGTGAGCGCTCTGTTCCCTTCGCGAGGGAGGCATCCTCCCCCGCCTATGGCTCCGCCGCCGCTTGCGGTGCCGGACGCGGACCACACCGATGACGACGTTCCGGAGGTGACTGGGGTAGACCTGGGAGTGGCGGTACGCAGGCTGAGGGCCAGAAATACCGCCCCGGGACCCGATGGCTTGCCTGGCAAAGCCTGGGTCCTGGCCTCTGAGGCTCTCGGGCCCCGACTGGAAGGGCTCCTAAGCGCATGCTTGGAGAGAGGCCAGTTCCCGCTTCGTTGGAAGACGGGGAAGCTGGTCCTCATCCGGAAGCCAGGGCGCCCTGCGGACTCTCCGTCCGCATACCGGCCCATCGTGTTGCTCGACGAGGTGGGCAAGCTCTTTGAAAGAGTTATTGCTAACCGCCTCGCCGGGCACCTCGCGGGGATGGGGCCGGATCTTGCGGAACACCAGTTTGGTTTCCGCAAGGGGCGCTCGACGGTGGACGCCATCATGCGCGTGAGAGCCCTCACGACGGGGGACGCGGTTTCCCGGGGCGGGGTTGTATTGGCGGTGTCTCTTGACATCGCCAACGCCTTCAACTCCATGCCCTGGAGCTGCATTGGGGAGGCACTCCGGTATCACCGGGTGCCGACCTACCTTCGTCGTGTGGTCGGGGATTACCTGACGGATAGGGCCGTCATCTACCCCGGTCGGAGCGGAGAATGGAACCGGCGAGAGATGTCGTGCGGTGTTCCACAGGGATCGGTTCTGGGACCGGCCTTGTGGAGCATCGGTTACGACTGGGTGCTGCGCGCCGACCTCCCTAGCGGCGTCAGCGTAGTCTGCTACGCTGACGACACGCTGGTACTGGCACAAGGGAGGTCGCACGAGGCGGCGGCCGAAAACATGACACGCGGGGTTGCGATAGTCGTGGAGAGGATCCGGCAATTGGGTCTCGAGGTGGCATTGCACAAGTCCGAGGCCATGTGTTTTCATGGGCCTCGGAATGCGCCACCGTCGGGATCCCTACTGACGGCAGGAGGGGTTTCCATCGGCGTCGGGTTGACGCTGAAGTACCTGGGACTCGTCCTTGACAGCCGGTGGAACTTCGTGGAGCATTTCCGACGTTTGGCCCCCAAACTGGAACGGACCGGGGCTGCCTTCAAGCGGCTCCTGCCCAACCTGGGGGGTCCAAACGCCTCCTGCCGGAGGCTCTACGCGGGGGTCGTGCGGTCCATGGCCCTTTACGGGGCCCCGGTGTGGGCGCGTTCTCTGAGGCGGCAAGCCGCCCGCTACCTGAACGCACCCCAAAAGGGGATAGCCCTAAGGCTAGTCCGGGGCTACCGCACGATCTCCGGTGAGGCGGCGAGCCTCCTTGCCGGATTGCCGCCATGGGATCTGGAGGCGATAGTCCTCGCACGCCTTCACGAATGGCGCGCGGAGGCACTACGTCGGGGGGAAACTCCGCTGCCGCGGCAAATCACCGCTCGGCGGACAGACCTCCGGCGCGATCTCATGGTGACATGGAGAGAGCGACTGTCGCAACCCCGTGCAGGGCACGCCACCATAGTGGCGATAAGTCCCCTCTTTGAGGAGTGGCTAGAGAGGCGCCACGGCGCCCTCACCTTCCGCCTGACGCAGGTCCTCACCGGACACGGTTGTTTCGGGAGGTTCCTGCACCGAATCGGGCGGGAGGAAACGCCCGGGTGTTTCCACTGTGAGGATCGTCCGGAGGACACGGTGCAGCACACTGTGGAGGCCTGCCCTGCTTGGGCGGAGCAGCGCCGTGTCCTCGTAGAGGCGATTGGCGGCGGCAACCTCTCGCGCCCGGCCCTGGTTCAAGCCATGGTCCGGAGCGAGAGGGAATGGGAAGCCGTCACCTCCTTCTGCGAAGCAGTCATGCTAGTGAAGGAGGTGGCGGAACGTGAGAGGGAAAGAGCCTCACGTCCCAGCCGCCGCGGGAGACGCCCTGGGCGTCGGGGGTCACGTGGTGGCCCCCGGCCACCGTAGGCGCGGGCCTGTGGACGGCGAGTTTTGGGCTAGCTCGCCGTCCGGCCGTCTTATGACGACAGGCCGTGTCGACGGCGCGTTCGTGTTCCACGCGCGCCTCAAAGAGATGTCAGCAACCACGTAGGGGTCCGCACGGGCCGATGCCTGCCAGGGCTGCGGGACTGTTCGAAAGAGATACCGCGGCCCTGGAACACAAAGGGCAAAGAAGGAACATGGATGGGTTTTAGTCAGTACAAGTCTGACACTCCCTTCCGCTCCGCCCAGAGCGGGGGGGTCATTTGATGATTTCCCATCCTAAAAAAAAAAAAAAAAAAAAAGGGTGTACTACTAGGTACACTTCAGCCCAACCCTACGGGAATTACAGGCGTTATGATTTTCCAAACCTCCAAGTTGACGTCAAACCAAAATAGGTTAACAATAACATTACAAACAAACAACACAACAGCTGTTGTTTATTGGCTTCGGGCATGAAAACAACTCATTTTCCCACCAAGGCACGATTACAAACATCCCTTGTTTTTCCTTACATAACGACCATTGAAGGGTTGTTTGATAAAATCTATATTTGCTATTGAGTGAAAACGATCATCATTTGCCAAGCCTTTTTTCCAGCTATGTTGAGATCGGCTTCCAGTCTTACCGGATGCAACTTGAATATAAGTATTTTACATCGCAATTCAAATATAACTAACATCACGCCTGTGATCCCCGAAGGGTTAGACAGAGGTGTACTCAATTATAGTACGCCTACATTTCGCCAGTTATGTTTAAGTCCCATGTAATAGGGGGCGAGCCTATTGCCATCAACCGGGCGCAAATTCAGACTCCGTGCCACTACAGAAAAAAATCTTGATGGTGTAACCCAATAACACTTTGCCCGACCCGGGTATCGAACCCAGGACCTCATGCTGAGCAGTTGCGCTTGCGACCACTAGACCAACGAGGCAGTCAACAATGACAATTTGAACCAGAAATGCTTGTAATTAGTTTATTTAAAACTAGCCGCTGGAATAAGGCTTCGCCTGTGTGGAGTTCGGGAATTGCCCACGGGATCTTACTTCTGGGATGATAAGTAATCTATGTATATATAGTAAATACATAGATTTATATACAAAGTGGAGCAGGACGATTGAAATTCCTTCAAACCACGTAAAGATGTTCTTTTCCCGTATACAAAAAATCAATCAAATTTTTCATTTTCTTATTTTACAACATGATGTAGATCTCAGTCCGCAATAATAGGTAAACATTGTAAGATCAAGAACCTGTGCAAAACGTACGATTCTATTCTCTACGTCTCAATATGCTTGAAAGACAGAGAAAGGTGTCATACGATTCCACTCTAAAGCGCCTCGCCCAGTCACACAAAATACTACAATTAGAAAGAAAAAGAAATATTACTTACGCAAATTATGCATTAGTGGTGCATAGACCATTGCGTATGCGTGTGTGAGCGGATTTTTTTGGCAAAAAGTCTCGGACTCGGTTAACTTAAATTTTCCATTATCTACTAATTTTCGTGTTTTAAAATGTTTAGACGGACTAGTACTGTGCTCGTTTTAATTTAATGTCGTGGTTCCAGATACACATTGTATAACTGATACACGTGTCTCATAATTTTAATTGAAGAGTGTCAGGACTTTTCTTTTTATTTATATAAATAATTGCTTTCAGCTTCAGTAACAGCAACTTGAAAACAAACAACGCATTCATTTGCGGAGGAAAAATGCATTTAACATCGCTCGGTACATATAATACGAGGAGATAGAACAATGCTGTTTGAGACTGCATAAATAATAGCACAGAAACACTACTAAAATCTCAATGTGTGTGAGTCGTACGCTGTGGCTCATGGATTAATTTACAACTGCTGTAAGACAGAATTCATGGTCTTCAGGTCCGGCACCAGGTGTCCCACCACGCTCCCTCCTCTGTTAACGAAAGGTCACTCGCTAAAACAGGGTATACAAATTTAAATATCTGGGCCACCTGGTAACGGATGACCTAAAAGATGGTCTGGATTTAGAGAGGGAACGCAGAGCATTATCATCATCATCATCATTTCACCCGAAAGACGTCCACTACTGGATATAGGCCTCCCTCAAGTGTTGCCACATTGACCGGTCCCGTGCGACTCGCATCCAGCGGATCCCCAACCAGGTCATCGGTCATCGGTCATCAGTTAGGGCGAATATGCTGGCCCGCAGATTATCTCGATGTACAGCCGCAATTAAAATAGTCCTTTTTAAGGCATAGGTACTGCCCATCACTGTACTCGGGAGCCCTGTGGTTCACATATAGCCAAAAAACTTGTAATGCTCTGCGTATCCAATATAATAATGCGTTCACGGTATTGTTGCGACTGCCACGCTTCTGTAGTGACTCAACAAAGTTTGCCGACGCACGCAATGCGAGTTTTGACGCGTTGTGGCGTAAAAAATCTGCCTCGCTACTCCACAGGCTGCGTGGCAGTCCCAACACTATCCTGCAATCGATAGCAGCAGGGGCAGATAGCCCACTAATGTGGGCGCTAACTAATCGCACCCGATCTGTTAGGCTTAGTTATATTGTTACTAACACAGTGGGTCTCTCTGTAGTCTGATGAATAAATAAAATAATATCAGATGGAAGTAAAAGCACACAAACCGTGCGAAATCCGAAAAGAGCTGCTTAACAGCTTACATTGAACAACGATAAATTCAATGTACTTAGACTTTGACAAAATAATGGAGACTAGGAAGCTTTAGTGAAATCGAATCTTATTCTGTTTTGTACCGGATCAAGTATCTTATTTAGGTAAGTCTGTTTATTTCGTTCCGGGTAAATCGAGAAAATACTGGAATTTCTTTTTCGAGATAGTTCAAAAACAAATGGAATGGTTTCGCTGATTTTTTATTATTTTCATCAGAGACCTTTTACATGATTCATGGATTTAAAAAAAAATCAATATACAAAAGTGTACCTTCACGGTCAAAATATATGGATCGACTTGTATTTTTTTCATAACCGATAAAATCTATACCTACTTAATAAATAAGATTGAAGTGTCTTTTTGTAATTTCAAAACTACAATTTTTTACTGAATGCATAGCGGTTCTTAAAAAAAAACAAACATTTTTTTTACATTTTTGTCCGCTTGTCTGTTCGTCTGTCTGTTTGTTCCAAGAAATCTCCGAAGCGGCTGGACCGACTTTGACGGCATATAGCTGATGTTATAAGGAGTAACTTAACATAACTTACTTTAATTTTAGAAAAAAGATTAAGGTTCCGTGCAAAAAAATTAAAACTCCTGAAATTGTTAACCAAATCCGATTCTAATACCTAATATTTTTAATATAATTTCATGCAGACAAAGGTCGCGGGCAACTGCTAGTAAAAAATAAATTCTTGGTAAAAGCTAGTGTCACGATGTCCTACTACGACCTAAGTTTAGTCAAAGCGATAACACTTACACTGTCACCGTATATCGTTTCCAACAATATATTAACACTATAATGTTCTTCAATACTGATCCGAAGCACCGAAGCACCATTTTCTCAGACACGAACCACTTTCATTTTAAAAAGTCGCTGTTAGATAAGTCTGGCAACGTCGCTTGATGTTGACACAGAGCACAATGTGGCAGGCTATCCTACTTTTCCGACTATTTGTGGCTTATTGAATACGTGGCTCATGGCTAACCCCTCGGGGATCAAAGACATATAGTCTATGTGTATGGAAGACAACTGCGATGGAAGACAAAAATAATGGTGGATACAGTGAATTTGATGGTGCGGTGCAAAAAAGCAACTCAATTTTTTTTTCATTGTTTATTTTATTATTAAAAAAAGAGGAGCTCGTGGCTAAATAATAACAGCCGCTCGGGTCGATCTTTAGGTTAAGCCGTGCTTGCCTAGGTTGCTCTGTGGATGGGTGACCGCCCATTACATACCGAGTTTCCTCCGTGCCTCGGAAAGCACGTTAAGCCGTTGATCCCGGCTGTCATTTGTAGATCTTTGACAGTCGTTAAGTAGTCAGTGGCCCAAAAAGTCTGACAACCAGTCTTACCAAGGCGTATCGTATTACCCAGTACTAACTGGGTTGTGGAGGTCAGATAGGCAGTCGCTCCATGTAAAATACTGATATACAGCTGCATCCGGTTAGACTGGAAGCCGACCCCAATATAGTTGGGAAAAAAAGGCTAGGCAGATGATGACGATGATGATGTGATTTTATTATTAAAGTATCGAGTACTAACTTTTCCCCGCGGTTTCGCCTAGAGGTCGGAAAATCATCATCATCATCATCATTTCAGCCGAAACGTCCACTGCTGGACATAGGCCTCCTCCAAGAAGGGGGGTTTTGCCATAATCGCCACGCTTGGCAGGCGGGTTGGCGATCGCAGTATGGTTGTTGTAGAATCAGAGAATGCTGCTGCCCATTCTCTGGTAAGTCCCTTAGTCGCCTCTTACGACACCCACGGGAAGATATGGGATGGTGCTATTCTTTACGTCCGGACACCATACAGAACATACCCCGTCGGAAAATACCCCGTGTTTTCTAGGAACTAGGTTGTGATGGTCAAATAGACGGTTGATCCATGTGAAATAATTGTATTCAGCTGCATCTGGTTAGACTGGAGGCCGATACCAAAATAGTTGCGAAAAAAGTTAGGCAAATGATGTACTAGATAAACTGAAACCAGCTTTAGTAATATTATTCCGTCTGAATTTTTAGTATTTTTTTTTAGTACTGAACTCCTAAAAATGCCTAGAAAAGATAAGTTTTACATTCCAGCCGTAGTGACTGAATTAAACGAATAATAAAATTGTATTACACGTAAATCTATTCCGATGAACTGGTGAAAGTTGCAGGGATCCGCTGGATGCGATTCGCACGGGAGAGGCTTGAAATGATGATGATTATGATGTAAATCTGTCTGATTTGAATTGAACGCACTTAAACATCGCTTTAGAATTTAGGCTAAGAGAGTATTAGAGATTTGTAGTTTATCTTCCTCTCAATGCATAAAGATCCAGGGCCGACTGAGTAATGAAAATTAAATGAAATGAAATATTTATTTACCAGATATAAATCCACATACAACATTCACAAACAGACACTAAAATAAAATAAATTAAATCTATCGAAATGATACACACACCGACGCGCCCCAAGTGCAGCGAATTAGGTAATCGGCGTGTGGTAGGACTGCCACCTTATATGTAGGGGACTGTGGTACCATTCTCGTAATTGGTAATTGTATAACACACATATACTGGCAATTTGGTTCGGTTTCTGATCTGTGTAATTTGAAGGTCTTTCGGTTTCTGACAGAAATTGCTCAGATAGTGCTTTAAAAAAAACTTGTCTTAGTAGTCCAGATCGTCTTTCACCATTGTGCCGTACGTCAAAATCCGTTCAGTTGTAAAAGCGTGAAAAATTATTAGACAGATTTATTTTCGCATTGATACTATTAAAGTATGAATTAGAGTCATTTAAACTAGAACCAAAAATTCGAAGACATGTGACCTCTACCAACCCGCACTGGGCCCGCGTGGTGGATTATAGCCCATTCTCTCTTACAGAGAGGAAGCCTGTGTCCCAGCAGTGGGAACAGTGTAGGCTGATTATGCTTATGGATTAGAGTCTGTCTGCTTTGAATTATGAGCACATAAACATCGCTTTAGAATTTAGGCCAAGAGTGCTTTAGAAAGAAGATTGACAGTACGGGGCTCTTTTAATTTCAGAAGCGTTCATCAATGAAACTATGTACATTATACGAAGCAATTAAGGGAATTTTCTTTCCATATATCATATCGGCTGATGTTCTTGTCTATCTTATTATACAGTGTTATATGCATTTTTTTTAACGCTCCTTTGAGGTTGACAGGGAAAAAAAAACAAAACAAATGTGAAATGTATTGATAAAATAAGATGGCGGCGTTAGTTCTGATTTTGCCCGCGCGACAAGTGTGGTTAAGAATTATGTTATTCTAGCCAAATCCAATATTATAAAAATATGATGTGATTAACTTTTCTTAATTTGACCGATACCTATCTTTTGAGAGTATTTTTACGAATGTACGCGAGCTCTAAGTGTGGTCCCCAGATTGCTTGGTAAGCTGCCATTGTTCTTTGTTCACTAACTTTCTCACAATACAGAAAGATCCAGGATCAGAAATCCATCGGGAATTAGACCTGCAACTCGCTAGAAACCAATAGCTAAGCCATGTCGTTAAAAAACTGTGAAAAGCTTTGAAATTGACAATCTAAAAACAGTTTCGAGATAGAAAGTGTCAAATTCGGGACTATCCATAAAAAATCGTTTCGCGAATGATCGGATCGCTTTTTACGATAGGTTGAAATCTATCGGTTGAAAATCAATTTGGTCTTTACGCGTGCTTGCATCTTTTTTCTATCATGGTGCTTCTTTAATAAAGGTTGGTACAAACGATAAAACTATTGTTTTCCTCAACTGGAAACTAATACTCGGTGACTGAAAAGTTGTGTGGTAATCTGTTGTCGTGATATGGGCATGTGAAGCGGAAGAATGAGGAAAATGTCGTTAGGAAAGTTTTGAGTATGAATGTGGATGGGTATAAGACTAAAGGAAGACCAAAGAGACGATGGATGGACTGTGTAAATAATGATATGGTAAGAAAGGAGGTGTCTTATGAGATGACGAGAAATAGAGAAGTATGGAATAAGAAGATATGCTGCGCCGACTCCAAATGAATTGGGATAAGGGCAAGAGAATGATGATGGAAACTAATTCTCAGGTGTCTCTAAAGGCTAGTTAAAGTTGAGAGACATTTAAACATGAACAAAGTGCGGTTTAACAGTCGTTAACCTTTACTTAGCTTTAAGAGTTCATGAATAAATCCAAAATTGGACGTAGTTAAGCAAAAAGGAGCCACATTTAATTTTGGGTTGGTTCAAACCTTGAGAAAAATTATAAACTTTTGTTTTTGCTTGGATTTTTTTTACTGGCTGATAGTATCGATATTTAGCATCAGTTTAGTGCAATTAAGTCATTTTTGGCCCGGCTTGGATTTTTGTTGTGGATTGGATCCTTTTCGCTTAATTACGCTTAATTACAGAAACAAATATTGTTACAAAATTACGGGAACAACTTCTGCACAAAGGTAAAATTAACCCAAAATTGGGTTTTCTGACAGCAAACGTCAGTGCGACCACATACTTTGCAAGCGAGGCCAGGCCAGTAAACAAGTGCACAATACAGGCAATATTATATATACGCGTTACCAACCGTACATGTGACAAAACAAAATTACTAGACCATCCCTAAACTGCATCAGGCAGGGAATTTAAAAGTGGTACTAACTTGCAGGAAATAATGCCTCATTCCGCTTTTTGGGTCACTTTATCGGTGATAGTGGTGCCATATTGGATTTTTCTCTTTTTCGTCATGCAGTACATACCTTTTATCAACGACTAGCTTTTGCGGTTCAGATCGCAAATCATCATACGGCAACGTACATGGAGTGGAGTTTCTTGCCCGTTCTTCTCCATAGAGATCTACGTTAGGGAATGGGCAACTACAGTACTTTCACATTTTTTATGCCTTGTGACTGGGACTGTAGCTATTTTTCATTGTTGTCTTTGTTTCGACAATTCAAAAGTGCCTGTAATTGGCCTATTTGAAATATATGATTTTGATTTGATTTGATTTGATTGTACTATTGAGATAAAATAGGTATCACATGTTTTTTTCTAGTGCTTGTATATTTAAAAATACTGATACTGTTAGCCTCTGCCATCCCACTGCTGGGCAAAGACCTCTTTCCATGACTGCCAAATTCTTTGATACAGGGCCAATGTACACTGGACCACTGGTTGTTAATTTTGTCCAGTTCGTCCCGCCATCTCCTGCGAGATCTACCGCATCGCCTTCTGGCTGTGTCAGAGCTTCACATCGTGGTTATTTTAAAAACATTAAAAAAACAAGCTTTTATTAAAATTGCAACTGAACATGATTCAGCTAAAATTGTTCTCATATTGTCCGTACAACCACTCTTATAGTGATTTAAATATTGGAGGCGTGAATATTTCTCCATCGCCACCGTCATAGAAAGCCCTATCTCCCCCACTGCTGGGCTTCAAAAAACCTATGACCTGGTTCGTGCTTCAATAGTTAACAATTTATTTCAAAACCAACCTTACTACACTTAGTACTGCTAGCCAGCTGCTGGTGCCTTCTCGCCACGACGCAGGATATCCTGGCGTACACATACACCATCACAGCCATAGGCAGGAAGAAGGACCCCATGGCGGAGAAGACCACGTAACCAGGGTTTTGGTTGTAGCGGCAATTCCCGTTCTGATTGTGGTCTGGTTCATACCTGAGGAAAGAAGATATAGTTTCAATGTTGGATGATAAGAATAATGGACTGGTAATTTTAAATATAGTATAACATCACGGTAGCCGATGGAGTCGAAAAGTGGCGACCGCGAACGAAAGACGTTACGTTGGAAGGTCTCCCACTATGTGGATCGGTGACCTGGTGAAGGTTGCAGAGATCCGCTGGATGCGAGGCGCACGGGATCGGTCAATGTGGCATCACTTGGGCATGGCCTATCTGCAGCAGTGGACGTCTTTCGGCTGAAATGATGATGATGATGATGATAAAATCACGCCTGTAATCTCCGAAGGGTTGGGCAGAGACGTCCCAATATAGCCCACCCAAGTTTAGCCAGTTATATTTGAGTCCCATATAATAGAGGGTGAGCCTATAGCCATCTACCAGGCATAAATTCAGACTCCGTGGCTGATCCAGAGAAATTCCCTCTTTCCATGAGGAATTAGTACCTGCCCGGAGTTCAGTACCAGTGACCGGTCGATGACAATAAGCTCGCCCTCAACCAAATGCCCCTTAAAAATAAACCGCAAGTGTGGGGTATTATAGGTACAAATTTGCCTAACCATTGCGGATAACAGCCGTTATGATACGTTATGTAATGTGTACTACACGGTCTGAGTAATGGCTGATACAGTCATAATGGAGATGATACTTAATAAATAATAGAGGCTGCTGCTGTAGGAAAAAACGGACAAGTGCGAGTTTGACTACTCGCGTGGAGAGGGTTCCGTACGTTCATAGATTTCTTATAGGTTTTCCTGTAACCTATAGGCAAAGAATTTTTTTTTTTATTTTTTCAAAATTTTCCGCCGTTTGTTTCGGAGTTAAGGGTGGGAGGATGGTCAATTTTCGCCTATTTTCTTAAATAACTTCAAAACTATTTATCTTAAAAATATAAAAAAATAAATTTGAGATGCACAATGTGCCCTTTCATTTCATATGTAACACGATCTAGTTTGCACATTTTTTTTTTGATTTTCTAATTTACCCCCAGGTTCCGTTTTTTCGGTAGGTACGGTACCCTAAAAAGGGCAACTGAAGCCATTGAAAGCATCAAAAAGTCATGAAAATATATGAATAGGTAGTGTACCTAGTACCCACAGATGAACACTAACTCTCACAAATATAAAATTATTACCTACCGGAGGCAGCGCTCTAATTTATTTTGTGTCACCATTTCACCAGATATTGTGTTATATGATTAAATACACTAAAATTATGACATTGTGTCTATTTAGGGCCTAGACAGATTGACATACATACTATCAGCGACTTGCTTGCCAAGGTCAGTCTGTGGATGGATGATCATCATTACATACCGAGTTTCCTGCGTGCTTTGGTCCCGGATGTCAATTGTAGATCTGTGGCAGTCGTTACAGGTAGTCAGTGGACCAAAACATTGACAACCAGTTTTACCGAAGGGTATTGTAGTAGCCAGTACTAACTGGGTTGTGGAGGTCAGATAGGCAGTCGATCTATGTAAAATTCTGGTATTCAGCTGCATCCGGTTAGACTGGAAGCCGACCCCAACATAGTTGGAAAAGGCTAGGCAGATGATGATGATAACGGTGTGGTCAAAAATTTAAAGGACTAACATAAACTACCGTAATGTAGGTGTTCAATCCTGTTGAAATCCAGAGTTAACAACTTACTTTAAAAGCGATTAGTAACGACGTAAAACATAACATAACATCACGCCTGTAATCCCCGAAGTGGTAGGCAGAATTCTCCGAAATTTCGCCAGTTATGTTTTAATCACATGTAATAGGGGGCGACGCTATTGCCACCAACCGGGCACAAATCTAGGATCCGTGACTGCTACAGAGAAACTCCTAATGGAAAAACTCAATAATACTTTGCCCGACTCGGGATTCGAGCCCCCGATCTCATGCTTAGCAGTCGTGGTTGCAACCACTAGACCAACGAGGCAAAAGAAAGATCATAATTTTACATTGATAATGATAATCATTACTAAAACAGTTTTCGTGCAAAAGATTCTATGTTACATAGATTCCACTGAATATAGCCACGTTTGCACGGTCCAAGTATAGCATAAGCATAGCCTATAATGTTCCCACTGCTGGAACACAAGCCTCCTCTCTATGAGAGGGAATGGGCTATAATCCACCACGCGGGCCCAGTGCGGGTTGGTAGATGTCACATGTCTTCAATTTTTTTGGTTCTAGGACATGCCGGTTTCCTCACGATGTTTTCCTTCTTCGTTTTTGAGAGCAGTCGTGATGAAATAAATTACACAAAGTAATGCGCCTGCCTGGGTTCGAACCCACGACTTACTGCTCGTAAGTCGGGACCGCCACTACTGGGCCACCGCTGCTCTCGTCCAAGTATGCTCGGACCAAAAACATTACGTGTTAAAACTTTATCATCATTTACAATCCCTGCAGTGAAAATTAAAGTCCAAATTCTAAAAGCACAATTTGCCAACACATTTCACCAAACCATCTAGTTTCCTAAGTGTTTCACACAGCGTGAAATCTACAAACAAGATCAGAACTTTACCATTTCACTCGTTATTAAGAATGAGCCAGCAAAAGCTAAAAAATAATGGGACTAACACTTGTGAGTTCTCATGTTTGATATTTATTTTACTTTCAGCTAGTAATGTTTGGTTAAGGATAATACCACTGTTTTAATAAAGGTATATTTCAAAAGTCGACGGCAGACTGCAGATGGCTGCGGCGTTGCGGTTGATGATAACCGCAAGCGACAATGCCGGGCCCCTGCGATTTCAATTCTGAACGCTATGTCAGAACTTACCGCAGCGACAATTCTTTTGTTCAGCCCCCGTAGCATGACCACCGTAGACAAGGATTTCTTTGACGGAAGAATCGACAAAATGACAGATAGTGCAAAGAAATCTGTCATTGTGTCGACACAATCTGTCATTTTGCCATCCCACATCAAAATCCAAAGTAATTTTGGATAGTTAACGCTGATTCATTGTAAAACTGTTATAATGTGATATGGGAATTTTACTGGACAGTAATAAACTACATTTAGAATGTTGGATTAGATTTGTAGATAATGTATTCAACTGAATTAAAAAGAGATTGTGGGTTTTGCGATAGTAATTTGCGCCTTGTCGCTCTGTTAGTGACAACCACTGACAGCACTAATGGTATACCTGCTGCGGTTGACGTTCGACCGCAGCAGCAAGCGGCAATATCGCTATCTACGGGACCGTTTTATACAACATTATTTTTAGTATATGCGAAACCTGAATATAGTTTGTTCAGAATAAGTTACTGAATCGATTCCACTAATTTTTAAACCATGTTATATTTTTTCCCAAAAAATTAATAAAAGTTGGACACCGAGCGACTTTAAGTACCTATCGCAATAATTTAGGTACCTACTGCCAAATTATTATTATCAATGAGCTCAAGACGACGCTGGAGGCGCGCGCTGCGTGGTGACCACGATTTTGTGCGGACAACTAGATAACAGAACAAGCTTATAACTTTGTGCTTTTTCATGATACAATTTTGAAATTTTGTACATAGATTCTTTACATAAAAATACTAGACACGTGTATCAGGTTTCGCATATACTAAAACTAATGTTGTATATTGGACATACAATAGTGTCACTACAGTGTTATTCGAGGCGGTTATGGAGCTGCAGTTTGCAGTCTACTGTTGTTTTTGGAATCGTACCTTAACAATAACAAACGATCCATTTGGCTGCTTTAATTAAAATAGAACACAAATGTTTTATTTCTGTGCAGGAAATAAAAGCTATTTCAAAGTGGTTGGTGGTCGTATTAGTCTGAAAGTAGGTCACTGTTCATACCAATAGCTGACATAGTTATTCCTAATTTATCATTATCCAGAGGGCAGTGAAACCCCAAATCACATTTCGTGTGATAGGCATTTTATGTAATTATTTTTTACCACTGCTCTCAAAATGGTTAAGAAAAAGGGTAAGGTTTAGTATCGTGTCGCCTTAATAGGGAAGTGGGGGTTTTGGGGGGAAGGAGGGCTGGGTTGTAGAGTCACCCCCCTTTCCCCCCCTGCCGGAGGTGCGTAGTTTTTTTAAATTAATTTTTAAAGTTTACAATTTTTTTGAATGATTTCTGAGAAAAATCACCTGCTCAATAGACGGTGGAGGGGAAGCAAGCAATAATAAAATGGTTTAGTCGTCGACGGCCTGCTTCGCGGGACCCCTACTTCTGGATGGTTAGGAAAAAAAACAATTCAGAGTCGGGGTGCCCAAAGTCCCGAGCTCGCTTCGCTCGCTCATCTTGCACTCAGTAAAACACTCACCTATTAACTTTATACACTTACTTACTATTAGTTTTATACTCACAAATATTAACTTAAAAAAACGTTAACTTTATAAAAACGTTATGGGAGCACATTCACGTAAACTCGGAAGCAAATGACGAAAAAGCATATCTGTCACTGTCAATAAAATGGCCGACCTAGCGATTCATTTTACTTGTGAGATGATTTTGACAGATGCAACGTCAAAAACGTTATAATTTAAAATAAAAATAATTTAAAATACTTCGACACTGCTCCGGCAGCTAAAATCCTATCGGAGCGCTTAAAATAAAACCCCTTAACCCCCCCAGAGTGACAGAATCATCAAATTCAGGTGAGTCGATTCTAAACCCAACCCCTCCCCTCTAAGGTAGAGTACACATGTATTCGATTTTTTCAGTTCAAGACACGCTGACTTCCTCTCAATGTTTCCCTTCACTATTTTGAGTAAGCAGTGATACTCTAATGGATTCATGTGCGTATGGTATAATTATCACTTGCTCCGGTGAAGGATAACATCGTGAGGAAATCAGCATGCTTGAGAGACATGTAAAAGCCAAGTCAGAGGTCAATGGGCGGCAAAAAATCTCTGACTTATGCACTAACCACACGATAAACAAGAATATTAGTTTCATTTCAAGTCTCATCGTAAACAGCAACTGATACTCGTTCCTTATTATTTGACCTACATTTTCAAAACTATCATTACCTAAACCGTGACTAGGTATTTTGTCCTTACATAAACACAGCAACATCAACATGACTTACAAGCTTACTCACTACATAGATTGATACGAACATTACGTACACGACCCCTACATGCATGATTGGCTACCCCGTCATCCGCATGAGGGTTACGGTAAGAAAATTCCCTGACATCCCACTTAGGAGGACCCTGCTTACCTTTCCCACCTTTGCTAGTACTTAAAATCCCTTAATTTATCTTGCAAGGATTAAGAAGGGTCAATTTCCTTTAAAATTACGCAATATTTTACATTTTATGTGTTCACAGATGGTTTGATTTTACACTCAACTGCATTCTAGTTAATTGGAGCTGAATTAAGTCCAGTATCATCTTTATTAACCTAAAAGAGGAGCTCGTGGCTAAATAATAACTGGAGCTCGGATCAATCTTCAGGTGAAGCCGCGCTTGCTTAGGTTGGTCTGCGGATAGGTAACTACCCATCCCCAACGTCATAACAAGTTTCCTCTGTGCGTCGGAAAGCATGTAAGCCCGTACGTCCCGGCTGTCATTTGTAGATCTTTGACAGTCGTTACAGGTAGTCAGTGGCCCGAAAGTCTGACAACCATTCTTACCAAGGGTTATCGTATTACCCAGAACTAACTGGGTTGTGAAGTTTAGATAGGCAGTCGCTCCATGTAAAATACTAGTATTCAGCAGCATCCGGTAAGACTGGAACCCCCCCATAATTTGGGAAAAGGCAGGCAGATGATGACCTTCTTTATTTACCTAGTCTCTAGGAGAAATCCTGCTTACGGAGAAAAATATGTTTTTAATGTTTTTGTCTATCACTCTTTTGTCTGTTATATCCTACATTGTTTCCATAAGGCTTTTATTTCTATCTCTTGATCATTTTCTATGACATCGTGAAAGTCTGTATCTTGTCAAGTCCTTATTTCAAAGTTTCAAAACAGCTTTACTTCTTGACCTACCATGTCTTGATCCTCCACACCTTTTCTGACTCAAAACCTTAGGATTATCGTCTTATTTGGACTGCATCGTTAGTCTAGTTTTCGCAAGAGCGACTGTTGAGCATGATCCTGGGTTCGATTCCAAGGTCGGGCAAAGTGTTAATGGATTTTTCCAACAGAAATTTCTCAGTAGCAGGAACGGGAGTCTGGATTTGTGTCCGGTTGATGGCAATAGGCTCGCCCCCTATTACATTAGACTTGAACATAACTGGTGAAATATGGGTGTACTATTAGGTACACCTCTGTCTAACCCTTCGGGGATTACAGGCGTGATGCTTTGTTATTATCTTCTTCCTTCCTTATTATCCCAAAACTCTATGTTTACTTCGTTACCTCGATTTTCCTATTTTATACTAAATTACTGAAGACTTCAGTGTACACTTCTATTTACACTGTATACTGTGTCATGTTTAACCTGACATCATTAAAATGTGTATACACTTCAACAATTCAGAGGTCCTAGCACGAGCGTTACGTAAACACGTAGACTTTTTAATCAAAAATTCAATTTAACATTTTAGTTAAATTGTTTTGCAATCAGGAAACATCCATAGATAATTATGAATACATTTTTAAAATTATGAAAACATTAAACAGGATGTAAACAGACCCTTCACGAAGCTGTCGGATGAATTGAATAGTACAGGGGTCATGGAGGTGTTTAAAGTAAACATCTTACTTTAAAAACATGTATTAAAAAAAAATTTGGAACTTTGACTCCTAATATCTCCGTAACTAGAAGGCTCCCAGGTATGGTCTAGTATCGCAAAGACGAGGAGAACAAGTGCCTTTCGGCTTCGTTAAATGTCTCTTTACACTAGGTATTTGTAATTTTAAAATGGACGTATTTACGTTACGTTTAAACCGCGCGCCTGTGCTAGTCCTCATTAGTATTCCTAATTTCTATATTTACTGGATCACTCTCTATTTCTTGTGTTCAGCTACAATAGTTCCGTTATTACTATTCTGGTTCATTTGTTCGTATGCCAAACGGTGCCAAGTCGAATGTAGTCACCGTTTCATAATTTACTACCTTTTGATCGCGGCTTCGCTCTCGTTATGTACGGAATTTAATCTACGGGAACGTTTTAAATGCTTATGACACTTCGGAATAATGTAGCTTCCCGTTAGTTAAAGAATTTTGGGAATCGGATCAGGAATTTTGAAGATTACCCTCTACATACAAATACAAACAAAGAGGAATATAATGGCCGGCCTAACATCCGCCATTTTTTTTTTCAAAGTTCGGTCACGTTTCCGAGATATGAGCAATCAAAGTTAAAGTCCATTCACTGATGGCATCTTCAGAACAACTTTGATTTGTTTAGGCATGCATAAAACCTGTATCAATCAATAGCTCTCATCAATACAAACAAGTTTTGTATGAGACAAAAGGTTCTAAAATGTCACGTTTCCGAGATATGAGCAATCAAAGTTAAAGTCCATTCACTGATGGCATCTTCAGAACAACTTTGATTTGATTAGGCACGCATAAAACCTATATTAATAAATAACTGGCATAAGTACAAACAAGTTTTGTATGAGACAAAAGGTTCTAAAGTGTCACGTTTCCGAGATATACGATATCAAAGTTGTGCTGAAGATGCGATCAGTGAATGGACTTTAACTTATACATTTTATTGGCCGTGATTGTACGTGTGCTTTGAGCTTTAGAATTTATACTCGGAAATGTACCATTCAGTTCTGGTAATAACCCGAAGTGTTTTCCCATTTTGGCTACCGAGCTCAACATTATGGTAATCATCCTGGTCGGGAGCCAGATTTGGAAAATAAAATCAAGGAGATAGAAAGATAAAATTAAATATCTCCGTGAAATCTAAATATTTAAGTAGATTCCAGTGATGGTCACGGAATGCCTAATGGCATGTGGAGTAATTGAATCAACATTTTCTTGTATTAATTTGATCTTGTTTTTGTAGAAAATTCGTTGTTGGATTTTATTTTTTGTCCACTTTGTCACGATCATTACATATTTCTCAATTTGGCGATAAAAATAATCTGAATTACGTAGGGTGTAGTAATAATCTACAGAATGTGAAATCATAGCCAACGTTATTCTCGCCATGCTTCTACTTAGTATGAAACTTAATACTATCTGCACATTTAAGTCACGTTCAAGATCTTTCAAACGATTGACTTTGAGAAAAAATGGTTTTAGAAACCTCCATTTCATTTTTAAATACCTATCTATAGACACCCCGCACGTATAGGTTTGATGATTTTTATTTTTTTAGTTTCAGTTCCATGTATGGGGAGTCCCCTTAATCTTTTTTTATTTTTTATTTTTGTAATAAAATCGTAAACCGGTTCACAGAATTCACCTACTTACCAAGTTTCAACTGTGTAGTCCTGATAGTTTTGGAATAAAGTGGCTGTGACATACAGACAGACAGACATGGCGAATTCGGCTACGGCACCAGAAAAACTAAAGAAAATTTGAATTGCGCGGGCTAGCCCGACGCTTCCCCATTAAGATCTGTCAGTGTCTATAGCCCACAACAATCACGACATTTCAGAACAGTCAACATCAGCTCTGTTGCCAAAGAAGAAAAAGAAAAAAAACCCGACACTCACAACTATTGTGTTCTGAGGGGTTATTATGACGTCTTAAAGCAGTTGTAATTCCAGTGTGGGAAAGAGACAGAGCTATACAGGTCATCTAGCGCCATCTCTTTCCCACACTGGAATTACTCCTGCTTTAAGACGTCATGGTAGGCCCCTAGATCTTGTTCATTTTCGTTAGCAACATTCGTTCTAAGTTTCTGTGTCACATTTGTTAGTTCTTAGCTCAAATACTAACCCAGTTGTTGTAATATAAAACACGGAAACATATAATATGTAGAAGCACATTTGCTAGTACCCATTTGGCCTAAATACTGACATAGCAACTAGCAACAGATGTTGCAATTCGCACACAGCGAGATGCACAATAATTGTTTGCGCGCCGTTGATTCTTATTACATGTTTTAGCTGATGTGAATTTTTAGTTTCTTCATTTTGGAATGAGAAAGTATTAAGATTCAGTCCAGTCCAGTCACCAACGGTATCGTATTACCCAGTACTAACTGGGTTGTGGAGGTCAGATAGGCAGTCGCTCCAAGTAAAATATTGGTATTCCGTCGCATCTGGTTACACTGGAAGCCGACCCCAACGTAAGTTGGGAAAAGGCTAAGCCGATGATGATTTGATTTTTGATGGAATGAGAAACTAAATCATTAAGGAGATTGAGTGCCCCAAATGAGTGCTTAAAAATGATTGCAATTGAAATATCAATTCTCGAAAGCTGAAAATCCAATCCAACATTGCGCTTTTATTAACGCACCAATTAAGATGTTGCCCTATATTAGTAAAAACCGGCAGAACTCCAAAAATTAAAGATCAAATACTTACCAACCAAACATAGGAGGACATGTAATCGTCCCTGCAGAGATCCAGACGAAGAAAATCATGGTCAAAGCAAGCTTCTTAGACCTTCTTCTTCTGGAGTACGTCAGGGGTCTGGTGACAGCCAGGTAGCGGTCCACGCTGATAGCACATAGGGACAGGATAGAGGCAGTGCAGAGCAGGATGTCCAGGCTGATCCAGATGTCGCAGAGAATCCAGCCGAGCTCCCATTTACCTGGGGAGAAAGAGATGACGTTGATTAACTAACTTACTATGATAACTGGTGTCTGACTGTAAACTGTTCGGGTGTAAATTCCGCCTCAGCTGCAATGAAAAAGATTCCAAACTTGTATTAAAATGTATTATTGTAGTTTCGGAAATGGTCTTTTGTGGACCGCACCACACAGATACTTGATGACTGATGTGCAATTTTACTGTCTTTATTTCGGATTGGAGAAATAATAAGTTAGTCATTGACCCGAAAGTCTGACAACCAGTCTTACCCAGTACTAAATGGGTTGGTGTGGTCGCTCCTTGTAAAATACTGGTATTCAGCTGCATACGGTTAGACTGGAAGCCGACCCCAACATAGTTGGGAAAAGGCTAAGCAGATGATGATTATGTCTCTTTAGTCTTGTCACTAAATGAAGTTGAAACAAATATAAACACAAAGTTGTACATAAAGTTGAATGGAGGTGAAAACTGCTTAAGAATATGAGTTCTCTAGTATGTTATGTACGTACAGTCAACAAAATAAATTCGCGCTACAACTTATTTTTGACAGTTTATGTTTTTAAGACTTTTAAACCAGTGTTTTTAACTTGAATAGAGAAATTAAGTTTGTGAACCTTTTGCTTGAATAGAGATGTAACAACGCACTTCATAGTTCACATTTCCCCTTTGCAAAGATGTTTATTTTGTACGAGGACGCCAAACTGTTTGGCGTGAACTGTACATTATGCCTGTAACCAAAGTTCAAACTGGAAACTTGAAGATCATTCTCTTTTATGATGTCACGTGTAAAGTTGACTGTTTATTTTTATTAAGTTTGTTAAAGTAAAACTGAGATTTTCATTTTATTTTTATGGGTAGTGATATTATGTGAGCATTATTATTTAGACTAGAAACGGGATATTTACCATGTTTACTGTTTGTTTTGAGTTCCCGATATTTCGGCGCTGTTGAAAGCACCATGATCACGGATAAACTGAAGTTATTGCGGGTGGGTGTTTATGAGCAGACAAATCGGTCTACCGTCTTGCTTTCTTGCTTGCAAACACACGGAAACAGCGCCGAAATATCGGGAACTCAACAAAAACAGTAAACATGGTAAATATCCCGTTTCTAGTCTAAATATTAATGTTAGTGACCATGATAGTTTAAAATCTTATGTTATGTGAGCAGTTTGTGATTAAATGATTTCAGTCGCCCGGGTCGATCTTCAGGTTAAGCCGCGCTTGCATCGGTTTCCACTCATTACATACAGAGTTTCGTCCGTGCCTCGGAAAGCGTGTTAAGCCGCTGGTCCCAGGCTGCCATTTGTCGATCTATGACAGTAGTTACAGGTATTCAGTGGCCTGACAGAGAATGGGCAGCAGCGTTCTCTGATTTTACAACAACCATACTGCGATCGCCAACCCGCCTGCCAAGCGTGGCGATTAGGGCAAAACCCGGTAAGCGCAACTGAAAAATGGCCCCTAGTACCCGGCAGCCCGTTTACCCTCGACTATGGTAGCGGTCGAGGTTACGGCGTGGCAAGGGGTGCGAAGAATCCCCGGACGGGATCAGGCTGCCTATACCGACGACTTGACCTGGCAACGTATAACACGCGTACACTCCGGACCGACGAGAAGATAACGGAACTCGAAGAGGAATTGAGCAGGCTGCGATGGAGTATTGTGGGATTATCTGAAGTCCGAAGAGAGGGTGAGGACACGATAATCCTGAAATCCGGCAACCTGCTCTATTTCCGAGAGGATGACCGGCAGTCCCAGGGTGGTGTTGGGTTTATCGTCCACAAGCCCCTTGTGAATAACGTGGTGAAGATCGAGAGTGTGTCGACCAGGGTGGCGTACCTTATACTCAAAATATCCTCAAGATATTTGCTGAAGGTCATACAAGTCTACGCCCCGACCTCGGCACACCCCGACGACGAAGTGGAGACCATGTATGAGAATATTTCTAAAGCCCTGCATGGTTTCAAGACTCACTTCACCGTTGTCATGGGGGACTTCAATGCGAAACTGGGCAAACGAGATGGAGATGAGCTGCAGGTGGGGCAATTTGGGTTTGGAAGTCGGAACCACCGGGGTCACCAACTGGCTAGTTTTATGGAGAAGGAGGGCCTCTATATGATGAACTCCTTCTTCAAAAAGCGCGAGCACAGGAAGTGGACCTGGCAGAATCCCGATGATGCAACTAAAAATGAGATTGACTTCATCATGTCAACCAAGAAGCAAATGTTCAATGATGTCTCAGTGATCAATTCGGTGAAAACCGGGAGCGATCACCGCATGGTAAGAGGCACATTGAACATCAATATAAAGCTTGAAAGGTCTCAACTGATGAAGTCTACGCTCCGTCCAGCACAGAACCAGATCCAAAATCCCGAGAGCTTTCAGCTTGAACTCCAGAATCAGTGGACGAATACAACGATGGGTTCGTGGAAACTGTCCACAAGACTGGGTCTAAGTTTTTCGAGACACGTCGTGCACACAACAAAAAACTCTCTGATCATACTCTCGAGCTCATGAAGGAGCGGCGTGAGATGATCCTGCAGTCTTCAGATGAGGTGTGGAAATACCGGCAGCTCAATAGACGGATCTATAAATCCTTGAAGAGCGACCTCCGCCGCTTTAATACCGAGCGTATTAAAGACGCTATTGAGCGGAGTAAAGGCTCCAAGGTATTTTCAAGAGATCTGGCTATTGGGCAGAGCCAGCTAATGAAACTGAAGACCGACGATGGCAGGATCGTATCCGCCAAACCGGAGCTGCTGAGGGAGATCGAGAGTTTTTATGGGCAGTTGTACACTTCAACTAGAAATCCTGTTGCGACTCTAGCTAACGACCCAAGAGCTAGACTGACCCGACACTATACCGAAGACATTCCGGATGTCAGCCTGTACGAGATTAGGATGGCTCTTAAACAGCTTAAAAACAACAAGGCGCCGGGTGATGACGGAATTACTTCCGAACTCCTGAAGGCGGGTGGAAAACCGGTACTTAAGGCCCTTCAGAAGCTGTTTGATTCCGTCATACTCGAGGGGAAAACGCCGCAGGCATGGTGCAGGGGTGTGGTGGTACTCTTCTTCAAAAAGGGCGACAATGCCCGGCTGAAGAACTATAGGCCCATCTCACTTCTAAGCCATGTCTACAAGTTGATCTCAAGAGTCATCACGAATCGTCTCGCGCGCAGGTTTGACGATTTTCAGCCTCCCGAACAAGCCGGATTCCGAAAAGGCTTTAGCACCGTAGACCACATACATACGCTGCGGCAGGTTATACAGAAGACCGAAGAGTATAACCTGCCTCTCTGCTTGGCGTTTGTGGACTACGAGAAAGCCTTCGATTCGATCGAGACTTGGGCTGTACTGCAGTCTCTCCAACGGTGCCAAATCGACTATCGGTACATCGAGGTGTTGAAGTGTTTGCCGACGATATAGTGGTCATGGCTGAGACCATGGAGGACCTCAGTACAAAGCTCGATGACCTTCGTAGAGCTTCCGAAAAAGTGGGTCTTAAAATGAACATGGACAAAACCAAAATCATGTTGAATACCCATGTAACACCCACTCCTATCAAGATCGGAGACTCTACACTCGAAGTTGTAGACGATTATGTCTACCTTGGACAAACGATCCAGTTAGGTAGGTCTAACTTCGAGAAAAGAGGTCAATCGTCGAATCCGACTCGGGACTCGTTCGGGAACTTGCGGGGTATCTTCTCGTCCAACTTACCGCAGTGTCTCAAGACGAAGGTCTATGACCAGTGTGTGTTGCCAGTGATTACATACGGGACCGAAACGTGGTCGCTCACAATGGGCCTTATCAGAAGGCTTAAAGTCACCCAAAGGGCAATGGAGAGGGCTATGCTCGGAGTTTCCTTGCGTGATCGAATCAGAAATGAGGATATCCGCAAGAGAACCAAGGTAACCGACGTAGCCCGAAGAATAGCCAAACTGAAGTGGCAGTGGGCAGGGCACATTGCTCGCAGGACGGATGGCCGATGGGGCCGAAAAGTTCTGGAGTGGCGACCGCGAACCGGAAGACGCTGCGTTGGAAGGCCTCCCACTAGGTGGACCGATGACCTGGTGAAGGTTGCAGGGATCCGCTGGATGCGAGTCGCACGGGACCGGTCAATGTGGCGACACTTGGGGGAGGCCTATGTCCAGCAGTGGACGTCTTTCGGCTGAAATGATGATGAAAAGTCTGAAAGTCTGACAACCAGTCTTACCAAGGAGTATCGTGTAACCCAGTACTAACTGCGTTGTGGAGGTCAGTTGGGTATTCGCTTCATGAAAATAAAACTGTCATTCAGCTGCATCTGGTTCGACTGGAAGCCGACTCCTACTTAGTTAGGAAAAGGCTAGGCAGTTTCGTTTATTTCGTGTAAATTGTGGGACTTAAATAAACAAATTTTCTTGCATAACAGCACGCCTGTAATCCCCGAAGGGTTAGGCCGAGGTGTACCGAATAGTACACCCACATTTTCGCCAGTTATGTTTTTAGTCCCATGTAATAGGCTGCGGGCCTATTGCTATCAACCGGACACAAATCCAGACTTCGTGGCTACGTTGGCCACTCGACCAACGAGGCAGTCAGTCCTTCATATTACTTGCTTATATTTTCGCCATCTAAACTGGCACAAAAGGAGATTTCCTATCAGCCAGTGTGTCAGATAGTTAGCTGTTACAAATAATAATTATTCCTATTTTAAGAACACTTTCCTCGATTTTTATAGCGAACATAAGTGTCTTCTAGATTTAATTTGCCATTCATCATCATCATCATCCTACGCTTGTCCCATGTTACTCGAGGTCAACGCAACACATTTTTTTCTTCCATTCTATCCTGCCAACCGTCACGGAATGATTTACGCCTTTCTCTTTCATATCATTCCTCACACAATCCACCTATCGTTTCCTTGGTCTTCCTCTGTTTCTCCATCCATCAACATTAATATTCATCATCATCAGTCTTTAATTTTATTTGGCATTCATCTTACTTAGGTATATGTGTATACAGCCGTCACAGCCTTCACATAGCCGTCAACCAAGCATTCTGTACATCAAACTAAGTAACTTTACGCAAAAATTATTGCTGGGAATCGACATTTTTTTTTGGATGAAAAATTACGTTTTACGGTAGGACTCGATGAAAAGCACTCAAAGCATTGTGCTGATGGATGGATTGAATAGTACGGGGATCGTGGTGGTGTGTAGTAAAAACTATACATTCAAAAAATGTATTTAAAAAAAAACTTGTGAATAAGTTGGAACTTCGACCCCCAATATCTCCGTAACTAGAAGGTTCCCAGGTATGGTCTAGACCAAAAAAATGATCGCAAAGACGGAATATGTTAAGGGTCTATTTACACCCTTTATACGGGGTGGAAAGGACACCGACGCGAAAACGGTTACCACGTATTCAGTACATCATTCTGAGCTCATTGAATTTTTTCATAGGTTAGTAAAAATAACCAGCTGTTTCCTACAAAAGCGATACACGGTCAAAAAGAATGAAACAGCGAGATTGTTTTAAAAATCACCAATGAAAAATGTCTATGTGCCGCTCAGAATGATGTACTGAATACGTGTTAACCATTTTTGCGTCGGTGCCCCCCCTCCCACCCCATATAGAACTCACATCTTTGCCGTATGTATGCAACGGAATTACTTTCAAGCTTTTGAAACGAAATAAACATGCAACGATTCCGTATACTGTGCCAATTCAAAATATAACACTCTGGCTTCGCGCATAAAATATATATTTCATTTTTGCGTCGCACATAAAATATAGGAGTGCTTCGAAATATCATTACCGTCAGAATTATTTGTCGCTTCTTCAAGAGTTCTTAGATTTTTGGTTGAAACGGATTTTTTTCTTGAAGTGCTCGTTATGCTCTGAGGTTTTTTGTTATTTGTGAAACGAAGGCTCTTGGGGTTTCTTTTAGATGTTAGCAGAGACAGAATTTTTTGAAGTGTACCTACTGATAAAATACGATATTGTGCAGGTTTCTGTTTAATATCAGAAGTGTTTTTGGACAGCCTCTTTGGTCGAGTACTGCAAGCGCGACTACTGCGCATTAGGTTCTGGGTTCGATTCCCGGGTCAGGCAAAGTGTTATTTTTCACTCAGGAGTTTCTCCGTAGCAGCTGCTGAGTTTTCATTTGTGCCTGGTTAATGGGATTAGTTTGCCCCCTATTAAAAAACATAACTGGCGAAATGAGGGTGTACTATTAAGTACATCGCTGCCTAACCCTTCGGGGATTACAGCCGTGATGTTATGTTATGTTTTCGATATGCTTCGTATTGCGTAATTACTATCACTTCCTATTTTAGAATAGAATAGAATACAGCGTGTTAAAATACCCATCACAGAGTCCTATCTAAGCATTCTGTAAGTAGATTGGCACATTTAATTTTGTTGCATTGAGTAAAAGCTGTTATATTGGCCTTTAACATCTCCGTAAGCAGACAGTTCCCAGGTATTGTTTAGTAAAAAAATTTTCACTATGGCGCGATGACTGGCACTCGGCTTCATTATGCAATGTGTCATTTTATAAGCTTTTATACAACATTATTTTTAGTATATGCGAAACCTGAATATAGTTTGTTCAGAATAAGTAACTGAATCGATTCCAATAATTTTTAAACCATGTTATATATTTTTCCCAAAAATATTTAAAAAAGTTAAAAGTTGGACACCAAGCGACTTTGAATACCTATCGCAATAATTTAAGGTAGCTACTGCCAAATTATTATTATCAATGAGCTCAAGACGACGCTGGAGGCGCGCGCTGCGTGGTGACCACGTTTTTGAGCGGACAACTAGGTAACAGAACAAGCTTATAACTTTGAGATTTTTCATGATACAGTTTTGAAATTTTGTACATATATTCCTTACATAAAAATACTAGACACGTGTATCAGGTTTCGCATATACTAAAACTAATGTTGTATAACTTGCCTTGTAAGTTAGTATGTATTTATTAGTCAAATCTTGCAACTGTATTTCAAACCAGTTCTCCACAACCGATTGTGCTGTTTTGCACACACCTTTGGTTTTGATGACAATACATTTTTATGACATACATGACTTGATCTTGCAGCCAGGATCATCTCCTCGAGAGTGAACTCCTCAACGGTGAATAGCACGGACACGAACCTAAATTACGCGTTCAATTTTGATAGATAAACCTAATTTTATTATTTTCATTTATATAAAGTCTTGTTTTTATTTAATAATAATATAATAATAATAAATTCATTTATTTCAGGTAAATAACACCCATTGCCACACATAAATTAATAGAAATCCGAAGACATGGACAAATAATATTCGATAAAATAACATACATACGTAGAATCAGAATAAAATCAAATAAAACCAAATACAATACAATGAAACTAAGTTAAATTCAATAAATTAAAACCAAATAAAATAAAACAAATCAAATGAAATCAAATCAAAATAAATAAATCAAATCAAATCAAATTTAAGTTAAAACTTTTATTGCACCCGTTGTTTTGATTCAACAGTTCATTTTTATAAAAAAAAACGTTACTTAAAGCAATTTTTAAATTTAAAAAAGTAGCTAAATTGAATGGGTTTTCAATAGAATTGTTATAGCTTTCGGGTCACTGACCAACTGATGGTAGTTCATGAATTTCTGGATTCGATTAATTTACCTAAGTGGGGTGCTGTAGTTAGTGTTAATTTGGTGAAGTAAATTCTTAGTAGTACCTACTACCTCGTTGGTTTAGTGTTCGCAAGTGCGACTGTTGAGCCTTGGGATTTTTGTGTGCGTGTATATAGGGTCTTTGTGTACGGAGAGAAATGGAATGCTGCGGAACTATATAATTACTTTACTTATTAAACTTGTTACGAAATATTACAAAGGAGTAGCTAATCAGGTTGGGAGCGCGTCTATAGTTTACGGTGGTTACGGGCGAACTAGTGTCGCCGGGCGCTGCACGTATCATGAATACAAAACGATGTGTCAGCGCTCCTACACTATTTCTCCCCTTTTTTTTAAAAAAAAACAATACATTTTTTTACATAATAATTTCTAAGAACAAAAATAACATGTCTAAAACTAAGTACAAGTTTATCAGAACTACGACCCTACAGGATCGATTCCCAGGATTCCATCAGAAATTTCTCAGTGACAGCCACGGAGTCTGGATATGTGTATTGATAGCAATAGCCTCACGAGCCAAAATACGTTTGTATAACTATAAGCGAACTTTTTCAAAGATCAAAACGCTTACCCTACCTACTTTACATTTATTCACTCTTTAACATATAAAAGAAAAATTTCCACATCGAAAAACGTTTTCCATATACTCGTAGTTTATAACATTTATAGAACAAACTATACCTTTGGGAAGACAGTCCGTTACTGATCGAGTTAAAATAAAAAGTGACCACGTCTTTGAAAGCGATGTGGGTTTCCTTTGAGGACCATTCAATCGAGTTTGGGGCCCGTTGAGATGTTAGAATGTTGTAAACTTTTACGTGGGAATATACCTCCTATCATAGATGTTATTTGTTGAGACAGAGAACCAGAGCTGTCGATATATCGAACCGAATAAGTAAGCTGAAGTGGCCGGTCATATTAGTCGTAGAACCGACGACCGTTGAGGTAGACGTGTTCTTTTTGAGTGGAAACTGAGAACCGGCAAGCGGAAAGTGGGATGCCCTCAGGTTCGGTGGAACGCCGTTCTCCGCAAGGTGACTGGTAGCAATTAGAGTTGCCGAGCATCGAGTTGAGTGGCGTGCGATTGAAGAGGCCTACAAGTATATCCAGCAGTGGGCTGTTGTAGACTTATAATGAAGATTTTATTTAAATCGTTTGGAACATGCACAATCATCATCCATATATATGAATAATTTTTTAAAATTATGAAAACATTATAGTACCTATTATTCATTTTAAAATTGAGGTATTTACGTTATGTTTACACCGCGTGCTCGTGCTGGGGCCTCTGTTTTTTTTTTAATACATATGCGTAATACTTTTGTGGCGCGGGCGCCGCTTACGGGGTGGGCTTGCGAGCCGCGGGTGTGCTCTGCCTACCCACTGTTACACGGTACGATAGTAATGAGACAGAAAGGCGTCATGCGGCTAACAGCTGATAGGTCATAGGGCGGTGTCATAGGGCGCGCGCTCGCGAATTTCATACGGCTGTTGTTATTGGTACAAAAGGGAACGAGTTTAAAAAAAAATGTTCATTTGGGAAAAGTTGTTTGTTACCATAAGTACAATCACGTGTTTAAGTATCGGTCACTAATTACCAGTCACTCTATACAACATTATTTTTAGTATATGCGAAACCTGAATATAGTTTGTTCAGAATAAGGAACTGAATCGATTCCAATAATTTTTAAACCATGTTATATTTTTTTACCAAAAATATTTAAAAAAGTTAAAAGTTGGATACCGAGTGACTTTGAGTACCTATCGCAATAATTTAGGTACCTACTGCCAGATTATTATTATCAATGAGCTCAAAACGAAGCTGGAAACGCACGCTGCGTGGTGACCGCGTTTTTGTGCGGACAACTAGGTCACAGAACAAGCTTATAACTTTGTGATTTTTCATGATACAGTTTTGAAATTTTGTACATAGATTCTTTACATAAAAATACTAGACACGTGTCTCAGGTTTCGCATATACTAAAACTAATTTTGTATACTTTTTGATGGCACCTCATAATTTTCATCAATAACACCGCCTTTCCTCCAAAGAAAGTAGAACCCATAGCATCTTTCAAAAATAATCCACCCTATTATTGCATAACCCTCAAAAAGGTGTACTGAGGCTTTCCCGATAAAAAAAAACTTGGTAACTATTATTTAAGACCTTTCAAAATCAGTCATCAATCATCGACTAAGAGGTCCTTTTCGCGGGTCAAATTCCTTTATGGTTATAATCGATTTTGTTTGTATACCTAAGAAAATTTACTGGTCAAAGTAAAAGCGAATTACCGATAGGTTTCACTTCGACTTTTACTTTTAAGAAGTTTTTCAATAGGTAAGTAAGGCTGAAGTTATGTTCTCTGTAATTTGGGGGTTATATAAAATGTATGAGGGTATTTGAGCGTTACGTTTAAGAAAGTTGATAATATGGCTAAGTAAAAGCTTCAAAAAAAAAGACAAAGTAAAAGTATTTTTATACTTATGAAGTGTTCTGACAGAGAAAACTTATTTTCTGTTGAAAATGATTATACAAGGTGTAAACGGACACTTTACCGAGCCGTCAACCAATCATTATAAACATCAAACTAAGTAACTCTACAAAAATTATTGCTGGCTGAAAAATTACGTTTTACGATAGGACTCAATGTAACGCACTCAAAACATTGTACTATTAGACGAAATAGTTTTCATACTAAATTATGCCTGCGATTTAATTTAAATAAATACATTTTTATTATTAACAATTTATTAACAAGCCAAGTTGGCAAGTACTTGTACCGATCAAAATACTTAAAAGCTTTGGTAAAATGTAATCACAAGGTTCCGAAAATATTCAATGAAATAACTTCTAATTTCAAAAGTAAATTACTTATGCCTCTGACCGTACTCAGGTATACTTTACCTTTTTGCTAACGAAACACCAATTAGCAAAAACCAGTTGAGTGGAGTCCATTTTTGGATACAAGTACCTCTTGTGGGTTCAGTACTAATGGATACAATTTAGGTGAAGTACTTACAAAAATTCGCGTAGCAATGGTACTAATTATATTGACTGCTTCGCTGGTCTAGTGGTCGCAAGCGCGACTGCTGAGCATGAGGTCCTGGGTTCGATTCTCAGATCGGACAAAGTGTTCTTGGGTTTCTCCATCAGGAATTTCTCAGGAGCAGCCACGGACTCTGGATTTGTTCCCCGTTGATGGCAATAGGCTCGCTCCCTATTACAAGGGACTTGAACCTGACTGGCGAAATGTGGGTGTACTATTAGGTACGCCTGTAATCCCCGAAGGGTTAGGCAGAGGTGTGTCTAATAGGACACCCTCATTTCGCCAGTTATGTTCAGCCTGTTGCCATAAACCGTTCTCAAATCCAGACTCCTTAGCTACTGAGAAATTTCTGATGGATAAACCTCATAACAATTTACCTGATCGGGGTATCGAACCCAGGACTCAGCTGTCGCGCTTGCAACCACTAGACTGACGAGGCAGAAAAAATGAAGGTATTTTTTATCGGAATTCTTAATAATTTATTTAATGTTCTCATATTTAGGTACTTGTTTTTGGGTTTAGACCTACTCTAACGGAGGCATTTGTCATATTTAATTAACTTATGAATAAATTTCTAAACAATAAGCAAATTCAATTCAATTTAATTAAATACTTAAATTCATTTCTTGACAGAACATATTTAAGATGGTTTATAAGACTTGAAGATATAATTAATTAAATAAGATTTTATGTCTGTTCGTTTAATTTGCCGACTCTCTGTGTTAAGTGTAATTATCGCGTTTCTCTCATTAATTTTACGTCGTGTTTCCTCAAATTTGCTAAACGCTTATTGGTTTAATTACCACGTTGTAAGTCCCATTTCCAAATGAACCATATTTTCTGGTATTTTCCTTTTATTAAAGTGACAATCTTTTATTATTTGCTAGCGACCCTCTTTTTAATTTCAAGTTTCAAGATTCATGATTCTTTATTTTGCAAGAAATATGGTACATGATGGTCTTATAAATAAAAGGTTTCACATATTTCGCTGACTTCCTTCAGAAAGCAAATTTTACATAAAAATACCTAACACAATATACTCTTAGTTCAGGTATCTAGTTAAAAATTTAACAAAATGTTTAAGAAACATTAAAAAATTCTCAAGTCTTTCACGTCTTTCTGTCGTTCTTGTACATCTTTACATAGTATAAAACAAAATAGCTCTCGCTGTTTTTACACTTAGATCTTTTAAATTACGCAACGGATTTTAATGCAGTTTTCAGCAATAGATAGAATGATTCAAGAGGATGGTTTATATGTATATTATCAATATTGCACCAGTGCGGTTTAGACGCATAGAATTTTCATAAACAGAGCTTGGAGCTAAAAAATAGTAGCCACACTGGTCGATCTTAAGGTTAAGCCGTGCTTGCCTAAGTTGGTCTGTGGATGGGTGATCATCCATTACATACTGAGTTTCCTGCGTGCCTCGCAAAGCTGTTGGCCCCGGCTTTCATTTAGAGATTTTTGACAGTCGTTCCTAGTCGATTGTCATAGCCCGAAAGTCTGACAACCAGTCTTACCAAGGGGTATGGTATTACCCAGTACCAGCTGGGTTGTGGAGGTCAGATAGGCAGTCGTTCCATGTAGAATACTGGTATTCAGCTGCATCCGGTTAGACTGGAAGCCGATCCCAACATAGTTGGGCAAAGGCTGGGCTGATGATGATGACACACAGTATATTTTATTTCATTTGTCATCATCTTCATCATTCTCCAGCCCTTATCCCAATCCATTTGTGGTCGGCGCAGCATGTCTTTTTCTTCCACTACTATACAACATTATTTTTAGTATATGCGAAACCTGAATATAGTTTGTTCAGAGTAAGTAACTGAATCGATTCCAATAATTTTTAAACCATGTTATATATTTTTCCAAAAATATTTAAAAAAGTTAAAAGTTGAACACCGAGCGACTTTGAGTACCTATCGCAATAATTTAGGTACCTACTGCCAAATTATTATTATCAATGAGCTCAAGACGACGCTGGAGGCGCGCGCTGCGTGGTGACCACGATTTTGTGCGGACAACTAGGTAACAGAACAAGCCTGTAACTTTGTGATTTTTCATGATACAGTTTTAAAATATTGTACATAGATTCTTTACATAAAAATACTAGACACGTGTATCAGGTTTAGCATATACTAAAACTAATGTTGTATAATACTACATACAGTACTTCTCTATTACTCGTCATCTCATCAAACACCTCCTTTATTTTATTTATGTTACCAGAATGTTTCTCAACGTAAAGTCCTACAAAACACCTGCTGAAAGCGTGAAAATTATATTTAAATCTCAGACACGTTCTAGAAAACTTCTTACGTTGAACGCTAAATTAAATCTGAGTAAGTAACCATTTACTGAAGAAGCACAAGTTACACTCTCTAAACGATTGGAAAAAATCTCAGAAATATCTCAGAGTCTTACAGAAGCTCCATACGGCGATTTAGTTGTAATAAAATGAAGTCTTATGAAAATTCCTATCAGTTGCTTTTTATAAGAGCATCATCATTATCATTCTGGGTTCTATTGCCAGGTGGGACAGTTTTACAAAAAAATTCCATTAGGAATTTCTCAGTAGCCACAGAGTCTGAACGGTTGATGGCAATCGGCTTGCCCTCATGGTACTTAAATATAACTGGCGAAATATGGGTGTACTATTACGTACAGCTCTGCTTAACCCATCAGGGATTACATTCAGCTTCAGTTCTGAACTTAACAATACTGCGACAGCATGGGTTGGTGTTGATGTTTTCCTGTCCACTATACAGGGTATAAAAAGACCCTTCACATAGCCATCAAACAAGCATTCTGTACATCATACTAAGTAACTTTACGCAAACGTTATTGCTGGGAATCGACTTTTTTTTTTGGGGTGAATAGTCACGTTTTACGGTAGTACTCGATGGAAAGCACTCAAAGCATTGTGCTGATGGATGGATTGAATAGTACGGGGGTCGTGGAGATGTGTAAAGTAAAAATCTTACATTAAAACATGTAAAAAAAAACTTGTGAAAATGTTGGAACTTTTATCCCCAATATCTCCGTAACTAGAAGGTTTCCAGGTATGATCTAGAATAAAAAATAATCACAAAGACGGGGAGAACAACTATTTACACCCTTTATTGTATCTCTCTCTTCTAAGTTGTTCTGCCTTCATGATGCTTTTCCACCGCTCTTTATTGGCTGTATGGCGAGCACACTATGCCACAGACCACGTAGTCTCGTGTCTCCGACTCTACTCAGAATCATCAAACGCTCCATGGAATTATTGTTTCTGGTAACGTGTCCAAAGAATCTGAGGATTTGTAATAGCACAAGCGACGACAGTCTTTTTTTTTATTATTGAGTTCTTTGAATATTGACACGTTAGTCCGATGAGCGATGAGCTATGTTGTATAGAGCTGATCTTCTGCAAGTTCCTATATTGTTTGCGTCTCAGGTGCTAGGTGTTAGCAAATATCACAAACCGCTTACCAAGAAATACTCTTACGTGATCGTATCGTTTTACCAACGAGAATGTTACAGGATAATGCTTCTAATTTTGTTTATGTTTTTCAGGATTCTCTTGCTATTTCGTTTGTGTTTTTTCTTTTATATTCATAAGCTCTCTCGACTGTTCTTTTATTTTACAAATATTAACAAAACATACCATCACGCCTGTAATCCCCGAAAGGGTTACACAGAGGTGTACCTAATAGTACATTCACATTTCGCCAGTTATGTTTAAGTCCCTTGTAATAGGGGGCGAGCCTATTGCCATCAACCGGGCACAAATCAAGACTCCTGTGACTTGCACTGAGAAATTCCTGATGGCAAAACCCAATATCACTTTGCCCGACCCGGGAATCGAACCCAGGATCTCATGCCCAGAAGTCGCAGTTGCGACCACTAGACCAACGAAACATGCGTACACCTAAATACCTATCTGCTTCGTTAGTATAATAATTGTCGCAAGAGCTTTCTGCTGAGCATGAGGTTTTTTTTTTCCGTGTCGGGCAATGGGTTATTGAATTTTTCTATATCTAAATAGTAGCCTGGAGTCTGGATTCGTGCCCCGTTGATGGCAATAGGCTCGCCCCTATTATAAGGGATACAAAAAAAAACATAACTGGCAAAATGTGGGTCTGTCTCTAGTATATAGTTCTGCCTGAGCCTTTGAGGATTTTAGGCGTGATGTTAAACTAATTTCTAAGTAACGATGTTTTATCACTACATAGTATACAACAAAGACGCTTCCCGCTGTTTGTCTGTCCCTATGTACGCTTAGATCTTTAAAACTACGCAACGGATTTTGATGCGGTTTTTTTCAATAGGTAGAGTGATTCAAGAGGAAGGTTTATATGTATATATTGCACCTGTGCGAAGCCGGGGCGGGTCGCTAGTCTAAGTATGTATCACAGATAGAATCTGAGGACACTTTTCCTCTGCTAAGGTCAGTGTTTATAAAGAAAGAGGCAAAGATTCGCTGATCTATCTGTTTTATGAACTTGACCAATAACTTTGCAGCTAGAGAATTTCCTCTTTTTTATGACATAATTCAGAAGAACTTGTAGGAGAGCGGTAATAAAACATGGATAAACCTTTTGTGTCGTTTCAATCAAACGAAGTCAAGTTCCCGAAGCCGAAACTACACATGCGGCCGAAAAAACATTTATTAAACTACCCTAATAACCATACCCTTTGAAAGAATAAATCTGATATCTCCGTTTTTTACGAGAACTGCGGCCCTCATATTTTCTGATATATTTGAAGGGTTTTCGTTTATCTAAAAGGAAGCGTTCAGCGTGGTGTGAAGCAAAAAGGGCTTTTTAATAATGCCTTACCAAAAAAAGACGCCAAGGTATTTTCACACCGTATTAAATAGATCCTGTGTAGATGCGATTTGAACCTTATTTCTTAGACGATAAAAACCGAAAAGTTACTGCAGATTTGCCGTAAGTTTTCTTGTGTAGTCACATTTTAGTGTTGAGTCTCTTGAAGCCAAGATCTATTCTTTACTTAGCACCTGCTTTGACCTTTGGCACAAACTCTAAGCGTAACTAAATTGAATCGCGAAAGCTTATTAAACTGTTGAAATTTTGACTATCGGACTTGAGACGAGTGCTGATAACATTACTGTTAAACCCACGATGGTTTGTGTGGTGTGACTGCGTTTGTGAAATAGTTGTAACAGTGTTTATTGAATAATAAAAACCTAACCTCTCCTTTTTAAGGAAATCTCTCGCCGACTGGTCGGCACTTCGCGTGACCAGAGGGCTGGCTCTTTCTTTGGTCAAAAAATTAGCATTGCTATTCAGTGTGGCAATGCTGCCAGTCTTCTGGGCACGTTTCCAGATGACAGCGATGTGGAGGAATACTTTGACACTTAAGTGTCCTATTGTCGTCGTTGTTTAGATGTTTATATTTTCTTACTTTTAGTCTTATTTTTATCATTACTTTAGTTCTTTTTAGTCTGTATAATTATATACAGACTAAAAGACAGACAGTACAGTTAGTCATTTAAAATTCCTAACTATTATGAACAAGACAAACAGAAGACAGACAGACAGACAGGCAGACAGACAGTAATTTTTAAATTTCTATCTATTATGTACATTAGTACATAATAGATAGAAATTTTAAATGACTAACTGTACTAATAAATAATTAAATGGCAAAACTAAATCCGAAAAAAAAAATGATTGCATTGATTGAGAGGAGCGGGCAGTGGACATGTAGGCACACGTCAGGATAGGATGGATAGGTGGCAGCGCCAAAGGACACTTCGGCTCCGACGACGTGGTAGTGGCGAAGTTTTGGGCTAAATATAATAATTGTGTTGAAGAAGATGAAGAATGCGAAACCAAAGTACGTGCTGAGTATAGCTTATACTCAGTAGACTTAGGCCATTTTTTTTTTGACTTTGGCCTAAGACTTTATTCTTAACTTGAATCGATCAAATTTTTGTCTGCCTGAAACACAAAACACAGTTCTTTTAAAGAATTTGAAATTCTAGCTTGATTATGAAAGTAAATACTCAGTTTAAAAAAAAGGACATCTTTATTTGCATACGAAAACACTAAATAACCTGAAAATAAGAAACCAGCGTACAAAGCTGGCATGAATTGAGCATAAACTCTATAGATTTATTTGCACCGTTTTAGTACAAAAGAGGAATGAAATAAAATGTTTTTGTGCCTGTACTCATTTTTTGTAATATTTTTTATCGTCGTTTAGTTCTTAATTTGAATCAAAATGAAGATATTAAAAAAAAAAACTGATTCTTTTTTGTTTCTCCAAAATAAAGTCGAAAAACTTTCTTTGATTGTTTTTGTTACAGATTCAATTACATCATCTTTTCATAACTTAACCGTCAAATAAAATTGGACAGTATTTTACTTAGTTTAGGGTATAAAATTATGGATTTTATCACCAATTACCGAAAAAGCTTCTAACTGCCATAAAATGTTTTCATAATATAACAGACTGGTACGAAGGAGAGTTGTAACTGAGAATAACTTTTTTAAGGTTCCGTACTGGAAAGATAACCAACGGGACCCTATTTCTGACCCTTTCCGCTGTCCGTCCGTCCGTCTGTCTGATAAAAAGCTGTATCTCATGATCCGCAATGTGAAGACAGTTGAAATTTTCACAGAATGTGTATTTCTGTTGCCGCTATAAACAACACATAATAAATTTAAAATTAAAGGGGGCTCCCCTACTACGATGGTACGGAACCCTTCATGCGCGAGTCCGACTCGCACTTGGCCGGTTTAATACTAAAATTAAACAAATTACGATACGATTTAATTAAAAGTTATCCATTGAGGAGTTAAATATCCATTGTTACAGTGAAAATGATCCTCACGGTTGAGGAGAACGATTGAGGCGATAGCGTGATGAAAATATAAAAGATTTATTTTAATAATCTTATTGTAGTCTTTCTTATGATTTGTATAAAGTTAAAGTAACAGTTCCCTCCCCATAGAGCATAAGCGCCAACATCATAGAGTTACATAGAAATCAGTCGTGTAAAAAGAAGATAAACGACCAACAAAAGGTATTTACAAGGCAGATGGGTTAAAATGCCAGGAGGGGGACGCTCTTTATGAAACATAGGAAAAATGAAAATGCGATGTAGTGACAAAAATTGAAAAGAGTATGCTAAGATGGTTTGGTCATGTGGAGAGGATGACTGAAAGGTGACTAACAAAGGATATTTACAAGGCAGATGTGAGTGGCAACGCCGGGAGGAGACGCCCTAGAAGGACATACACTGTCCTTATTGGTGAGTTTCTTCAGAAAGATCAGGTCTGTAGTACTCGCAAGCGGTGTGCGTGTATGACCAGATGTATGAACGTGGACGAGGCAAAAGGAGTATGCAAGTATCGTAGCTGGTGGCGTTCTGTGATTTTTGCCTACTCCTAGGAGAAAAAGGCGTGAGTTTATGTATGTATGTTTGTATGAACTCTATGTACGAACATAATGATTGATGATATTTATCCGTATGGTCAGGTGCGGAGTACTCGCAACTGGTGAGCGTGTATGACCATCTGATGTAAGAAGGTGGATGAAGATTCGGCGCACCGCAATAGGTAGAAGGGGCAAGTTTATGTATGTATGTAAGTACTTATATCTATACAAATAAATAATATTAAAGTCTATTTTTTTTTTAATTTAAAATAACAGCTTTTAACTTTTTAAAAACTATTTTTATTTTTTTTTGTCCGTCTGTTTGTTCCGGCTAATCTCCGAAACAGCTCGACTGATTGTAACGGGACTATCACTGGCAGATAGCTGATGTTATAAGGAGTAACTACGACTTTTATTTTGGAAAAACGATTAGGGTTCCGAGCAAAAAAATTAATACCCTTGAAATTGTTAACAATATCCAATTCAAAAAGGGAAGTAATTTTTATTATAATCTCACGCAGATGAAAGTCACGGACAACAACTAGCAAGTAATAAAAATATCTCACGCACCAGTTATATGAACAGCAATAGCAGGCGGCATCACAAAAATCCCGACCAAAAGATCAGCGGCAGCCAGGCTAGTCACAAAACAGTTTGTCACAGTCCTCAACCGTTTAGTCGTCACCACAGCCGAAATAATCAGCGTATTACCGATCACAGTCACCACTATGAGTAGACACAGTATTATAACAACACTAATTTCAAAACAGTCATATGCCTTATCCCCACATCCAACTTCTATGGTCAAGTTATAAGTTCCATTAACACAATCTCCTGTCTCATCTGTCTTGGTAATGACATTGTAAAAGTTTTGTGAGAGGTTGTATTTTTCGTCGATGACGTTTTCTATAATGATTTCCGTTTGCGTTGGTGTGGTTGCGTTCCATTTTGGTGTTGTCTCCAGTTCTGGCACGGAGATCATCTACGCCGTGGTGCGCAGGTAGGTCTCGTCTGGCATTTTCTGTAACAATAGAATTGTTGTTTAATTAACGTAGAAGCTCTTAGCTCAAAAACATGCAGCCGAAGTGACCTTTGCGCTGCCACCGACGACGCGATGGAAATTGCGAAGGTCTGGGCCAACAAAATATAATAACATTCAATTAAAAGTATCAAAAAACCCGACTGAAAATTGTATTATGTACCTATATACTTGTAATCTTTTAATTTCGTTCATTTCAATGCCCTAATCGATAGGTTTGGTTGAAAAAAAAATTAAAGACTTTTTAGCGCCAAAAATCCGCCACTTTTTTTTTTTAAACATCTATCTAAGGACTGGGTTTTTAAGACGAATCTAACGATACCTTAACTATCGAAATCCATCCAGCCATTTGGAAGATACGAGGTTATAAAGACATTTACAATCATACAAGATACGCGCAAAAAACATAACCCTTCATTGGCAGTCGGGTAAAAAATGTCGTGCCAGCGATACGAAGCAGATGAAGAATATAGAAATCGAAGAGATTTCAGAAGCCTTAAGGGATGACTTTTCTAAAGACGATAAAAAACGACTTCAAATTACCAATTTCCACGATTGGAAATAAGTTATAGAATCAAGCGTTATGCAGAATACAGCACCGCCCTCCCGCTTAAGCGATCGTCGAGATAACACACCTCCTGAGGACGTCGAGTATAGGTGTGGGTGCATGGCATGCTAATTATAATTGCACGCATGTGCATATTTTTGTAGGCAGGTCTGGATCTTTTTAAAACAACATATTTTGCATAACATTGTAACGTTTGGAACTTCAAAAATGACGAACTTAAACCACGGGATTTTTCAACAAACATTCGCAGCATATTCAACTGAGAATTAAAGCACGCCAAAACTGTATTTGAAAAGTTTCAGATAGGAGCCTTGCGGGCAGGGGCTCACTTTCAGAAAGCAAAACAAGCGAAAGTTAACAATGCTTTGTTCAGCAACGTTGATTTTTATCTTATCGTACGGGTCCTAAACCAAAACGACTTAAGGTGGAAGCGCCTGGGTAACCGACAAAATTCAAATTTTCTTCCGTTTTTTTGCATTTTTTAGGTCAGTATCATATTGGTTTGCGACCGTCACATGTATGTAGTTCTTTCTTCTTCCAGCCCTTGTCCCATGTTACTTGGGGTCGGCGCACCACGTATTTTTCTTCCATCCTCCCCTGTCAACCGCCACGCAATCATTGACACCATTTTCCTTCATGTCATTCCTCACACAATCCATCCATCGTTTCCTTGGTCTTCCTCTCCCTCTCCGTCCATCAACATTTATGTCCCTCCTTAGCAATTGTCCATATAGACAGTCGATTCCCTTTCAACCTTTCTGTAACTGGTGCAACTTTAAAACTTCTTCTAATATACTCAATCCTTATTTTATCAATCCTTGTCACACCACACATCCACCTCAACATTCTCATCTCCGCTACATGCAATCTTTTTTCATCCATCTTCGTCACAGTAGTTACAGAATTATAATCATCAATACAACCCTCTAAATTCATTCAATCCCATTCAATGAGTATTTCATGAATGAAAAAGTCATTCAAAGGGATTAAATTCACTAATAGTGGTGTATTCATGATTATAACTCTGTAAAGCCATATTTGTTACGGTCACAAATTATATTTTAATCAACATACCACATGACACTGACCTGCAAATTGCAAAAAACCTAAGAAAATTTATATTTCGCGGCCACCCTGGCGTTTCCACCTTAAACAGGCAAAACTTGACGAAGATATCGTTGGTTTCCCCTGAATTTCGAGTTAGCAAAATCCTCCCGTAGTGATAACCTTCGTTATAACATAATATATGAAACTTCAGCAACATTTCAAGTTTCTAGACCCAGCGGTTTAGGCTGTTCTTCTGTCAGCTTCAAGATATAAATTGTACTTAAAGCGGGACGTGTTTATCTCGACTTTGTTAAGTGTCTCTTTACGCTTGTTACATACTCGGTGAGCTCAACTGTTGTGTAAGTAACAAGTAAACTTATTTCATTTTCTGACATTTTTATTTAGGCATCGTAAATACGGTCTTCTTTTGTTTTTCGTGTGGTTAGTGCCTAACCTGGTGTCAGAGTTTTATGCCGCCCCTGGGCTTCTGAATTGGCTTTCATTCATTCATTTCATTTCATTTATTTCATGTAACAATTTTTACATTGTATGTATAAGAAATGTCCACAAAATTATAAAATTAAAAAAAATTACAGAGAGATTTGAGATTTTTTTTTTGTTGATTTTTTTTATATGCCTTAAAGAAATATCTCTCAGGTATGCTGGTTTCCTCACAATATTTTCCTTCACCGAAGCAAGTGATAATATTATTAAACAATACGCACATGAATCGCAGTTGAAAATCCAAAATCAGAGCTGCTTGTCTTGGGTTCGAACTTGAGACCTATGACTTGGCAGTCAGACGATCACAGTACTAGGCTATCATCACTGCTATTAAAAGTAAACACGGTTGTGTAACAGAAGTCGTTGATTGCCATATTAACGCCCATTGTCGTCCTCTTGGTTTTTTATTTTTTTTTCGTAATTTTTGTCCTAACGGTATGAGTTTTACGCAAAAATGAGAGATCGTGCTACTACAACGTTCAACGAAATGTCGGATTTTTTGGTACATATTCAACCAGTTAATAGCTGGGCCCAGAAAGACCATCCTTCTTTCTATTTGCTAGTTAAAATATTCGGTGGTGTCAAACGGCTACTTGATCGTCGCATCTGCCATTACAGGTGGAGGATTCCACTAATTTAAGTGTCATCTGCCTCCTGTGGGGACAGAGGTAGTAGCAAATGCGACTGACCAGACGCAACCACCACCAGTGCTGGTAGGTGCGACAAATAGTTGCAACTAAAACCTGTGGGGACAGACTGGTGGGGGCAGATGGGAATAAACCTTTCTTAGTTGATAGTACTCTTGTCTTGTGCAAATATCCTAGAATTTCGCAAAGATCTTTTTATTACCTTGCAACTTAAAATATTTTGTATAGGTACATAAATCTTCTAGATACTTTCAGTTTCAAATAAACCGAAAACCTTATCTCTTGTACCATTCTCATCACACACAAAAATGTACAAGCTCACAATTTCCATTACAAGAAGAATATCACTAAAATAAAGTTGTACTCTTCAACCGTAAAATTCCAAGTTTTAATGAAAAACCACATCGTACTTATGTCAATAAAAACAAATTCATGATGAAGTTTGTAACTAAAAGACGTGAGCGTCGACGGAATGTTTTTAAGGACGAACGTTATAATGTACATAGTAATATTTTAAGTCTTTGTCTGTCTGTCTGGCTATCACCTTTTCATGCCTTTACGGCAGAACGGCCGGATGGTATTACTCACTACATCAGTACTCACTGGATTGTGGAGATCAGATAGGCAATCTTTCCATGTACAATTATGGTGATACTCAGCTGCATCCGGCTAGACTGGAAACTGACCCCAACTTAGTTGGGAAAAGGCTAGGCAGATGATGACTGTTTTGAGAGCATTATATTTAGTTTGGATATAGGATGTACAAAAACTTAAGAAATTTGGACAGACGAACTCGCAAGAAAACCTTGTACAAAAAAATAAAATAACCGTGATAATAAAAATGAATAATACATCCCACTCGCTCCAGTACATTAACAGACTACTTATTTATATTAGTCCGGATTAGTATTCAAAGACTCATTCTAAGTAAAACGTGGTTCTTTCATGAAACGTTTTTGCTGAAACATTTACATCTGGAAAAATGTCTGGATTCTTCTCACACAATTTAATGTACTTTTTTAGATTTTAAGGAGTCTGTCGACTACACCGTTTCATACTATGACCGTGCTAGGAACGTGTCATGAAGAAAAAAAAATCTTTGTATCGAGAAGTATGAGATAGAACGTTCCATCACCGACTAACACCGTCGCGTGCCATGCATGAAGCATGTCTAGTGGCCATAGTCTCATACTTTTCAATACAAATAATATCCTATTAATATTATAAGTGCGAAAGTTTGTGAGATGGATGTATAGATTATGAATGTTACTCTTTCACGCAAAAACTACTGAACAGTTTTAGATAAAATTTGGCACACAGATATTTTGTAACCTGGATTAACACATAGGATACTTTTTATCCCGGTAGTACTAACCCGTGAGACAATTGCCGAACTCCACGCGGGCGAAGCTGCTGGCATAAGCTAGTAGGGATATAATCGTGTGTGATAACCGTTTTAAAACCATTATAAACGGGTATGATAAGCTGTTGATATGTTCTAGTGGGCATGGTAGTCTGTGCCATGCGCCTTTCCGTGCCGTACGTTCATAGCACGGTGATGGTATGATGTAGTGTGCAGACTCCTTAACTAGCGATTACACAGCCTCTGCAAGCATTAGTTAGTACATTACTGACAATCTTTACAGTCCATTACATATTAAAGATATTTTTGTTAGGTCGTTTATTGTTTTTTTTATGCACAGTTACAGAACGAGAGACAATACATTTGTATTGTTTGGCACATTTGCAAATTGCGTGCTTTATTATAGCCATTTCATAAAACTGATAGAGAACGATAATCGCCATTGATATGAAAAGAGCATTGTCTAGGAGGCCGTTGGTCTAGTGGTCGCAATTGCGATTGCTGAACATGAGGTCCTGGGATCGATTCCCGGGTCGGGCAAGGTGTTGTTGGATTTTTCCATCAGGCATTTCTCAGTAGCAGCCTCGTAGTCTGAATGCGTGCCTGGTTGATGGCAATAGGCTCGCCCCTTATTACATGGGACTAAACATTACTGGCGAAATGTGGGTGTACTATTAGGTACACGTCTGCCTAACTCTTCGGGCATTACAGGCGTGATGTTATGTTATGAAAGAAGCATTAACCTTAATAGCTTTTCCCAACTATGTTAGTCCAATCCAGTCTTACCGAAGCAAGCTGGATGCCAGTATTTTACATGGAGTGACTACTTATCTGACCAGTGTTAAGGATGATTTCCACCAAACGGCACGCATCGCATCGGATCGGACAGGATATGAACGGATGCGGCGACAGTCGATGGCGTCCGGCAGATTGTCGACTTATACGATCGGCTCCGTACAGTCGTTGCCTTCTATCCGTTTCTGCGCCTAGTCAAATAGTTTTATTCCTACCGTGATGACAGCCGAAAGGATCCGATCGGATACGACGACAGGTGGACGAAGCCGGTCGCGCGTCGCGACATACTTTCGCCTACGACCGCGTGTCGCGGAAGACACCCGCGGTCAACCTGCTAATATAGACTTTAATTACTGTGTACACGATTTAATATCGTTTAAAGATTATAAAATCCATTCCGATCCGATGCGATGCGAGCCGGTTGGTGGAAATCATCCTTTACTGGGCAGCACGATACCCCTTGGTAGGACTGATTGTCAAACTGTCAGGCTAACCTGACTTCAGATAACCATTGTCAAATATTTACAAATGACAGCTAACACCAAAAATTTTACTTTTCGTCTCAATAATTTATTGTTTTGACTGTAAACACCTTAAACAAATTCTATTCGGAATGCCCAACTTCTTCTGCAGTTTATAACTTTCATTTACATACTTAAAGCGAGACGGGACCGCCGTTTCTGGTTCATTGGCTGCATTGAAGAAGGATTTCCACGTAATTTATTTATTCGATGCAAGAAGACGAGTTCAATTCATAAAGTTTTAATGAGATTTTCTGTGAATTCTGTAGCAGCGTGAGGTGAGTTTCCCATTTGGGTATAGCTATAATTTCATTTATTATACTTTAATGCTCGGAAAGCCCGTTAAGTCATTGGTCTCGGCTGTCATTTATAGATCTTTGACAGTCGTGTAGGAGCGCTGGCTCAGCATTTTGTATACATCATATGCGCAGCGCTCGGCGACATTAGTTTGCCGGTAACCGCTAATAGACGCGCTTGTAACCTAAATAACTACTCCATAGTAATATTTGTAACACATTTCGCAAGTACAGAAATATCCAAGTTCCATCGCATTTCATATCGGTGTACACCCAGACACCTAGAGATAATATATAGACACGCACACAAAAGTCTTTACAGGTAGTTAGTGGCCCGAAAGTCTGACAACCAGTCTTACCAAGGAGTATCGTATTACCCGGTACTAACTGGTTTGTGGAGGTCAGATAGGGAGTCGCTCCATGTAAAATACTGTAACTCAGCTGCACACGGTTGGACTGGAAGTCGACCCCTGGCAGATGATGATATTGATGAACGTTCTCATTGACCTTATATTGTCCTTCATTTGCAACTGTTTCAGAATGGCAAGTTCTAATACTTACTATGGGTCCACGGCTTAACCAAGACGGTGGCTAAAGTAGCCGCGCGGTGCGGAAGCGGTGTGGTGACGCATAGCAAGAGTGTACTCATTCGTCCGCTTCTTCTTGTGTCGCTGGCACTACATTATATTTTACTAGCCTATGCCCGCGGCTTCGACCTCGTGGAGTTCGGTCATTGTCCCACGGGATCGTAATAACGAAATAAACAGTATCCTATGAACTATCTGTGTACCAAATTTGGTCCAAATCGGCTCAGTTGTTTTTGCGTAAAGCATTCATCGTCACAAACTTGCGTATTTATAATAGGAAGTAAGAAGATTGGCCGAATAATTCGTCAGTTCTACTTTCGCCTGCTGATGGGCGTCAAAATATCTTCTGAATCGCGCAGTTAGTCAAACACCATATCAGTAAAAAGGTAGGCCTGTATTTAATTGCTTCAGCCACATTTTATATTAAATCCATCTATCGCAATAGCTTACCAAAATCGCCAGACATATGAATAACTGTAGCACGTACGTATATTTGTCAAAATACTTTGTGTACCTCATATAATAAAAGTTACAGTTAAATAAATATAATTAAAGTTAATGAAGACATTAAACGTTTGCAAGGTTAAGGTTCACAATGGTGTTGAACCTGTGGTGAACCCATTAGTTAGTACATGTGCATAATAATATTACAGTGAGATCGGAATGTAAATTTCGTTTTTATATTTCAATAGTGTATGGTAGTGTTCATTTCGAAGGAGTTTTTTTCTGCTCTCGAGATTTTCTGTTATTCATTTTCTTTTTGTATTCGAATTGAAGAATAAACAGAACATAACGCCGTACTATCCAGGGAGGGTTGAAAGAGGTACCTAGTTATCAATCTGTATTGGTGCCCAATATACAAGCTTTGCCTAGTTTGAGGCCAATGTAAAACCTTTTTGTAATATTCTCGGCAATACAGTTTTTGTATTAATTTGTATTTTAGCACACGCACATTTTGGCAGTTATGTTTAAGTTCCATAACGTAATAGGGGCGAGCACATTGCCATCAACCTAGCAGAAATTGTGACCCCGAGCTGCAACTGAGAACGTCTAAGAAATTTTCCAGAAAGGTTTTGATTTTTTTTGAGCTCATTAAAAAGGCGGTGTAACTTTACATATTCTGTAAGTGTAGGTCCTAAGTTTGGAGAAAACTTTTCAGGTCAAGAAGTTCATTAAAAAAATGTTTTCAGAGCGTTTTCTATGAAATTTGTTAACGTCGAAACGCTGACTTTAAATTCAGAATAACTTTTCTATTAGTTTTAAACCTTATTTTTGTTAAATTTTTTCTTAATATTGTCTCGAAGTACGAAAAAACGATAAGTAAGAATAGAGGTAGACCAAAGAAACGATGGATGGACTGTGTGAAGGATGACATGGCTAGATAGGAGGAGACTGCTGAGAAGGAGCTGGAGGAGCTTCAATGATGAGCAACAGGGAACTATGGAAGAAGTCATGCTGCGCCAACCCCAATCAAATAAATTGGAATAATCGCAGGAGAACGATGATGTATCGAAGTGCAATGTAGAACTCCATAAATAACCTTAACATTATTAATGTAACTGATATAATGGATACCAAATACCAGTAGATACCAAATAGCAGGAAACGACAACGCGGCAGTCCCAGAAGGAGATGGCGGGATGAGCTGGACTCTTTCGCAAAGGATTGGCCTACAATCACACTAGATCGCGAAATATGGAAGGAGGCAGGGAGGTCTTTGCCCTGCAGTGGGACAAAATAGGCTTCAAATAATATTAATGTAACTTACCTACATTATAACGCATAAAAACTGAGCTTCTTTTTCTTTCAACATTGCGTGTTTAAAACAGATAAAAGTTCCGGCAAGTTTTGCTTGTTCTGAAACAAACGCTTGTTTTACGACCAATAATTTGTTGATATTGAAGAGAGCAATATTACAGTGAATGTATGTTAGTGTGTTGTGTAACCTAGTTGTGTGATTCATTGGAATGACTTGAGGTCATGGCAGTTTATTATTTTTACAACTTGATTTTTGACTGTTACGTGGCTTTACAATCACTGGAGACGTCACCATCATCATTATCATTTCAGCCAAAAAGACGTCCACTGCTGGATATAGGCCTCCCCCAAGTATCGCTGCATTGACCGGTCCCATGCGACTCGCATCCAGCGGATCCCTGCAACCTTCACCAGGTCATCGGTCCACCTAGTGGGAGGCCTTCCAATTCAACGTCTTATAGTTCATTCTTCTCATTACTGGACATATAATGAGGAAGACTAAAACGCATGTGACTAAAAGAGTGATCGGGAGTAAGGCTAAAGAAAAGATGGACGGAATGTGTGATGAGTGATATGAAAGAGAAAGGAGTAAGTGATGCGTGACGTCTGACAGGAGAGACTAGCAGAAGAAAATGTGTTGTTTACATGGAGCGATTGCCTATCTGACCTCCATAACCCAGTTGCTAGATAATACAATACCCCTTGGTAAGACTGGCTGTCAGACTTTTAGGCTACTGACTACTGTAACGACTGTCAAAGATCGATAAATGACAGCCGGGACCAACGGGTTAACGTGCTTTCCGAGGCACGGAGGAAACTAGGTATGTAATGGTCAAACACCCATCCACGAACCAACCGTGCGGCTTAATCTGAAGATGGACCTGAGCGGCTGTTATTTTTTTTTCTACGAGCTCCTTACACGATGCAATTTCTAGAATGCGCCAAGTACTTGTCAAATTTAATTTTCAACAATCTTCGAAAGTCATCTAAAGTAAGATAAAAAGAAGATAAAAGTCTGAAAAAAATGCCGCCTCTGCCATCTCAACAACCATAACTAATATAAGGTCTATCTTTTCATACACGAAATATTTTAAGTAACTTTAGTCGTAAAGTCGACATAGCAACGAAAAAAAAAATATATGAGTGTTTTTTTTTTTACGAAATTATTATAATTCTAAAATTTTTTGAGACTTTTTGCATAAAACCTTTACTCCCATATTCTAACAATGACAGTAGGTAAATACGACGTAGTAAACTATCGTAATGGATGTTTAAAACTAATTAGCCAGTATTTATTTTCTGGGTCAAGTTTTTTTTTTTTAATATACTCATGTCAAAAAAAATCCCTTGAATTTTCTTCGTTATAGGCGTTAGATTTGGCGATTCTCTGAAAATATTTCGTGTATGAATAGTTAGACCTTATATAGAGATTAAGAAAAATAGTTTCTCCAACTATCCCTACAGGTCCACTTAAGTTAAAAAATAATTACCCAACCATTATTAAAAACGGTCTCATAACACTAAAAACTTTTTGTTATAGACAAAAGAAAATTCACAAAGAGAAAAATAAAAGGAATATTAGGCGTTACAGTGCCGTGCTAAAGAAAGTAAATAAAGAAATCATTAACAATGGTAGTTTTTATGTAGGTGTACATTTTTCTGTCTCGCAGTGTTTAGGTAAAAAGGAAACCCAAGTTTTATATAATTATATTCTAGATATTTAAGTTTATGAGCCCACGAATTGGGCCACGTAGGCTTTGACAAATGATCTTATTCTTGTTTACAATAATAATAGTTTTATGAAGTGATTGCTGTCTAAATTAAACAAAGACGACAACATAATGTAAAGATGTCCTCCCCACTCTTAGGTTCAAACAGCTTTTTCACAAATTTGAGACACCTTAATCATGTGGAAACTATATTTTCGAACCGTTTGGGGTTGAAACACTGGGGCCATGGGATCCGGTTGCTCTACCTTGGCCAGAGGCTTAGTGTTGCCATACAACGTGGCAGCGCCGCCAGTCTCTTAGGCACATTACTAGCTGACAGTGTTGAGGAGGAGTTTTTGATGCCATTTTAAAGTTTGTTGCTAGTTTATTTAATAGTATTTAATTCTAATAATGTATATAGTCAGTTACTAAAAAAAGCTTAATCTTGACATCAACATCCACGTCATTTCCCAAAGGGTGAGGCAGAGGTGTAGCTACCATAGTACATTTCGTAGTACATTTTGGCCCTTATGTATTTTTAAGTCCTACGTAATAAGGGGCAAGCCTATTGCTATCAACTGGACACAAAACCAAACTCCGGGCTACTACTGAAAAATTGCAAATGGAAGAACCCAATAATGTTGTTTTTTTTATTTAAAACGTGTGCGTTTACAAACATTTTAACTCACAGTCAGCCCCGCAACAACTACCTGTAGGCCACACAAATATTTGTTCCGTGTGGGGATCGAAACCATGACACGCAACGCGGCAGCCAACCGCTCATCCACTGCGCCAACCGTACCGTCAAAACCCACCCGAGCTCATCCGGCATCAACTTCAGGACATAGACCTTTCCCAAGCCGTGACAAAACACCTTGTCCTCCACCTTCAGCTCCAGCAACCTTATTAAGGTCGTTGTTCCATCTATAGACCGACCGCTTTACTGAGTCCTCGCGAAGGTATCAATTTAAATGGAATATTCTGAAGGTTGATCACGTATTGGTTCAATTAGTATCGTGATACGGACGTGGATTATGGTTATTTTAAAGCAAATAACCTGTGGGATATTGTTAGGACTTTGTGGACGCTTAATGTGCCTTTGGTGGGGCAAGACGAAGGACTCATTAAAACGGTCGGTCTATAGCTTAAGGCGTCCAGAACTACGTTTGTAAAAATATTTTTGCCGTCTAAAATAAACAAGCGAATCGCACCACAATAATGATTGATGAACCGGTAGCCACAGAATTAGGTCCCAAATGGAATGCTATCATTAGTGAATACAGGTTCAGGGGAACCATTCATCAATGCCTAGACCTACCCTGAATGTAGGCGTGATATTTGATAACGTTTCTTCATTTTTGTACCTGATTTCTGTGAATATATGTCGTGGAATATTAGCTGTCGTAAATATTATCTGCTGCTAGCTGTCGTGATTTATTGATCTAAATAACATAACCACGCCTGTAATCACTGACAAATTAGGCAGAGATGTACCAATGTTTACATAAAGTAGTGACGACAATGCAACTCGACACGGTTACAGATTATCCGCTTTTAACCGACTTTTAAAAAAGGTGAAGGTATAAAGGTATTAAGGTATTAATAACGAAGCCGAAAGGCACTTTTTCTCCCCGTCTTTGCGATAATTTTTTTGTTCTAGACCATACCTGGGAACCTTCTAGTTACGGAGATATTGGGGGTCAAAGTTCCAACTTTTTCACAAGTTTTTTTTTTAAATACATGAAGATTTTAAATGCATGATTTTTACTTTAAATACCTCCACCAACCCCGTACTAAAATCCATCCATCAGCACAATGCTTTGAGTGCGTTCCATCGAGTCCTACCGTAAACCGTGATTTTTCACCCCAAAAAAAAGTCGTTTCCCAGCTATAATTTTTGCGTAAAATTAGTTAGTTACTTAATTTGATGTACAGAATGCTTGGTTGACGGCTTCGTGAAGGGTCTGTTTACACACTGTATGTTGTACACCGGTTTCTCCATGATTACTGATCCGATTTACGTGATTCTGTTTTGGTAGAGGAAGCTTGTGCAGAAGTCCAATACAAGTTTTATTATCCAACTCGGCGTGGGTCGTTATGATAAATCTTCCATAATCCGTATTTTATGTTCTTCGCCTAAGTGAATGATTTAATAACCTCTAGTTACAATGTAAAATTTATATCTATTTGACAAGAATTTGCTTCGGAAACCACGACTAAAAAGCATACATTAAAAACTGAACGACTTCCAAAAGTAAAGTTAATACTTTCCACATTTTAGCGTTTTTGGAATTAGGTCTTTTAGAAAAAAAGACGTTTTTAGCTCATGGATATAAAGCTTTTAATGGCCGGTGTCCCTGCCACCCTAGACAGCCCTCCACAAACTGATGGGGTGACTTCAGTATATCATACTAAGATGACCGGTACAAGAAATTATTTCAGGAATGTTAAAAGATTTCAATAAATTTGATTTATTTTATTTCCTCATACTCAATTTATCGTTACCGTGGCAAAACGCACGTAGCGAACGGCAAGCGTGACGACGAGTTTGATGAACTCTGTAGCTAGGCAGGAAGTGAAAGCTAATTTCACGCGTCGTTCGTTAGATTATTTCAATATCCATTGTTGGATTTTTGATTTTAGCCGTATTGTTTACATAAATGGACTGCTTTGTACAGGGAATGTAATTTTACATTGAAATAAAGGAACAGTTCCTAACTAAAAAAAAAATGATCTATTAAAAATCCGGAGATAAATTCCGGTGGAATATGATTCAAAATAAGGAGCTTAATGCACCCTGTCAGTTAGTGGAGGGCTGCCCCTTACACCCTGTATTAGATAGCGCAAATTCGGAACCAAAAACCCGTTAAAACCAACGGCACTTCACACTAATTTACAAACCAAACTGTTCTCCTTGCGACGAAATCTAGCTGGTATGTGGTTTACAACCACACGTTACATAAACACGTGTTAACACGACATACACGCTATCGAAGTTATTTTCAAACACAATGTTACGTTAATGTTTTTGTTATCGATTCGATCGGTTTGAAATGAATGTCTATCAACTTACTGACTGAATTTATTACTATGTACATTATACAACATTAGTTTTATATACCAACCTTGTGGAATCGGAAGTGCCGTACTATAAGTATGTGCCCGACCCAGTTCTCGAAAATGGCAGTACCACATTGTACTGGGATCAATCCATCATCACTGACAGGACTATTGTAGCCAATAAGCCTGATATAGTGGTGGTGGATCGATCAGAGCGGCGCACAATGATTGTTGACATAACGGTCCCGCATGATGCGAACCTCGTGAAAGCCGAGAATGATAAGAAAATCAAGTATCTTGACTTGGCTCGCGAGGTTGTCGACATGTGGGATGTGGACTCAGCGATCATTGTGCCGATAGTCGTATCAGCCCATGGCTTAATTGCCAAGAGCCTCGACCAATACCTGAGGAGGCTCTCGTTAGGCAGCTGGATCAAGGGCTTGATTCAGAAAGCGGTACTTTTGGACACGGCTCGTATTGTTAGGAGGTTCCTCTCTCTGGAGCCCTGACCGCCGGTAGCTTGGACCCTGTTCCCGATACCGGTGGGCTACAATTTTTTATATTTTTAAATGTTTTTTATATATTTTTTTTCAAGGAATATTTAAAAATATAAAATAATTTGTAAAAAATTAAATAAAGGAAATAATAATGTTGTATACAAACTAAAAATATACAGACTACAAATAGAACTAAAATAATGATAAAAAGAAAACTAAAAGTACCTATAACTATACCAGTACCTACATACATTTATAAACAACGACGACAATATAACACTTAGGCGTCAAAGTACTCCTCCGCATCGTTGTAATATGGAAACGTGCCCAGAAGACTGGCAGCATTGCCACGCTAAATGGCAATGCTAATTCTTTGGCCAAAGACAGAGCCAGATATAAAACAGAAATAGTACAAATAGATCTAAAATAATAATAAAAAATTGAGACTAAAAGTTAGTACCTACGTTATGACATCATCTGCCAAGCGTTTACCCAAGTATATTTTGAGGTCGGCTTCCAGTCTAACTGGATTCAGCTGAATACCAGTATTTTACATGGAGCGACTGCCTATCTGATCTCGAAAATCCAGTTATTACTGGGTAATACGATACCCCTTGGTAAGACTGGTTGTCACTAACTACGTGTAACGACTGTCAAAGATTTATATATGACAACAACGACTTAACGTGCTTTTCGAGGCATGGAAGAAGCTCTGTATGTAATGCACCAAGCATGGCTTAGCCTGAAGATGGACCCGAGCGGCTGTTATTATTTAGCCACGAGCTCCTCGAATAAGAATGTTTTATGAAGGTGCCAAATGATTGATTTTTGACGATCGACACATGTTTTGCTAAGTACTTTTACTTGTTAATTTTAGTAGTAGCTGTACTAGACATAATATTATGGCGTCCATCGAAAAAAACGGAGAAATATATTAATCACCATAAAGAAGTTTAAAAGTCTACCAAACTGTCTACAATATTATTCACTAACGTTAAGCAATGCAAATATAAAAGGCAGTGCAAAAGCCGGATGTTTGACCTACAGAAGATCGTGGAGGAGACCTGGAGAATTCGCATGGCACTGTTAGGAGGAATCTGAAATCAGCACGGGTGGCGCAGTGGCTGAGCGATTAGTAGCAGCCTTCTAAAAAAAGTCATCTTGTATTGTATTGAGACATGTCTACCTAAAAAAAGAGATATTTGATATGATAATACATCTATCTATAATAAAAAGTGATAATGCTGGCAACTATAAATGAGTTCAATTCATTTGAAAACAGTGAATAAAATAAAACAAAACTTGACAACGGAACCGGGTTTTAAACTCCAAAAACGAACTAGGTAGGTAGGTATTTCCGTGCTAATTCCAAACCGCAGTGTCACAGAGAATGTACTGCAGTTAGTTTATTTCTGATTAGGCATAACTGTCAAACTGACAGTGATCTTTATTCCTGATGAAATAAGGTTCCTGATCGGACGCAGCCGCTGACAAGTCTGTCAAATACCACTGATCTTTATTCTCATAACGGTAAGGTCGTTGTTGATTTGCTGCTGTCAGACGTTAACTTTGTAATATGACCGTACTATATGCGACGTAATTGTATCTCTGGCCGGATGCTGGATGACATCCAATGTCAACATCCACTGGTAATGCGACGCGAGTGGATGATGTTTGTGTCGTTGATTAGGGTAGTTTTGACAAGGTCCATTTTATGGGTGTATTTTTTACGAAAATAGATAGTTTCGGGTTTTGTTTGATCTCATGTTGTCTTACCGACATGTTATTTAGATCCCTCGCAATAAGTTTCTGTTGAAGCATCACAAATAGTAAATATCTGTTTTAATAAGCTGTACATTTTGACAACATAAGGAGCTCGTGGCTAAAATCTTTAGGTTAAGCCGCGCTTGCCTAGGTTGGTCTGTGGATGGGTGACCACCGATTTTCCTCAGTGCCTCGGAAAGCACGTTAAGCCGTTGGTCCGGGCTGTCATTTGTAGATCTTTGACAGTCGTTATAGGTAGTCAGTGTCTTTGGCTTTGTCGCTAAGATCTGGGTTTGTGGCGTCTTCGGAAACGGACCTTTAATTTACTCTAAATATATGAAAGCTTTGCTGCAAATGTGCGTCTTTGGTTTTATAGAACGATATTCTGTCTAGAGGCGATCTTTAAACAGGTCTGCGCACAGCCTAAACTAAGTATAAGGCCTTGAAATTTTGGCTCCTACCCAAGTATTGGTCAAATTCCGTTGTAGTTTTTTTGTCATAGACTATTTTCTATAATGTTCCTGTATTCGAAACTCAAACCTAACATCACGCCTGTAATACCAGAAGGGTTAGGCAGAAGTGTACCTAATAGTACACCAACATTTCGCCAGTAGTGTTTAAGTCCCATGTAAAGGGGGCGAGCCTAATGCCAGGTGCAAAATCCAGACTCCGTGGCCGCTACTGAGAAATTCCTGATGGAAAAACCCAATAACACCTTGCCCGACTCGGGAATCGAACCCAGGACCTCATGCTAAGCAGTCGCGCTTGCGACCACTAGACCATCGAGGCAGTCACTATTAACTAAATATGTCATTTTTCGGTTTCTATTTTTATGGTAGACTAGCATAGCTCGTGCGGCGTCTCCCGCGTGGTGTTCGGTAATTGTCCCACGGGATCATGCTACTGGGATAAAAAATATCCTATGTTTTAATTCAGGTTATAAACTATCTATGTGACAAATTTAATTCAAATCCGTTCAGTAGTTTTTGCGTGAAAGAGTAACAAACATCCATCCATTCACCCATCCTCACAAACCATCGCATTTACAATATTAAAGCAGGAAATAGAATATTTCAAACAAAATCACATAAATCCTCGCATATTCTGTCTAGTACCTACTATTTACGTTGCCGTGTTTCTAATTATTTAATACAGGCGCCTTAAGCTGTAAATAAAACGATAAAGTTGTCGAATTAGACCACCTGCTTCAAGGGTTAATGAAGAGAATAACAAGTACCTACCACTTCTTGTTCAGGAGCTAGTATTTGCGAAAAAACACTTATCTTATGAAATACTTAAAGACGGTTTAAAAGGTTTTCTCTGGAAGATGGCATAGTCACCCCATTGCCATTTTGATTTTTCTGCAAGGATGATGTCTCCTCCGTTCTTTGTGTGATTTTTTTGATGGCATTAGCTATGATCAACTAAGATTGAATTGACGCTCAACAAAGATGCTTCCGATCACTATAGAGTAGCTTAGCCTTAAATGCATGTAATTGCCCGATAGCCGCCTCGTTGGTCTAGTGATCGCAAGCGCTACTGCTAAACATCAGGTCGTGCGTTCGATTCTCAGGTCGGGTTAAGTATTATTGAGTTTATCTATCGAGATTTTCTCAGCAATATGGCAATAGGCTCGCCCACTATTACATGTAACTTAACTAGCTGAATGTGGGTGTAAATACAAACATGTGCTGTTCAGGAAAGCAGGAGTGATATTATCTAAAAATAAACTTGATAAGTAAATGTAACCAGCTCCCGTATTTAAATTTCATGACCCGTATAACGTAGTACCACGTTGTATTGGAGTAAATATTTACTTTACCGCCTGATTTATATAGAGGTGTATTTAAATGGATAATTAATTGTACTAGACTGTGACGTGGGTAATGGCATGTGGGTGTTATGTACCTAAGTTAAACCAATTTTGTAGCCAAACTAGGGCAACTAAAATATCCATACCTACCTACATTAATATTAATAATGCTAAAGTAATTGTGTCCGTCACTTTTCCATGGCTTGACGGTTGACGGATTTGGATGAAATTTGCCATTTGTAATGAACATAACCTGGGCTAGGACATAGAGTTCTTGTTTATGCCGGTAGTATGTTTCCGATGGAGAACTTAGTACCTCTAATCGGGCAGACCGCTTTAATGAGTCCTCGCGAAGGTCTCAATTTAAATGGAACATTCTGAAGATTGATCACGTATTGGTTCAATTAGTATCGTAATACCTACGGATGGATTATGGTTACTTTAAAACAAATAACCTGTGGGATATTGTTAGGACTTTGTGGACGCTTAATTTGCCTTCGATGGGGCAAGGCGGAGGACTCATTAAAGCGATCGGTCTATAGTAAACAGTTCATAAAACTTGGGTTTAAAGCAAAACCTAATTTCTAAAATAACCAAATATTAGATACCAGTGAACGGTTAGATTAAACAATATTCAATCAGTCTCAGTCAAAGTAAGGTCTTCTTTACAATTCTTGAACAGATTAAGACATTATCGTCTTTTTGGTCTCCGCCACAGTCGGGTACAAAAAGGACCAACAAATTTATTCACATATGTTTTAAACGACTTTCAGCCGATTTCTTTAAATTCAATAAAAAAAAGATCAAGTGTTTTCAGAATCAATAATGAAAAACCATCCCTCTTCTAAGACTATAAAAAGCAAACGAATAAAAATTTTCCAACACTTGTGGCGTATCTGACCGTTTTCAGAAAATACAAAACCAACCTCTTTGCCACTTGCTCGTTGCATTTTGAATCGGCACGTGCAAGCCAACTCGTTTCAACTAAATTTGTATGAACACAGAACGAGTGAACAATATTCTGTTTTTGTTTTTGTGTACATTTCACTGTTGGAAACTATTAACAGCTTTTTGCTTATACACGCCCTTTTGCTGTGAAAGGTTTTGGGGTAAATGTAAGTTTACCTAGATGGATTTTCGGCTCGTGGCCGTATTCTGACCTTTTTTTAAAATATGTCGGATCCGGTCATTAGTACGGACATAAAATGAAACGCAACTGTGCTGGTGGTGACGTCACGACAGTCGATGTCTAATCGCAGCGGAGTTGAGACGTCCTGGAACTGCACTTGATTCATTATGCCCCGTGTTATTGTGTTAAGTTGTAATCTCAAGTAATTCATTAGTTTTGCTAGAAACAGTGTATCGCACCCTGTGTGTTTTCATAGCACGAAATCCATCGTCTGCCCACATGATGTACGAGCGTAATGGAATAAATCCTGACATATCCGACATAATATATTTATTCATAGAAATTTCACAAATTTAATCTATTAACACAAAACTCCTGGAAACTGTAGAACAGTTTATCGGCTAATGTCGCCATTTTGTTTTTTTAATACTATTTGCACAGATTTTTACCGATCTTTTGGTGGTCGAATGATGTTGACAGTGTGTTGCTCGTAAACATTTGTAAAATATAAACCAAAATACAAAATATCGGCGATCCAATTCCAATTTGTTCAAGCATTTAAAGATCGTATTTTGTTAAACCTAATTAAATGTTGACAACATTTATTTTAAAATCTCAACGTATCCCATCCCTTTAGCGGATTTTAATGTTTCGCAACAAAATGTTATCTTGTAAAATGTAAAATGATGATACGAAAATGAAGAGAATTCACTCGAATGCGTGATTTATTTATTTACGGGGCTTTAGTTCCGAATAATAAGGGCAAAGCTCCATGAAATCATCCAAACAATTGCAATTATTTTAAAGAAGTTCTTTGCCAGAACTCAGAGAGACTTCAAGGTTTACGATTTTCGAGGTCAATCCGTGGATGGGTGACCACAAGCCGATACCCCTTCGTGGCTCGAAAAGAACATTAAGCCGTTGGCCTCGGCTGCCATTTGAAGCCCGGAAGTCTGAAAACCATATAACTTTTTAACATTGCTCTTTCCCTAACACGTGAAGCCATATTGCATCAACATATTTATGCAATCACCTGATTTCTTGTTTTCGAAGTAATAACCAAATTCAAGAAAGAAAGAAAAACTAAAATATTTATTTCAAACAAAACTTGAACACAGTAACAACAAAAGTTTCCTATCTCTCGGTCTATGCCCCACAACGAATCTCAAATCTCAACCTTATTCGTTCCACCATAAAGACGCAATTCTTTTGAAGATTGTCATGTGAAGGAAATCGTAAATCTACACACGAACAATGATGGTTTGAAAGCTAGTTAGTACCTGTGGTTTTGCCTGCATTTCAAACATGTGTACGTTGTCTTGTAACATCTGGGTATTGATATCTGCAATCGTACCCTGCATCAGGGTTGATAAATATGATTTTAGTTCTAGAAATTTCGCCGAAATCTGATTCGCGTACTTCTAAGAACATCTGTGGCAAAAAAAAATGATTTATGGAGCTACACTTCAAACAACTTATCTGTGCACGCGGGAAAACACAGAACTAAAATAAATGTACCAAGTTTGACATATCGATGCAAATTTTCTTGACAAGCAACGCCACCACGAACTGCACATGTAAAGTGGTCATACTTTACTAAGATTTCGAGCTTTAATGATACTGACATAGGCCAGTAAATAGTGCCAGTGGCCAGTGTTGGTAAATATTTGTAAAAAGAATGTTTTAAGAAATCATATTGGAAAAAAGATGGCGGCGTTAGTTCTGATTTTGGCCACGCGGTACCAAGGGGTCCCGTATTACCCAGTACTAACTGGTTTGTAGAGGTCAGATAGGCAGTCGCTTCATGTAAAATACTGGTATTCAGCTGCCTCTGGTTAGACTGGAAGCCGACCCCAACATAGTTGGGAAAAGGCTAGGCAGATGGTGATGATGATGATAAGATAAAATTGCGATCTGAGTTTTTATTTTCTTTTTTTTTAAAACGCTGCCCCACACTAGGAATTTCTCCTGTATCGTGGGTGCGTTTACAAACATAGCATAGCATAGTTTAACTTAGTTTGAAAGTAAGTAGAGCGAAAGGAGGCTTGTTCCTATAACCGGCTTTTGCTTCTAAACGTATTTGAATAAGCTTGATTGAGTGAGGTTTTGGACTGCTTAATCGAAATTCACTTTGAGAAGGAAGTAAAAAAAATAACCAGAAACGTATTTTTCGGGAAAATTGTAATATTTGTGGAGTTTTAATACTAAGGTGGAAGCCCCAGCGTAATCCGCTAAATTCAAATATTATTTAGTTTTTTGTAATTTGCAGGTCAGTGTTAAGTTGTATGTTGAACGAAATATAAAAGCGAAGAAGAAGAAGAAAGTAATGCTGTATGTGATGTAAGTAATGCTGTAGTAATGTATGCTGTGTGAAGTAATGCTCTTTAAAGCCCGAGGTTTTTCTTACCCAGCATTTCCCAATGTATCTCTGTGTGGCACTCCTCTGTGTAGGGTCCATAAATTTAAATATTTGGGTAACTGGGTCACCGATGATTTAAGTGATAATGTGGATATAGAAAGGGAACGCAGGTCGCTGGCTGTCCGTTGTAACATGCTGGCCCGCAGGTTTGCACGGTGTACGAATTCAGTTAAAATCACGCTTTTTAAAGCATATTGCCAATCTTTCTACACCTGCAGCCTGTGGGCCGGTTATTCGCAGCGGGCATACAGCGACCTGCGTGTCCAATATAATAATGCACTCAGGGTACTGTTGGGGCTGCCATGGCGCTGCAGTGCGTCAGGGATGTTTGCTGAGGCGCGGGTGGATGGCATTGCCGCTATCGTTAGGAAAAGATGCGCCTCCCTACTCGCTCGCGTTCGTGGCAGTACCAACACTATACTGGGTGTTTTCACTGATCGGTGGGAGTCCCCCATGCTGCAAAGGTGGGTGCGGCTTCATGCCGTAATTTAAATTTTGTTTTAGCCTATACTAACATTAGTTTTTTAAGTACATTGTTACTAACAAAATATGGACCTAGTCTGAAATAAATGTTTATTATTATTATTATTATTATAAGTCGTGACCGTAACACATAATATAATAGTTAAAACGGATAATAATTGTCAAAGTGGTACATTACCTATAACTTGTGGCGTTCCCCAGGGGTCAATTTTGGGGCCCCTGCTCTTTTTGATCTACATAAATATTATTCAGGAAATTCAACTACATGGCCATCTTACTCTATACGCAGATGACACCTGCTTATTTTATTTCGGACCTTCCATTCATGATTTAGTCTCCCAGGCTCAAGACGATTTAAACACCCTTTTTTCATGGTTTCAATATAACTTATTAACCATAAATATCTCTAAAACGTGCTATATCTTGTTTAAAGCAAAAAATAAAATAATATCTCCACATAATCCATTAGTTATTAACAATATAGGGTATATTGTAGCAAAAATCTTATGAAAAATATCTTGGATTAAGAATGGATAGTTCTCTATCGTGGACTGTGCACTTGGATCATATAAAATCAAAGCTTACGTCACTACTTGGATCCCTCCGAAACATAGTTCGAAGTATTCCACATAGATTGCGTCATACCATCTATAACGCCTTAGTAAAACCACATCTACTACATCTGGTTGAAATTTGGGGCAGTGCGGCCAAGACGAAGCTAGCAAGTCTCCAAGTTGCACAGAACAAAATAATAAAAATGATTTTTAACTACCCATATTTAACATCAACTAGCAAAATTTATGAAGAAACCAAAATAATGAATATTAGACAGTTATATATTAAAACACATGTATTTTTATTCGTAAGGCACTCAACAAAAGCATACAGGCTAATTTATCGTTTATAAAAGTTAAACAAGTAACCCAACGTAGCACTCGCCGAGCTAGTTTTTTGATTTTGCCGAATATGAGAACTAATTCTGGCAAAAAAATGTTAACATTTGAAGGAGCACAATTTTACAACCAAATACCCTCATGTATTAAAAAATTACACTCATTCAATGCATTCAAAACTCTGTTAGCGGAATATTTGATCACAAATCCTAAAATCTGAATTCATTGGATGGGTGTATATAATATAATAAGTGCTACCGTGACGTCTGTGACGAACTTTAAATATAATTTATATTAAGCATTGTTCTCATGTAAGTGACTTTGTGTCTTTTTTGAGAATAAATATCTTTAAACCTAATATACATATGTATATGCAGAACTAACATCATTAAATTAATCGTATAACTCCTCTATCCCGTTGAATGACTATTTCATGAAAAACACATTCAACGGGATTCAATGAACTAATAGGGTTGTATTGCATGGGACTTAAACATAACTGGCAAAGTGTGGATCTACTATTATGTACGCCTCGGCCTGACCCTTCGGGGTTTACAGGCTTGATGTTATGTTATGTTAATAAACTTGCACTTCTTCTCTGTACAAATTAATTACCAATCTTAAATGGTCCGTATATTCAAATCACAATCCGTATATTTGCTTAACACTTAATTTATCTAACGGTACCTACCTACCTGTACAGGTAGGTAATGTCTACCTGTTAATAAGCGTTCCTTAAGCAGGTATAATTTGAGAAGGCGACAGGTGCCACGGATAGCACTTCCTCTTAGCGAATTAAATGGCAGCATTTGTCTTTGAAATTAGAAATATTTTCATTGCTTAAAGAACAAAGTTAATGAACGTTTTTTATTACATTACGTTTTTGTTCGTTTTTTAAACATGTCGGATCCGGTCGTTAGTACGGACATACAATGAATTGGAAAGCACGGCAGTGTGCAGTGGTGACATCACGCGACCTACTTACCAGTCACAACACAGCGTGCTTCTACAGAGCCCTGATGTGCAGCTCGAGGCGAGAGCGACTGTCAATGTCTGATCGCGGTGGAGTTTAGACGTCTTGGGACTGTACCCGATTCATTGTGCCCCGTGTTATTGTGTTAAGTTGTAATCTCAAGTAATTTGTTAGTTTGCTAGAAACAGTGTATCGCACCCAGTGTGTTTCCATAGCACGAAACCCATAGTCTGCCCACATGATGTACGACTCTATTGGAGTAAATCCTGACAAATCCGACATACATAACTAATCGTTAATGGTTGTAAATAAGACTTTCTTAGAGGATTGGAAAAACAGAACACCAAATGTTAGCCAGCAAGTCTCATATAAAAGGTGGAAGCCACACCGACGTACAAACGTTCATCACGTATTCAGTACATCATTCTGAACTTTTTCATCGATTTTTTTAAAATCAGCCTTTCCACACAGCCCAATGACGCGTGTGAGAATCGTCTTATCAATCTAAAATAGTTATGGTGACTCTCCGACTTACACTTTCCCTTGTGTAATTTATTTCATCACCACAGCTCTCAAAACGGTGACGGAAAACATCGTGAGGAAACTGGCATGTCTTAGAACCAAAATTTCGAAGACATGTGACATCTACCAACACCAACACACACAAAAACCGCTAGGCCCGCTTGGTGGATTGCAGCCCACTCCCTCTCACCGAGAGGCATGTATCCCAGCTGTGGGCAAGTAACAGGCTGATTATGCAATTTAAAAAGCTGGTGTTGCATCAGTTATCTTAAGACACAAGACTTCGTGTCCAAAATCCTTCATAAAACCTATACTATAATGTAATGTGTAGCTTATATCGATATGATTGCGCCACGACTCGTTGTTGCTACGACGTAGCTGGCGCTACGAAGATAACGCTACGGCGTAGCAGATCCGAACCTATTCAAGTTTTCATAATAGCCGAGTTATTGTACAGTTTCGTACTTTCAATTTTATATTTTTAACTGTCAATACCAGTTTCGATAAGACGTAACATTTCAGCACGCCTGTAATCCTCGAACGATTAGGTAGAGATATAAATAGTATAGTTTACCCTATTGTATATGCCATTTCTTGTAAATTAAATCTTTTTAGATAACTACTTCTATTTTTTTTAATTTTTATAATGTCATAGCCATTTTTTCCCCTTTTATATTAATTTATTAAGTTTACCCTATTTTTTAAAGCGAAACATTTTTTTTGTATGCCATTTCTATATGGCAAAACAAGTAGCTACTTTCTTTTATTCTAAGACCTGTATACACTATACATATCTACTCATGTTTTACAAAATAAATATATCTTTATTAACATTTCGTCACTTATGTTTAAGTCACATGTTTTATGGGGCAAGCCTATTGCCATCAACCGGGTCCAAATCCAGACTCCGTATTTGCTACTGAGAAATCCGTTGGTCCCGGCTGTCATTTATAAATCTTTGAAAGTCGTTAGAGGCAGTCAGTGGCCCGATCGTCTGACAACCTGTCTTACCAAGGGATATGGTATAACCCAGTACTAACTGGTTTGTGGAGGTCAGACAGGCAATCACTCCATGTAAAATACTGGTAAACCGACCCCAATATAGTTTGGAAAAGGCTAGGCAGATGATGAAAAAGCTCTCGATGTGGAAGGTGTGCACGTATTTATATGTGAGTGCGTGTGTGTGTGTGTGTGTGTGTGTGAAAGGACTATCATAACGGAGTTTAACCAGAACCGTCAAACTTAACGTAAATAACAAAAAAGGAGATAGTAACATTTTTGAAATTCCCACACGTCATCACAATCCATGTAATAAAAACCCATTACACGCATCAAAAAATACTTTCAAAGCGTCCATTATTTATGAATAAACGCCGTCAAAAAGCAGCTTAAGGAATCTTATGAAAAAAAAAACTTTGTTAGGGTAGAAAATTGATATATAATGGATTCGGTGAAAGACTTGCTTTGTGCACCCAAAAATTACTTTTTATTGCAAGCCAAAGACTTTCTTAATACTAAATTATTAACAACTAGCGACCCGTTCTTGTTTTGCACGGTATTTACGTCATTTTATTTATTTATTTCAAATCTTAAACACACATAATATGTACACTCACGAGATCAATATATAAACACTTAAAAAACTTTTAAAAATGTTTTACATACTGTTCTGATTAAAATTTCATGTTGTTACGAACATAGTATTCTGGAACTCATATTTTTATGAAAAGATCCTATCTCCAAGTTCATCTGCCTAGCCTTTTCCCAACTATATTGGGGTCGGCTTCCAGTCTAACCGGATGCAGCTGAATACTAGTATTTTACATGGAGCGACTGCCTATCTGACCTCCACAACCCAGTTAGTACTGGGTAATACGATAGTAAATTATCTCCAAGTTACAATCGTTATTTCTCGCAAAAATGGCTTTTAAAGAGGTGGAGTTATAATGCCATTGAACTTGAAAAAAAATTGGTCATTTTTATTTTATGTACAGTACTCGTAGTTAGTAAAGTATCAAAGAATAACACGGTCACAGGGACCGACACAAAAAGTGACTTTTGTTTATAATGTGCATACCTAGATGTAGATTTAACAAAGTTACTTTCAAAGTCAATAAATTTGCTCTTATTAAAATTATTCAATTGTTAATAATCACAGGGAAAAGTTTAACTTTTGAATGGCGAAGAAAAATAAAAGTTCTGAATAACAAAGTTAGCATAAAGCAATCATAGTAACTTCATGAAATTTAAATGAAGCGCGGTTTGTTATTATGCGGTTTTCTATTGAAATGTTTTAGTAGCAGAATACATATTTCAGAACAGACATCTGGTTAAACGTACTGACACGAACGGGGCTCAAATCAGCGGCCTTTAAAAACTTAGCTAATGCACTGACTACCATGTACTAAACTACCGTATAAACACTGTGTAAACGCACCCTTCATCAAGCCGTAAATCAAGCATTCTGCACATCAAACTAAGTAGCATTGCGCAAAAATTATTACTGGGAAACGACTTTTTTTTTAGGTGATTATCGTAGTGTGGGAAAGAGATGGCGCTAGACGGCCTATTTAACTCTGTCTCTTTCCCACACTGGAATTACTTCTACTTCAAGACGTCATTGTAACCCCCCAGATCTGTAATTTTTTACATCAATACATTTCAAAGCAAATCATCTGCCTCGCCTTTGCCCGCGGATACCAGTCTAACCGGATGGAGCTGAATACCCAGTATTATACATGGAACGGCTGCCTATCTGACCTCCACAACCCGGTTCTTACTGGGTAATAAGATACCCCTTAGAAAGACTGGTTGTCAGACTTTCCGGCCACTGACTACCTGTTACGACTGTCAAAGATCTACAAATGACGGCCGGGAGCCACAGCTTAACATGCTTTCCGAGGCACGGAGAAAACTCGATCTATAATGAGTGATCACCCATCCACGGACCAACCTAGGCAAACACATCTTAGCCTAAAGATCGAGCCGAGCGGCTGTTATCGTTTATCCACGAGTTCCTCATTTCAAAGCTAAATAATTATCCAATATTTACACTTGTCCAAGCGTCAATAACAATGTACGGAAGCACAAAAACAAAAGTCAGCTTCCGCCATAAATCACTCAAAAAAGTCCAATCTGCATTTAAATGAACATATTTAGATAATCTCTTATCGTCCATCTGAATCCTTGACCTATAAAAGGACAATTAATTTGGAACAACGAATTAAGACAGCAGCAATAAATCTGTTTGCACTCTCTACTTATTCTTCCTTTGTTTTAGTAAAGCACTTTATTTATTCATTTAAAAATAGGAGAACTAACAGCTATAACAAATGAATAATATTTGTATGTGCAACACAGAGCCAATTACAGGTTGTCAAGAGTAAACATAGAAAAGGTAGCAGAAATCTTAGGGTCACTAAATAACAAGCACGATAAAAAAAAAAATAAGATTTAATAAGACACACTCTGACACCAGGTTAGGCATTAACGACAAGGGAAAAAAATAAAATAATTTGGGCTTGATTCAGAAAGCGGTACTCCTGGATACGGCTCGTATTGTTAGGAGGTTCCTCTCTCTGGAGCCCTGACCGCCGGTAGCTTAGACCCTGTTCCCGATACCGGTGGGCTACATTTTTTTTATATTTTTTTTTTGTTTTTATATATTTTTTAATTAATATTTAAAAAAGTAATTCATGTGTATAAATATGAATAAAGGAAATATTAATATAATAACTTTTTAAAAGATACTTAATAGCGAACCGTAACAGATTGAAATGGACGAAATATGAGTGTTTTCTACTCTAAATATTTCCAAACCGATCACCCATAAAAATGTATAAAGTAATCTTTCATTGATAAATCTGAATTAATGGTTACGACGCAATAAGTTCGATGAGATCTTGATTACCAATTGCCGGAATAACGAGACGACGAAATAAGGATATGGGCTCATTATTGTAAGATAATCGGGAGGCACAGCTGCCTCCCGATATTGTGTATTCATATATAGTGATATTTTAGCAAAACATAAGGGAATAATGCTTTATAAAACAAGACTAGCGGCCCGTCCCGGCTTCGCACGGTTGGGACATTTATTTTTTCAACATTTTGGTTTTCTTTTTTTTAATATAGCCTATGTTACTCAGGGATAATGTAGCATTATAATGGTGAAAGAATTTTTAAAATCAGTCCAGTAGTTTTTGAGTTTATTCGTTACATACAAACATACAAATCTTTTATTTTTATAATTAGTGTAGATTATGCCTGTATTCGTCAAGGTAGTGGTGGTATAGCTGTATCCAGTTATACTGGAAGTCGACCCCAATTTTATTGTGATAAGTCTAGAAAGATGACACCTTGTCTAGGGGCGAGCTTACTGCCATTTTCTGGGATTCACTATGAATTGATTAACGCTACCAACTCTCTCTGGACCTTCGTGGTGGATTATGACCCACACCCTCTCATAGATAGAAAGCCTATGTCCTGGCACAGGGACTGTTATGAGCTAATAATGCTAAATATAATGGGGAAGTCAATTCTAGATCAACTATTTTTTTTCAGAATAAATCCTTTGTATAAAGCACTTCATTCAACCAACTTAATTGTGCAGGCGGGAAAACACAGAACTAAAATAAATGTACTAAGTTTGACATGTCGATGCATTGTTTCTTGACAAGAAGCGCCACCTAGATCTGCAAACTTAAAGTGGTCATACTGTGAGTACAGACGCCAGTACATCAAGCTACTACAATCTGTCAAATTCTTTAATAGATTTTCAAGTTTATCGCTAAAACAGTAGGTTTTAGATCGATTGGGAAAATTTTACATTTTCGGGTAGCTTGATGTCCTGGCGACTGTACAACGACGGGAAGTAAAACTCTATAAAAAAAGCCGAAATTTCAAAGAGGATTTCTTCAGAGATTTTCCTACCCCATAAAAAAGATATAAAGAAACAAAATACCTCTTTTCTACCACAACCCGTAGGCGCGGGACATGCGTTTTAATTTCTCGCTCCGTTCACGCGGTAACCTTGTCAGTGCGTAATTTATTGGCGTTGAAAATGTATAGCGTTCGCTGTTACAAGGATTATCTGCTTATCCTGTTTGAGGGTGAGTTTTTTAATTTGTTTTTTTTTCTAAGTTGTTTGTGTTGGAGATTGAACTGAATTGAATTGAGTTTAGAGATCCAGTTTTTGGGTTTTAGGTTGTCGTTTGGAAATCTGGAAAATTTATACAACATTAGTTTTAGTATATGCAAAACCTGAAACACGTGTCTAGTATTTTTATATAAAGAATCTATGTACAAAATTACAAAACTGTATCATGAAAAATCACAAAGTTATAAGCTTGTTCTGTTACCTGGTTGTCCGCATAAAAACGGGGCACCACGCAGTGCGTCGTGCGCGCGCCTCTAGCATCGTCATGAGCTCATTGATAATAAGAATTTGGCAGTAGGTACCTAAATTATTGCGATAGGTACTTAATGTCGCTCGTTACCAACTTGTAATTTTTTTTTAAATATTTTAGGACAAAATATAACATGGTTTAAAAATGATTGGAATCGATTCAGTTACTGATTCTGAACAAACTATATTCAGGTTTCGCATATACTAAAATAATGTTGTATATTACTTAACTAGGTGTCTGGGATGTCGAAAGAAAGCGCCCTATTATTAGGGTGTAAAGGCATCCCTCCGCAGACTGGTGGGGTGAATTCTGTATTTCATACTAAGATGACCGGTACAAGAAATTATTTCAGGAACGTTATGGGAATCCAATAAATTTGATTTGTTTTATTTCCTCATACGCAATGTATCATTACCGTGTCAAAACGCACGTAGCGAACGGCAAGCGCGACGACGAGTTCGATGAACTCTGTAGCTAGGCAGGAAGTGAACAGCTGATTTCACGCGTTGTTCGTTAGAGTATTTTAACATCCATTGTTGGTTTTATTTTTTTTATTTCAGCCGTATTACAGAGAATCTAATTTGACATTGAAATAAATGAATAGTAACTCAAAAAGCAATTAAAAAAATTAAAATTGTACTGAGTAAAATTCCGGTGGTATATGATTCCAAATAAGGAAATGAATGCAGTTTGCGGAGGGCTGTCCCATACATCCTGTATTGAAGACTTGGCGTTAAGCCATAACCCATAAGATCACGCCTGTAATCCCTAAAGGGTTAGGCAGGGCTATATCTGATAGGTAGTACACCAACATTTCTCTAAGCCGTGCGTACAATATACAACAGTTCGCTTTTAGTTTGGCAATCACTTAGGTATCCCTTAGTATAAGTTATCATAGCGCCTGTAAAGCCAGAAGGGTTAGGCAGAGGTGTACCTAATAGTAAACCCACATTTTGAAAGTTATGTTAAAGTCCTATGTAATAGAGGGCGATCCCGGACCTCATGCTTAATAGTCTCTTTTGCAACCTACCACTAAAGAGGCAGAGTATAAGTTAAAATGGTCACAAATGGTATATTTTTTTCATTTTATGACGTGCAATATTTAGTAAAGTTCTATGACCAGCAGTTGAAGTTTATATAAACAGTTGTTGGCTTAAAATTATACACTATCTATGTGCCAAATTTCATCCAAATCCGTTCTGCAGTTTTTGCGTGGAAGAATAACAAACACCCATCCATCTCACAAACTTTCGCATTTATAATAAGAAAGATTACTATGGAAGATATTAGACTACGGAATGGTATCAATAAAAACATTTTTTTTATGGATTTAGATCAAAAACGCCTTTCACTTAGCATGAATAGTTTTTGCTGAAACAATTCTACCTAGGTTTTATTTGACCAGACAACGGCCATTCATTTTTTACGAACGCACAGACGGACACGGCAAAGTAATGACTTGCAGATGTTCCTCATCTAGGTTTTTCTCAGACCATTGTTAGGATTCCCGAAGCCTAAAGACTCTATAACGTTGTGATTTTTTCATCTTTAGACTAGTTTCTATGTTCTTAAAATCACGCCGGTAATCTTCGAAGGGTTAGGCAGTGGTGTTCTAACATACAACATTAGTTTTAGTATATGCGAAACCAGATACACGTGTCTAGTATTTTTATTGTAAAGAATCTATGTACAAAATTCCAAAACTGTATCATGAAAAATCAAAAGTTATAAGCTTGTTCTGTTACCTAGTTGTCAGCACAAAATCGTGGTCACCACGCAGCTCGCGTCCAGCGTCGTCTTGAGCTCATTGATAATAATAATTTGGCAGTAGGTACCTAAATTATTGCGATAGGTACTGAAAATCGCTCGGTGTCCAACTTTTAACTTTTTTAATTATTTTTGGGAAAAATATAACATGGTTTAAAAATTATTGGAATCGATTCAGTTACTTATTCTGAACAAACTATATTCAGGTTTCGCATATCCTAAAAATAATGTTGTAAAATAAACCTCCGTTCCTCCTAGATTTTGATACAAAACGAAGGTGCTGTGGAGTGAATGACAGTTTGGGAAGATAATCTAGTAAAAATAGTAAACCCTTCTTTTTGACTTGGTCGTAGTCTGATAAAAAGGATATTATTTCCTATAGGTAATCATTAAAATATCAACTAGGATGACAATACTCACAATCTGGTATCTAACATAACATATAGGATTAGGCATAGGTGTACCTAATAGTATACCCACATTTCGCCAGTATTGTTTTAGTCCCATATAATAGGGGGTGAGCCTATTGCCAGCAACTTGAACGAAAGCAGACTCCGTGGCTGCTACTGAGAAATTCAATCAATCAACAATTTGCCCGACCCGGGAATCGAACCCAGGATCTCAAGCTCAGCAGTTGCGATTGCGACCACTAGACCAACGAGGCACGAGTATAAGTTAAAACGGTTTGTTTCTAAACTGCACTGCAGACGGCACGTTTGGCGCAGTGGCTGAGCGATTGACTGCTGCGCTTCGTGTCGCGGGTTCGATTCCCGCACGGAACAAATATTTGTATGGCCTGTAGGTAGTTGTTCCGGGTCTGGCTGTTTGTGTATGTGAATTTAAATGTTTGCAAACGCACCCACGATACAGGAGAAATTCCTAGTGCGGGGCAAAGTTAAAAAAAAAAACTGACCAAGACGTTTAGAAACAAACAAACGCACTTACGTTTTGTATTAGACACCTTGTGGCACAGTAAAGCTGAACGATATACACACTTCCAACAGCTTTATAAATAGTTATTTCTTGTTTGATCAAGAGCCAACATTAACTAGATAAACGCCTTAAGTATCAAATCCTCCGAGCCCACGCAATAGACCTGTTTACACGATATACAGAACGCACTATATTCACTAACGTACCAATTTCTTTGCCTTAGTTTATTTTAGCTGAACGTCTGACAGGTGGAGCAAAGCTCTTTATGAGTGGCGTTCGAGAACTGGGGAAAGAAATGTTTGTCGTCCAGCGGCGAGATGAGCAGACGACATTGTTGCCATCAGGGATTAAACCTGGCACAGAAGCGTGGAGTTTGGCATAAGAAAGACAGGCCTATAACCAGAGGGTGAAATCTAGCTGTGGATGATGATAATGAACGTCTGACAAGCAGTATTGCCAAAGGGTATCGTGTTACCTAGTAACGAGGTTGTTGTGTCCTGGTTGTGTTCAAATAGACTTCTGATACAGGTTGGCCGAATCAAGGAGACTCATAGATGACTCTGCCCTTTTTTTTCGGTTGGTAAATCATCAAATGACCCCTCCCGCTCTGGGCGGAGTGGAAAGGAGTTTCACACTTGTACTGATTCAAACCCATCCATGTTGCTTCTTTGCCCTTTGTGTTCCAGGGCCGCGGTATCTCTTTCGAACAGTCCCGCAGCATGACCTGGCCGCGTATATATGGTGTTGTTCGACAAACGATGTGACATTTGATGTCGTGTCCTGCCTGTCCTTTTGAACATCACAAGAGACGATGGACGCTACTGAAAGTGACAAATTTGTCGCCAAATTTTGGGATAATTCAATTTAGATTGTCATCGATATGCTAAGAAGACTAGGTTGTGAACACTGGTTTCGCGTTTTGATATACAATGACAGTTCTGAACGGGCAGCGTCAGTTAAAACCAACAAGAACGGTCATTGTATATCAAAACTCGTAACTATGAACTGTCAACTGAGATACGCATTAGCCCTGGGGAGTTACTATGCCGTTTTAAAACATGATCAATTACAGTGTTGGAAAGAGACAGAGCAATATAGGTCATCTAGCGCCATCTCTTTCCCACACTGGAATAGTTCCTGCTTTAAGACGTCATGGTGCACCTGCTGATAGGCATGCGCTCACTTTAAAATACTGGTATTCAGCTGCATCGCGTTAGACAGGAAACCGATTTCAGCAAGGTTGAAAAAATAGACAAACACGGTGATGATTTTACTTTAGCCGTACACGATAAATATGATGACATTTTTTTTTTCAATTGTTTTCAACTTGTAGGGTCGACATAAAAAGTGCTTAAATGTATTAATATATTTGAAATTTTGTACAATTTAGAATCATCTTTTAATAGAGGTAAGTAATATAGTATACAGTTTGAATAAAATGTATCAAAAATATAAAATATATGTTAAGACAGGGAAAGCATTATTAGGAACACTTTCCCCAACTATCGATGCGGGACGCTATCCACCATATTGTCTTCGAGTCTCTAACCTTGCGACACGATTCTTCATTGTTGGTAGATTCTATTATTACTCAATAATTAAAAAAGAACGATTCTGCCAGAAATATTCAAATCATCGAAGAACCTATCTTCTTAAAACACGCGAAGTTTAAAAATACAAAACATATTTTTATTTTAAGCATCTCTCAAACCTTTCCACTTTACTTATCATCGAAAATCATTCTAAAATTAATATCAATTGAAAAGAGATCTTATTACATCGGTTAATACTAAACAAAATTGAATATGATCGTTCAATAAGCCATGAAGTTTGGATTCTAAACTGATTGGGCCCGGCTGCGGTACATAGAGTAGAATATACAGTAGTTCAACTTGGTTATGACAACCTGAAATAACTTATAAAACCTGAAATTGAACTCGTCACAAATGTAGGGAACTACTGATTTTTAATCGCGATTCCACAGTTGGTTCCGTAGAAAAAGTTTATTTTTAGTTGGGAACCGAAAACGATACCTTGAATTATCTTTCAGTGTCGATATTTTTTTGAAAGTCAACGTAACACATTTTTAAAAGAAAGCGATCTATATAAATATTAATAGCAGGTAATCTCCGGTTTGTATAAACCAATTCCTAATAATCTCATGTTAATGTTTTCCAAGAATTCTATTCATTTCATCGACTAATCACATCAGGCTGACGTTAGATTTGACAGCAACTGATATCTTTTGATCAAGGGTTTGTAGATGGAGATCCCGTGACGTTCAGTTACAATTTAACTTGTATGTTAAATTGTAACTGAACGTCACGGTTAAAGGTGTCTGGCGACGGGTTTCCACCACACAAAATGTCTGGAAGTGGAAGAGGTGAATGACCATAGACTATCTTTTAAGTAATATCAAAAAATCACGCTTTATAGAATGACGTAAGTTGGCAGCTATTCAACACCTCTTTTAAAGGTGTCTGGCAGTGGGTTCCTACCACACAAAATGTCTGGCAGTGGAGGACGTGAATCACTATACTATTTCTTATGTAATATCTCAAATTTATGATTTAAATGACGAAAATTGACAGCTATTCAGCACATCTTTTTTACCTGATACCTGCCAAAGCCACCACGACCGACTTTTCGTAATAGTCAATAGTTTTTTACCTATAGTAAGATTCAGCAGAAAAAGTGTCAGCTTTTATAAAATGACGTAGGTTTGGCGATCACGGAATCTTGGACCATTATACGGCCTACAATTGCGTAACACACTTCCAATCCCGATCCGAAGGCTATTGAAAAAAATTCATAATCTGTATAAAGATTATTGTTGAATTGTCAGCGTCCAACTTCAAGAACTGCCTCATTGGTCTAGTGGTCGCAGTTGCTGAGCATGAAGTCCTGGATTCGATTCGCGGGTCGGGCAAATTGTTATTGGGTTTTTCCATCAGGAATTTCTCAGTAGCAGCCACGGGGTCTGTATTTGTGCCCGGTTGATGGCAATAGGCTACATGAGGATTTACTATTAGGTACACCTCTGACTAACCCTTTATGTAAAGGTCCAATTCACGCCCTTGGCGATGTATCTTGAGAAATGACTTGTTAGTCTTGTGTGAATACCGTCTTTCCACAAGTCACATCACGGTGAATCGTGGCACGCTCTAAGTCAATTATTTCATTTATTCCTACACAGACACTGCTGCAAGACGCATGTCGTTAGTGCTTCTAGCTCGTAGTTAACAGGAAAAATATTGTAAGTGTACTGCCGGTCTACGTATAAAAAATACATAATTATGAATGACTAAAATAACCGATCAAACATTAAGGAAATTGATGGAAATGTTCTCGTATAAATCAAGTTCACTTGACCTAATTTCGTGAAGAATTTATCGACAGAATGAGCAACACAACTGTGGGCAGGACAAGTCTACGGACATTTTGACGTGGGTTGGCTTAAACTGACAGAGTAACATCGATTTTGTGTTCATTGAGTCTCCGCATGACATGTCTGTTACAAATGTGTATTTTTGGGGGCTAATAAATATCACACGGGTATGGAATTCATTTGTGTTAAAGTCCTACAAAATAACATAATACAACATCACGCCTGAAATCCACGAAGGGTTAGGCAGAAGTGTACTTGATAGTACACCCACAATTCGCCAGTTATGTTTAAGTCCGACGTAATAGGAGGCCAGTGTATTGCCATCAACCGGGCATAAATCTAGACTCCGTGGCTGCTACTGAGAAAATCCTGATGGAAAATACCCGGGGAAGAACACTTTCACATGACCTGGGAATCGAACTCAGGACCCCATGCTCAGTAGCACTTGCGACCACTAGACCAACGAGGCATAAAATATAAATTATTGGTGCTCTTTAAAGACAAAGATTACTCCGTCATCTCACCTTGCCTCGTTTGAACGCTCACACCAGGACAGCATAGAAGCAAGCGTACAGCAAATTTTACTACTATTATAAATGCGAAATTTGGTGCGGATAGATGGATCATTGTTACGCTTTTACGCAAAAACTACTAAACGGATTTGGATGTATATAATTTAGCACACAGACAGTTTTTAGCCTTCATTCATAATACTTTTTGTGCCACTCGACCGAACTCCACGAGCATAAGCTATCCGTCTATTAAAAATGCAAAAGTTTGTGAGCATAGATAGATGTTTGTTACTCTTTTACGCAAAAACTACTAAACGGATTTGGATGAAATTTGGCACACAGATAATTTATAACCTCGATTAATTTTATGGGTTTTTTTTTTTTTGTTATATGATCCTGTGGGATAATTACCGAACGGCACGCGGGCGAAACCGAGGTCATAATAGTACTGCATAAAAAACGAATACCCATACACATATTTTTGCCTTGCTGCCTCAGCGTGCATGCATTACAATATAAAGTTTGCCAACAAAGAGTTCTGATCGGTTCGAGTTGAGGTGATGGTGATCCCAGCTCGTGCATATCAGCTTTATCACAGCTGCGAAAAACCCAGTCGTTTCTGACACTAATCAGGTTCTTGAAAATAAATTTTAATAAAGAATATGATAGATATTTGAACGTGAGTCTGCTAGAAAGAATTTATGAACCTTCTCATTTTTTTATTTGATGGCTAAATCGGATTGGGAAATTAGAAGGATTTCTGAGAGGTCGTCGAAAAAGAAATGGCAATAAAGAACAATGTCCACGAGCGGACAATTGCGTACCAGGTTTTAAGGGCTGACACACACGGATGTGGGAAGGTTCTATTTCAATATATTTTTTTTTTTTTGTAGCCTGTACCGTCAATAATATGTTAATATAATATGGGTCAAATATTTGGTGTGATAAAACATGAAAATACTTACTATGACATTTTACTTTGCCATGTGTGTGCATGGTAAAGCCGTACAGGGATGATTCCACATTATTAAATGACTTGTGAAAAATAACGGGTATAATAGTACCCATAACAAAAAAAACCATGAGGCACATGTTCTCCCCGTCATTTTGATTTTTTTTTGTTCTAGACCATACCTGGGACCTTCTAGTTACGGAAATATTGAGGTCAAAGTTCCAACTTTTTCACAAGTTTTTTTAAGTTTTTAGTATTATAACTTTACTTTAAATACCTCCACGACCTCCGTACTATTTATTGCATACACACAACTCCAAAAAAAAACCCAATAATGTTTGCGCAATGTTACTTAGTTTGATATACAGAATGCTTTCTGACGGCTTCGTGAAGGTTATACCTTTTAGATCGTGTAGGTAGGCAGGCAGACAATATTAGGTTCGGCTTATGATAGTCTTGTGCTCAGGCACCAGTTCTCGGTGTATAGCTAATCTTTGCGTGAGTGGTATTCCACTGTCAGAGATATCACCGTTACTTGTGCTGCTATAGGCTTCCATGGAAAATATACAGGGTCAACTTTAATTGGCTAGTGGAACTTCACAAACGCTATGGGCGCATATTTAAACCTAATTGATGACCGAGTTCCAATGGTCGAAATCTGGAGACGTGCGTACGAATCGCGTTTTGGAACTCAAATTGACACGAATTGCAGGATGGCCGGACACCGAGCAAGGCGTGGTGATGGCAGGTGGAGTAATGCCGTGAGTGAGATGCATCAAAGGACTGGAAAGAGAAGTGTTGGTCGTCCAGTGGTGAGTTGGGCAGACGACATTGTCGCCATCGCGGAAATATCCTGGATGAGGCTGGCACAAGAACGTGGAGCTTGGCACAAGCAAAGAGAGGCCTACACCCAGCAGTAGGTAAAGTCGAGCTGTTGATGATGACCCTGAGGTTTGCACGTCATCGGAAAGTATTTAAATGCACAACTATCAATTGAATCAGAAAATCTCTACAAGACCGTCTGTACCAGATTTTTGCATAGTACAAACATATTGCCTAAAAATCCTTGTTGACAAAATTAGCAACACATTATACATTAAAACCCAGATTCCGACACTTAACAGCCTATGAATAATTTAACGCCAAGCAGTCGGCCCGAATTAATTTGCGAACACACCCTTAAGTATAATCTACCCTTATTAGGGATGAGAGCATATTAATAATCCTGTATGATACCTGCCCCACCGAAGACGGCAAGCGTTTAGCGCATCATTCTCCTGCCCTTATGCTAATTTATTTGAGGTCGGCGCAGCATGTCTTCTTCTTCCATCATCATCATCATTTCATCATTTCAGCCGAAAAGTCCACTGCTGGGCATAGGCCTCCCCCAAGAAGGGGGGTTTTGCCATAATCGCCACGCTTGGCATATTCTTCTTCCATACTTCTTTATTACTCGTCATCTCAGCAGACATCTTCTATCCTTCACACATTACATCCATCGTATCTTTGGTCTTGTCCTACTCTTATAGTCATTCACATTCATAACCGAAACTTTCCTCATTAGCGTTGATGATTTTTTCACTCCAGCACGCATAGCATGACCACCGTAGAAACGGGTTTTGTCGACGGACGAATCGAGACAATGACAGATCAATAAAAGAAATCTTCATTTAGTTAATTCTTTCGACGCGTGCAGGAACGTGCAATAATAATAAATAGGTCACGTGTAAGTTGAAGAGCTACATATTTTAACAGTTCGCTGACTGTTTTTTCCGCCAACGAGTGCTCGTTTGTCGCAGCGACAAGAACTATCAATGAGAGAACTCTCTCGGGCAGAACACTCACTGAGAGACTCTCGCTTCGTACATTCAATTATCAGCGAGTAAAGCGTCGCGCATTCGCCGTTTTATGCTCGCCAATACGTTTCATGTTGCCAGCTCTCATCGATCTTGTTTAGTTCTTTTTTATTGTATTGTGTGTAGGAAGACCAAGAAAACGATGGATGGATTGTGCGAGAAATGATATGGTTGGCAGAGGTAAATGGAAGAAAAAAAACGTGTTGCGCCGACCCCGGTATTGTGTGTACTGCATGTCACACTGTGCAAATAAAAGTACTCTCTTTCTGTCTTACGCGCTTCTCGCTAATCGCTGGCGGTAAGACTGATGCCTAATTAATACAAAGTCTAGCGCATTATTTATTGCGCTCATTAAGATTTTGGAATTTATTTTTGGAATGTTTGTTGAGAGCTGAGAATTTATAGCATGTAACGTAAGGCAAGGTGCTCTACTTGTTTAATATAAAAGGTATGTTTACTTGCTAAAAAGTAGCAAGAAAACATATTTATTTTATTATTTTCTGACTGAGCATGAGGTGTAAGGTGCTGAGCATGAAGTGTAAGGTGCTGTGATTTTCAGCCCTAGAAAAATGTTATTAGAATTTTCTTTACTTCTCTTTCTTGGCGTGTCAATAGCAATCAATGTCCTATCGCGTAACAGTGTGACTGGTTGGGATTTTTATTCGCAATTTTTCCCAACGAGTCACACTGTACCACGTTACAGTGTGACTCGTCGGGAACCAACGATAAAAACTTGTCCTATCGAGAAACAGTGTGACCGGTTGGGATTTTATTCAAAAAATTTCCCAACGAGTCACACTGTGACATGTTACAGTGTGACTCGTTGGGAACAATCGCAATCTAAATTGTATCGGTCCAGATCTGAGCTACAAGTTTGGCACCTTCAGAAGCGTTCATCAGTTCCTGTAATGAACTTATGGAACTAATGGTGCAGTTGCCAACATCAAAGGTGATAATCTATCGTTTGAGTACTAGGTGGATAGTATGTTTGCGCCGGGAGCAACCAACATGTGTTGCCGTGCTTCAGGTGATAGATCTCGGCGATACGCGATTTTCTTTACTGTGAAGATGTTTCAGTAGCGGCTCGGCAGCTTGGATTCGTGTCCGGTTGATGGTTGATGATTACAAGAGACTTAAACATAACCGGTAAATATGGATATGTTAAAAATTCACCGGATTACAGACGTGATAATTACTTTTTCTGCCATTAGCTTTAAAAATTGGCAAAGGGATGTAACCTTCTTCGTCGTTTCGATGATTTTCTTTTTTTTAATTACATTAGTTTTAACCAGAACTCGACGGCGTTGGTGGTGGCCACGGACAGGTCTCTCAATGTGCACGTGGTACCACACATAGTACAGAGATGTAATAAAACAAGTATTACAAAAAATGAGCCTCCGTTAATTCTGATGATATCAATTATAAGAAGCTGTACGAAAATGTATGCAGACGGTGAAATTGAGGGCGTTTTATTCACCACGAGGTGAATAAGACACGAGTTTTCTTTTTACAATAATTCAAAGAGGAAGTACGTATATTGACAGATAAAATTGACAACATCATACATGCAGTGTTGCAAGACTAAAAAAAAATATTAAAATTAAATATTGGGGATGTTAAGAGAATCTTAACACAAGTCAAAAGGAAAGCCATACAGAAAAAAATAAAATCCGTCACACCCAATATTGTACTCTGACAGCCCTTAACCAACTGTTGAAATATTTGTCAGAAAAAGGGTACAATTTATACAATTCACAGCTACCTTTTGTGAAGATAAATATAAGATGAGGTGGTCACTGTCTATCCCTTGTTTTTATAGATAAGCACTTTCAAATTGTAATATATTTGTTTTCAGAACGACTGGTGAGAATGTTGCAAAATTAGATTTTAATATTGTATTGTAACTGGCTAGATTGAAAGCTGACCCTATTGTGTTTCAATTGAGTTTGATTTTTAATGTAGGAAAACCGTAGTAATAATCCTATGTGTATGTCGCAGTAAAAACTGGTATTAAATCATTATTGATATAATAATACTTTTTATATAAAATTATATACAGACAGTTTTCTTTTTCCTTTATTCTTCTTCTTTTGTACTGTCCCAATGCTGGGCATAGTCCTCCCTACATTTTTTTTCTATTCAAAATATTCGTTATATTATATGACTTCATTTTCGAAGATAATTTTATACTTAACTAGCGACCCACCCCAGTATTCCACGGATGTAATATATACATATAAACCTTCCTCTTGAATCACTCTTTCTATTAAAAAAAACCGCATCAAAATCTGTTGCGTAGTTTTAAAGATCTAAGCATAGGAACAGATAGACAGCGGGAAGCGACTTTGTTTTATACTATGTAGTTATGCATAGATATGTACATAGGTTATAGATACAATAAGGATAGGTAGTTCAGGATTACTATTTAAAAAAAAAGGCACGGGAATCAACTTTATAAATTATCAAAACTAAACGAAACTATTCGTCAAAAATGAAAAACCACTACCAATTTAAAATAGCTACATTAACCTATTGACCGCCACGGACGTCTATGGACGTCAAGTCAAAAAGTGCTCACCACGCCTCGGACGGCAGTGCACGTCGAAAATAACACTTTTTTAACCTTCTTTGATTTGTCGTCCATAGACGTCCGTGGCGGTCAATAGGTTAAAAACCAAAGTTTATTTTTAAATAGCGAGCAAATTGCCTACATTAATTTAGGTGATCATCAAATGCATAGATAGGCTTATCTCCAAACAGTTTCCGAGCAATTTACTGAAATTTTCATTAAATAAGCCTCTGAAATTCTGAAACGAGGTACATTTATTCGGCGGTATCCACACGGTCGGTTATGGGGACTAATTAAATTAAGTTTACGGTAAAATTGAATAATGGGTTTAAATTGGTATGTGTTTATCTTTGATTAAAATGATTTATGAAGAAATGATCGGCAATTTGGTTAAAACGTTCTTTTGTTTTTTTAAACTTAATTCTTTGTATCGAGACCATTCGTGGTGTAGTGGTTGTCTTCGAGCGCTACGCTGCTGCTACGGAATTTGTAGCACTGCTAAAACTTTTAGAGCTACGCAATTTGTAATTGGCTAACCAACTAATAAGCTAAGTAGTAACTAACTATACAGGGTGTAAACAGACTATTCACGAAGCCGTCAACCAAGCATTCTATACATCGAACTGAGTAACTGTAAGCAAAAATTGTTGCTGGGAAACGACTTTTTTTTTAAAGTGTAAAATCACGGTTAGCGCTAGGACTCTATGCACATATGAATATTGTGCTGATAGATGCATTGAGTATTACAGGGTTCACAGAAGTATTTAAAGTAAAGTCAAAAAAAAAGTTGGAACTTTGACCTCCAATATCTCTGTAACTAGAAGGTTCCCAGGTATGGTCCAGAACAAAAAAAAAATATGATGATGGGGAGAACAAGCTGCTTTAGTGAAACGATTCACTGTTAAAAATAATATTTTTAGAATTATTAATTAAACATTACTACTAGCTCTTCTTCTTATGGGGAGAGAAATATATATTTTTTTTAACTTTTCTTTTTCTCTTTTTTTTCCTCATATTTATTTATTTTATTTAACAGTTTATGTACACACTAAATACAGAAAAGAAGAAAGGAACAGAAAATAGTACAAAGGTGATGCTTATTTCTAAAGAAATTCTTCCAGCATACCTGCGAAAGGAGATACTACAAAAAGAGATGTAGACATAGTGTGTAAAAGAAGAAGAGAAAATCTTTTTTTTATTTTTTCTTTTCTTTATCTTTTTCGTTTTTCTTATCGGGAGCTCAAAATAATGAATAACCACTGAAGATATTCCGTTAGTGACAATACCAGTTTAGAAATCTTTTGTATTGCAATAGAATAGTTACAGATTCATATAATTACAAGTGATTATTAAAATACATCAAGTTTCATTAGAAGCTTCATTGAATAGAACGCGCCTTTACTGAATGTTCCACTAGCAAAAACATTTTGACGCGGCCAGAATTTACTTTACTTTGTTTTGTTTATCTTTTACTTTTTTGATAGAAATATTATGACTTTGACGTCGCGTCGGTTACCTCAATATACTTTGCTTTTGGCGTTTATTTTTTAAATGAAAGCTGATTATTTTAAATTCCCTAGCGTTTGAAAGGGTGTTTAAATAAGTAAGTGCTTTTTCATTCATCATCATTTCAGCCGAAAGACGTCCACTGTTGGACATAGGCCTCCCCCAAGTGTCGCTATATTGACCGGTCCTGTGCGACTCGCATCCAGCGGATCCCTGCAACCTTCACCAGGTCATCGGTCCACCTAGTGGGAGGCCTTCCAAGTGCTTCTTAATTCTGTTGAATACCTGAAGGCTTAGATAAAATGATATTCGCTCAGTGAAAACGAAGATAAAGAAGTCAAAAATGCATATGCATCGTACGATTGTGAGCATCGCTAGTATACAAGGTGTAAACGGTCCTTCACGAAACCGTCAACCAAGCATTCTGTACATCAAACTAAGTAACCCTACCGTAAAAAGTTATTGCTGGGAAACGACTTTTTTTCTTGGGGTGGAAAACCGGTAAGACTTCACAACCCAGTTACTACGGGGTAATGCAATACCTCTAGGTAAGACTGGCTGTGAGACTTTCAGGCCACTGACTACGTGTAACGACTGTCAAAGATCTACAATTGCCAGCCGGGACCAGCGGTTTAACGTGCATTCCGAAGCACGGAGGAAACTCAGTCTGAAATGGGTGGTCACCCATCCACGGACCAACCTAGGCAAGCACGGTTTAACCTGAAGATCAACTCGAGTGGCTGTAATTATTTAACCTCGAGCTCAAAATTGTATAAGCACACTTTTTTGTATCATTTTAAATGAAAATTGAAGAATTTTTTATGTCACCCACATTAAAAAATAACACTTATTACATAAACATATTAAAACAAGTAACCAAGTAAAAGGGATGAGTCTAAAAAGCGTGAATTTATATCATTTAGCGCTACAGCGCTGTTCATAATTTGACTCTGTATTTTTTATCATTTCAAGGTCCTTTTCGATATGAAAGAGGGCTTATGTAAAAACCAAAATGGCTAATGTATTAGGGTACAAAAACTAAAAATCTAGCTCTCAGTTTTAAAGAGCAGATTGTTTTAAAATTTGTTTATTTTTGTGTAAAAAATATAACGTCATCTGCTATGTTGGGGTCGGCTTCCAGTCTAATCGGATTCAGTTGAATACTTGTATTTTACATGGAGCAACTGCCTATTTGACCTCCACAACCCAGTTAGTACTGGGTAATAAGATATCCCTTTAGTAAGACTGCTTGTCAGACTTTCACGCCACTGACTAGCTGTAACGACTGTCAAAGACCTACAAATGATAGCCGGAACCAATGGCTTAGCTCTGAGGCACGGAGGAAACTCGGTATGTAATGAGTTGTCGCCGATCCGCGGACCAACCTAGGCAAGCGCGGCTTAAGCTGGTAAAACAATAAACACTTTTTAAGAAAACCGTAGAATATTATTCTAAACATCATTGCCAATTTTTATATGTTTTTTGGGAGTAAAAGTTTAGTTTACTTCAAGTACGACTAGAAAAAACGTAAAAAATTTAACGTTTTAACTATTTTTTATGATCGGATGAAGTCGTTAATATCGTGTTTTGAATCATAGAATAATCAAGAATGTTTATTAAACTTCAACATATATTTTAATCAGATCAAAACAAACAATATTTGACTGTTTAATGTCGAATCAAAAATAGGTCGATTCTGAGGAACCTGGCCTTAACCTGAAGATTGACCCGAGCGGCTGCTATTATTTAGCCACGAGCTCCTCGATAAAGGTACTATAATTAGTCGACACCCAGCAATTACAGTATTAGCCTACAGAAGTAATTCAGCCCATAATACAATAATATAAGGACTCATTTTAAAAACAGGCATGTTTTAGGCCTTATTTTTATTAAATTAAGTACATAGGCTTTTGTTAATAGCTTTGTATATTTATGTATGAAAAATTGAAATGCTAATTGAGTTTTAAGCGATGTAATTTCTATTGTATTCTCGTAATTAATGTTTGTTGTGTGTTGTACCAGTATAATGGGCGTATTGTAGAACTATCTAAAGCCCGCGGCTTCGCTTGCGTTAATTTAGAATTTGACAATCAATTCGGGTTGTACTTCACTTGTCATAATTCAATCATGATTCGAAAGACACGTGGAGCCATCTATTATCATAAGAACGTTATTGTTGTTTTCCTCGGGAACAGTATTTTTTTCGGGTTGAAAGGTACCCTATGTCCGTTTCTGTACACCTGACAACATATATGAAAAACTTAGGATGATCGGTTCAGTGGTTTAGGCGTGAAAAAGTAACAAACAAACTTAGTTTCGCATATAAAATATTAGTATGGATTAAAAACTTGTATTTAGAAGAAAACTTGACCCGCAATATCTCCGTAACTAGAAAGTTCCCAGGTATGGTCTAGATTCTAGACTTTAGAACAAAAAAAATATCGCAGTGTCAGGGAGAACAAGTGTCTTTCGGCTTCGTAAAGGGTTCTCTTAGGTGAGCACATAAGAAACTTCTGTACGATTACCATAAACATCTACCTAATTAATCAATTTTCATTCATAATGACAATGACGCATCAATAAGTAAGCTCGTCAGTCAGGGCAGGTAATTTGTGCCACTGATGGCAGTAATCTGGTTCGTGATCTGACTGACGATACATAATTATGCTGACGGAATACAAATCAATTGTATTACCGCCCTTGTTGCTTCAGGGGTAATGTTTTCAATTTGTTCAGGTAGCAATTGATGCTAGTACATGGACACAGTAGTGGAATACTTACGCGATAAATTGATCGTTTGGAGGGTCGATTATAAAAAAAAAAACATTATAGTCTGTTTGTCACAATATATCATCATCATCTGCCTAGCCTTTTCTCAACTATGTTAGGGTCGTCTTCCAGTCTAACTGGTATTTTACATGGAGCGACTGAATATCTGGCCTCCACAACCATACCCATTGGTAAAACTGGTTGTCAGACTTTTTGGGCCACTGACTATCTGTAACGACTGTCAAAGATCTACAAATGACAGCCGAGCCCAACGGCTTAACGTGCTTTCCTAGGCACCGAGGAAACTCGGCATGTAATGGGATCCACAGACCAACCTAGGCAAGCATAGCTTAACCTAAAGATCGATCCGAGTTGCTGTTATTATTTAGCGCCTTTCGAGTTTGTCACAATATGTATGACATCATAAACGGCTTCATGAGGAAAGAGGTGGTATTTAAAGTTCCAATTATTGACATAACAAACACCAATTTTCTTTTTAAAAATCACATGTTTAATTATTTTTAACCGACTTCTAAAAAGGAGAAGGTTCTCAATTTGTATTTGCTATTTTTTTTAATGTTTGTTACCTCATAACTCCGTGATTATTTAATTGGATATACAACACACTTTATAGTTTTTTTTTGAAGATGGTTATTTTTTTTTTCGGGACAAATCTGCCTCTCATTTGGATGAGAGGGCGATCTATTCTGAAAAACTTTTTGAAACGCTTGGGCATTATAATGCTGTTCAATTTTTCTCCCTATTAGCTTGATCATTCGTCATCATCTCTTTTTCTCATTGTTGTAGTTTTCGGCTTGAAGTCAAGAGAATGAGAGAATGAACTAGTTTGCATTTTACCTTAAATTCATAACCCATCCATACACAAGATATCAATCGTTTTTCTGTCACACAAAATTCCCATTCGCCCCAACACCTTAAAAAGCAAATTTATTGTAGTCAGTCATGCCAAGATCACAGGTAAATTATGCCACTGAAGGATCAGTGGCGTATAGCCAGGAGGCTATACCGTACCCTGGCTCTCGATAAGGTAACGTTGCTGAATACAAATCATTGGCACGTTCTGAAAGACCTGCTTATCGGGGAACATCGGCTAATATAGTCCTTGGAAGGAGAAATTTTAAGAGTCAATTTAAAGTGTTTTTAAGGGATAAGAGACTTTATCTAGACAAAGACAAATTTGTTTTTTTTTTCAACTCTTCTAACGCGTGAATGGATATTTACAACTAGCTATTTGCCTGCGGCTTTCGCTCGCGTGAAATCATTATGAAAAAATATGAATTCCCATGAAATGAACAGTTGAGGAGCCATGAAAGCATATTTCACTATTACCAGTGTTGAACAAAACATGTCATCTTATGCGGTATTGGTATCATTAACATGGTGGTACGGTATGGTCTCTCTCTCCCAAGTCGGCAAAGTTTTACCCAAATATTGCGATATACGTGAAGCTTATCTTTGGTTTCTTTGAACTTGTCTGAACATCATACGAATCGTCTCGTCTTCCTTTAGTAGCAACGTCACTTTATCTACTCATGTTTTGAGGAAAAGACTGGAATAAATGTATGAAGGTAATACTTCTCTTTTTGAATACTTCAGCCATAGATAACAATAGGCTATTTACAGCTGTTTTATTTTATTCTCCTCATAAGAAATGTTGTAAGATTACAAGACGAAAAAAAGGAAAACACGGTTTCCGGTACATTGTCCGTCCACGAATACAAAAGACGATCAACATGAAACCGCTTTGCAACCAAAACCTTTGACCCCTCGCTACACAGAACGCGGATAGCGGTGAGCGAAGCGATCGATTCATCGGCTGGTATGGAATGGCGTCATTTTGACACTTTTATGTAAATCTGCAGCATATTAACCAACTCCTTCTAAATATTACTTAAGATTTGCAGTCTAAGATATATTGCTCGGTTATGTTAGCAACCAAAACTCCACGATTGCTCCTATAATTTGCAAATAAAACTTATACATATTTTTTAATACAAAATTCAGAACGTAAAGTACGTAAAATATAGGCTTTTTATTAGGCGTTATTAAAGTTCTAACACTAGGTAAGTCGAAATAGCAACATGCAGAGATTGAAAAAACCAGATAATTATACCCATTTTATAATTTGTATACACTTCTAATTAAGTAGAGACTTTGCTTGTCAACAACGCGTCTTCCGATTCTCTAGCACTCAGGTACACCTTTGCCTAAACCTTCAGGGATTACAGGCGAGATGTAAAGTGAATCACTGAATCGCGGTCAAATAAATCAGCTTTAAGTATTTCCCGCTGTCGCTCCGCTTACTACATAGCCTCGCCTCTATTCCGTCCCTTATTCACTGCTATTCTGCCTGATCCCTGAGGGCAAAGGCGAGTATTCACACGTTAGCGAACGATTGAACTGTTAAATTGAATGTGTTGTGCGAATATTAATGGGTTCAACATATTTGAGGCTAAATGGCAGGTAGGCTCAATGTTATCTACATTTGGGAAAATTATTGAGTTTGGTATGAATAGATTTTATGAATAGTTTTAAAAATATTTTTAAATCTTGGCAGAGATTCCGTAGTTCATTTTATTCGTTTATAAGGAGTATGATAGCTCAGTATCGGATAAGTGAGGTAAGATGATAAATAACAACATCCTATAGAGTAACAATTTGACATTATACCTGCTATTAATTTGGTATTGTATTTATTTGTTGACATAATTTAAATTAATTGACTCTTGAACTAAACATTTCACTTCACTTTTAACAGGCTTTTAAATGTATTTCTTTCTGCAGGTAAAAAAAAATATTTAATATGTAATGTTCAATACCATGTAAAGTGTTAATGAATAAATAAATGATTGAATGATTTTAACAACCAGTCTTACCAAGGAGTCTATCGTATTATAACTTAGTACTAACTAGGTTGTGGAGGTCAGGTAGGCAGTCGCTCCATGTAAAATTTCATCAGATTTATATTTATTCATTCAGCTACATCCGATTAGACTGGAAGCCAACCCTAACATAGTTGGGAAAAGGCTAAGCAGATGATGGTTTACAGAGTTACAATTTGATCATAAATCAGAGAGGAATTCTGGTGAGAACTTTTCCACTAGCTCCTAATAAGTACTCATTACCTACAAGACATATTCGAATCCAGATATTACAGAATAGGGCCACATTTTATCTTATAATACAGTCAGATATTTTTTAAGCTTTGACATAATTAAACTTATACTGTCACTTATGATGATCAAGCGCTTGTAACAGCGTCGAAATATCGAGAGCTCGAAATAGTTGAAAATCACGTAGGATATACCGTAAGTGACACTGTAAGTTTAGTCTGAAAATGTTTTTTTTTTCGCTCAATTTGACCTTTTAAACGTTACTAATACTTTCTGAACGCAGCTATTTTAGTTTGGAAAAAGCTCATGGGTACACTTTTTATTAACAATTTCGTAATTACTTAATCAACGATAAAAAGTATATACGTAGACCACAAGTGGTGTTAGAAATACCGCCAGATAATCTAGTCTCATAATAATCTAGTTATACACGGGAGGACGTAATACACTTAGGACTAGCCTACCATGGCAATTTGCCATGTTGTGGTAGCCAGGAATACTTGTTGACTAACTTTTATGATAACATATCATCACGCCTGTAATCCCCGAAGGGTTAGGCAGAGGTGTACCTAATAGTACACCCACATTTCATTTTTTAATTTCAATTTTTTTTCCCAGTTATGTTTTTACGTCCCATGTATGTGTATAAGGGGCGAGTCTATTGCCATCAACCGGGCATAAATCCAGACTTCGTGGATGATATTGAGAAATTTCTTATGGATGACACTTTGCCCGACCCGGAAATCGAACGCAGGACCTCAAGCTCAGCCATCGCGCTTTCGACCACTCAACCAATGAGGTAGTCTTGCCGCAATTAAATCAAGAAAAATGGATTTTTATGATGATGTTTTTCTGAAGGTTTGACAAACATGGCAACTCGTTGTAGCTTTAAGTACGTGATTCTAGGTAATGGAAAGTGTTTGAATTAAAAAAAGATTCATAATTAAAAATATCGTTCCAGAAAAATCATTACATTGCTATTGGTGGATGTCTGATGATGATGATGATGATGTTTCCATGTCTGCCACATGCCCGACGACCTGTGGGCCAAAATGACCACGATGAGAAGCCCTGACACAGCCAGAAGGCGACGCGGTAGACCTCGCAGAAGATGGCGGGCCGAGCTCGACAAAACTAACGACCAGTGGTCCACATTGGCCCTGGATCGAAGAATTTGGAAGTCATGGAGAGAGGCCTTTGCCCAGCAGTGGGATGACACAGGCTAGCAGTATCAGTACTACTGGTGGATGCAAACTTAGAACGAAAACATTTTCAATAAAAATTACGAAATTAATTGTACTTTAAAGTAACGGTAGGCATGCTAAATCCTAATATATTTAAATAACGGAGGAGACTTCAACCAACAGCACTTAAAATATTTTATTTCCACACCCCCACGACCCACATATTTACTCCAATCTCATGATTGAAAACCCACTTCTGTGCTTCGCATACTAATCCGGCGCCAAAAAGTACCCACAAATACATACGAGTAGATACAACGCCGTGATGCATTCACGGAGCGAGCTCCACATTTCGAATGAGTAAAATATTCACAACCTGTTTGATGAACGCGGGCTTCGTAAACGCACGCGGTAAATAGGTGCTGTTATATAGATCAGGCTATCAGCGATGGCTATAAATCTTTTGGAAAGTAGGTAGTAACGTTCAACGTGTTTCTCTCATCTATATAACAGAACATCACGCCTGTAATCCCCGAAGGGTTAGGCAGAGCAAACACATAGTACACCGACATTTCGCCAGTTATGTTATAATAGTGGGCGAACCTATTGCCACGACTTTGTGACTGCTAATCATAAATTCTGCTGCTTCAGACTATGCCCGACCAGGGAATCGAACCTACGACCTCTGCACTCGTACTTGCGAGCTAGAAAACCAAGGCAATCGTTTACGTTTTTTTCAAGAGCTCCACGAACTCATTCCGCCATCTCCTTTCTTCCATCGGGAGTCCAGACGTACTGCAGGTTATCACCCATACCTTGTCGATGTTCCACACATTCGCACGAAGCGCTTTGCTACATCATTTATTATGCGCACAGCCAAGGAGTGGAATTCCCTGCCTGCGTCGATGTTTCCAAGGTCATATGACCCCAATCTATTTAAATCGCGAGTTAATAGGCTTCTTTTGGGTTAGCTCGTTCCATCGTCGACCTCATCGCTGTCCTCAGGACTAGATTGAGGTCAAGAGTAAGCCCATACAGAATAAAAAAAAAAACGTCGTTTCTCTCATCTACTCTCTCTATCGACGACTTTGGCTATTTTACTGTAGGCATATGCTTATGAACTGCCGTTTTAGCCGACTGCCAAAGAAGGCTTATGTTTTTTGCGCGTATCTTGTATGTCTCTTTGTAAATTTCTTTATTACCTCCAAATGGCTGGATGGATTTCGACAATTAGGGTATCATTAGATTTGTCTCAAAAACCCAAGTGTCCTTAGATAGGTGTTTAAAAAAATGTATAGGCAGAAAATAATGGACCGTTTCTATAGTGCAACAACCTCTTGGTTCCAAATCAAAGACTATTCCGAGTTATCGAACTGAACATCCTGAAAAATACTTTCAGATAAAACGACTCTTAAAATAAATGTATTATGTGGGCGGGCAAAATGTTTACTCGGAAAATAAACTTCAATTAATTAAAGTTCAAGAATTTTACTCCTATTTCTGGTACCTATATTATAAATAGATAGGGTATTTGTGAAGAGCGGGGGCTGTTCTCCTTTACCTAAAATAAATTCCTGAAGCTAGTTATTTATAGTTCCAGTTAGAGCTCCCACGACTTCAGCAAAACTTCTTCCGTGATCTTTTGTAAGAAGTAACAAGCTACTTTGGGGGTGTGAAGAATAGGGTGTAAAGTTCTTCATCCCCTGTAGAAAAGGGAGGATCCTCCGGCCAGACGGGTTGTTATGTTTGACGGGCTACTGCCCGACAAATGTTGTCGGATTCTTCTATTTATAGTCTGAAGGGCATTACATTGCTCGATGACCTTGATGATTTGATCCCTGTACTGGTTTTTGTTGACTTGCCCCGCACATTTCGCAAAATTTCGGTTTTTTTTTATTATTTACAAATATTAAAAGAAATAATAGAAAAAAAACAATGCAGATTGTTAAGTATATCATTACGTATTTGTTATTATAAAATTCATGCCGATCTATTCAGCCGTTACAGAGATAATTTACAATTAAGGTTGAAAAAGGACCTATTTTCTACGATTAACCAAAAAAAATTGAGAAGGTTTATTAAAATTTTAAACAATACAATTTATTTGTGATGAACTTAACTATAACATACTTTTTTTACACGGAAAACGCACGAAGGGATTCATCATCAAATTTCTTTGAACATACGCTATTTTTGGGATTTGAGCCATGCGCGATGTAGGATTTAGATGCATTTCGATGTTTATTTCATCATGGGTGTCATAGATGGCGCTGTAGTACTTTTTGTTTTATGTTCCTGTAGTAGGTACTCTTTGTAGTGCCGCTACATTACTACCGAAGTGCAAATTAATTAATGACGGTAAAGTGAATAATTTAAACCTGTGCATTGAATAAATATTTTTGTACCTTATTTTGTTTGAAAAGGTCAAATTAAATTAGCTAGCGAATCTTTACCGACTTATCTGGATAGTCATTTTGTTTGAGAAGTTTAACTAGTACAGTTCATGGCGACGCGCGAAGGTAAATTCATTACAAATGGTTAAGGTGGAAGAGCCATCATATTTTGCTTAAAATATGATTCGTGACCGTAAGAAATATGGCTTAACTGAGTTATAATATAATCACCAATACAACCCTCTATGATCATTTAATCCCTCCCATTAATTTTTTTTTCCCCTTTTTGGTTGTATTGATGATTTGAATGATTATAATTCTGTAAATACATACGCTTTACGATCGCGAATCATATTTTGTTCAATATACAGCCTGACACTGACCGTCAAATTGCAAAAAAACCCAATAAAATTTGAATTTCGCGGTCTATCCTGGCGCTTAACTTAAACTTCACTTGCCATTTAAACTTGAAGAAAATGGTACAAATCCATGACGACGACCTATCCTCACAAGACAATCCTCACCGGAATCTCGAAGAACCTATCTTATAGAATTAGGAACATTATATCTTCGGATCCATCCTTAGATAAATCGTTGACGTTATTCCGGAAAATGTATAGTGAGCTTAATCTGATTGTGGCTGATTTCGGCCCCAATTTCTCGGGATACGGGCCCGTCCAACTCGGTTAGGATTATGTTATCCATTAGCTACTTATTTCGAGGATTATTAAGTTGTTTCCAGTACCAGGGGTTTATATTAGCTGTATCTGATACTATGTCCAAATGTTGGCGATACATAAGTAAACAGCTAGCGGTAACGCGAATGGATAAAATAAGAAATGAATACAGTGGCGCCGATGAATAAAAAATTGTGTTGTGAATGAGGAAAATGTCGTGAGAAAATTTTTGAGTATGTATGGGCGTGTAAGAGTAGAGAAAGACTAAAGAAACGATGGATGGACTGTGTGAAGGATGAGATGGCTAGAAAGGATGTGACTACTCAAATGACGAGTTATAGAGAAGTATGGAAGAAGAAGACATGCTGCATCGACCCCAAATAAATTGGGATCAGGGTAGCAGAGTGTTGATGAAGTAAACAGCTAGCCATTATAACAGCTTTGCATTAGGAATCCGAAAGGTTTAAGGTTCTTTTTAAGAAAAGGCCGTTTGTTCCTGAAATACTAAATTCATTTATCATTAAATATGTTTAAAACATCAACTTCGAACTATTGACAGAAATCGATTGATCATAAATTAGTAGTAGTTAAATGTGCTTACATTGTGTTTACAAATTTTTGGCCAATAGAGCCTTACAGCGAATTTAAATTTAAAAAAAACTTGCTCTTAGTCGTCTTTTTGTCATATTATTTTATTGAAATACTTTTTTTGAACTCTTTTTAGGAGCTCGTGCCTAAGTTAAAATAGCTGCTCGGGTTGATCCTCAGGTTAAATCACGCTTGCTAAGGTTGGTCCGTGAATGGGTGACCACCCATTACATGCCAAGTTAACTCCGTGCATCGGAGAGCACGTTAAGCCGTTGGTATCGGCTGTCATTTATAGTCGTTACATGTACTAAGTTTCGAAACAAAATGTGTGTGTGTTTAAACACATTTAAAATTATCATTCTGACACGGGCTCCTTAACATTAATGTTAAGGAGCTCGTGGCTAAATAATAACAGCCGCTCGGATCATTAGGTAGGTCTGTGGATGGGTGACCACTCATTACATACCGATTTTCGTCCGTGCCTAGCTTGATTCTGGCTGTCATTTGCAGATCTTTGACAGTCGTTACAGTTAGTCAGTGGCCCGAAAGTCTGACAACCAGTCTTACGAAGAGGTATCGTTTTACCCAGTGCTAACTGGGTTGTGGAGATCTGATAGTCGCTCCATATAAAACTGGTATTCAGCTGGATCCGGTAAGACTGGAAGCTCAATATGGTTGGGAAAAGGTTAGGCAGATGATGATGTCCTTTTCTTGAACTTCATAAGTTTTTTTTTTTATTATTAAATGGGCTTAAAGAAGCCTATTAACTCGCGACTTAAATAGATTGGGGTCATATGAACTTGGAAACAACGACGCAGGCCGGGAATTCCACTCCTTGGCTGTGCTGTGCGAATGTGTGGAACATCGACAAGGTATGGGTGATAACCTGCAGTACGTCTGGACTCCCGATGGAAGAAGGGAGATGGTGGATTGAGCTCGTGGAGCTCTTGGGCACTCACCGAAGTACAATCCGTAAAAGACCGACAAACATGCAACTTTGCGCCGGTGGGCCAGGCTGTGAAGCCTGGTACCAACCAGCTTATCGTCACCAATGAGCCTCTTGGCTCTTCGCTCAACAGAATCGATAGAAAGGAAAAAAAAACCCCAAGTTACAAATTTTCGGCAGTTGTACCTCGAATTCATATAATATTTATTGTATATATTATTCCCTTCGTATTATTTTCTATTTTTGGTTTCCTTCATCATGGCGTGCATCTTGTTAGAGCTTGTGGTGAGCAAATGTTTCTCTGTGGTTTTCCTACGTCTGTCTGTCTGAATGTAGGTCGGCCTTGCCAGACTTATGAAATTATGTTTCTGTTCATGCGAACATTTAACTGAGTGTTTTAACTTTTGTAGATTTATTACTGTCGTGCTTTTTAACGACTGGCAGTTAAAAATATGGCGTGGAAAGGACGACGACGAAAACGGTTACCACGTATTCAGTACACCATTCTGAGACCCCCTGCATAGAAATTTTTCATCGGTTATTAAAAAAAATCAGCTGTTCCGGACAGTAAATAGCTAATTTTTTTTTAATATCCTATGAAAAACTTCTTCGTCCGTTTCCAGTCTAACCGGATGCAGCTGAATATCAGTGTTTTACCAGGAACGACTGACCTCCAGAACACAGTTAGTACTGGGTAACACGATACCCCTTTGTAAGACTGGTTGTTAGATTTTCGGGGCACTGACTACCTGTAACGACTCTGAAATATGTCCAACAGCTTAAAGCTCTTAGCTTAATTTCCGAGGCACAGAGGAAACTCGGTGTGTAATGGGATGTTACCCATCCACAGACCAACTCAGACACGACTTAACCTGAAGGTCGACCCGAGTAGCTGATATTATTAAGCCTAAGGACACCTCTATGATTTACATTTATATCTAGAGCATCCAGATAAAACTAGGCAGTTCTTGTGAACAGTCAGCCATCAACCATTAAAGGTTCGCGCACATTATGTCGGGCCGCAGCGGAGCGGAACGGGCCGCAGTTGCAGCGCAAAATGCAAATTTAATTCAATATTGCAAATTGCACCCCGGCTTGTGTGCAATAGTTCATATAAAATACATATGAGCGATTTGAGTGCAGTTTTACATACTGTACGCGCCCGCTGCGTACAGTACGTATCATTGCAGAAACGTGTGTGACCATTAAACTGACCATGTGTCTCTAAAGGACCATCACCATAATCATCAAAAAATATTAAGCGGGCCCATACAAAATTTCAATATCTTCTACGTACCTACATTTATGGGACAACTGATTTTTGCCGCGATTACGCTGTTGATCTCTTGGAAGAAGTTAAGCATTTTAAAACATATCACTTTCCTAAAGACGACCACATTTTTTTACCCAACTACGACGAATCCAAAAGGAAGAGTTAGCAGTCTATGTATGTATGTTTGTCTTTATGTATGTTCCTCCGTAGCGCCTAAAGTATTCATCCGATTTTGATGAATAAGGTGTCAATCGATTCGTTATTATGGCCCGGGTAGCATCGGTTATATTTTATTCAGTAGTCGGGTTTTTAGTTGAAAAAAAAAACAAAATTAAAAAAAATAATACCACATACATTCTTGTTGATATATACTGTAGGTATAATTATGTATCTTTTTCAAAGAAACAGGATCCACAGCTATTGTATATTTCTTAAGTGAGAAAACAGTCGAAACTCACTCGCTTCCTCGTCAGCGACGGATGGGACAGGCGCCTCATTCGTAATACTAGATTTTGAGGTTAAAACTATAAACAGATTTTGCATACGGCCCGACCCTGTAATCCAATCCAGATTGCAGTACTAAATCCATTACCCAATTGGATCGTGGGAATCCGGCCAGCAGACTACATTAGCTAATGAGAGGTTGCCACGTCACGGATTGTCGAATTAGGTAGGAATCATGGCCGCAGCTGTCAGATTTGAATTTAGAACTAGTTATAGCTGTTTTAAGTCAAAGTAAAGCTGGTTGCAAGCCTCTACATAACACCTACGCGAAACCAGCAACAATTAAATTAAATTAATACGAAATTTAATTTGTTTTTTTTTTGTATGGAATCCTAATATTTTTTCTAAAATAATAGTAGCCTAGTTACTCCTTATAAGATCAGCTATCTGCCAGTGAAAGTCATATCAAAATCGGTCCAACCGATTCGGAGATTTGTCGGAACAAACAAACAGCAAAACAACAGATAAACATTAAAAAAAAAAACTTTTTTTTTGTTATAAGTAAAGTATAAACAGTTATATACTTTCTAATGCATTCAGTAAATAGCTGTTATTTTGAAATTACTAACAGACACTTCAATTGTTTTTATTTGTATAGATATTTGTGGGAGATGTGGCCCTGCTGGATGTTGTGTTGTCAAATTTACTGAAAACACCAGAATCAGAATCAGAATCAGAATCAGAATTTTATTTGCTATGAAAGTAGGTACAGGTTAGGTGTTGTACATAAACTAATGAGATCGGCTACAGTGTACCTTACGGCGTGCAAATTATTACTTATGTTAAAATATTAATACAAGCAAAATAATGTCAACAAAACAAAATAGAAATTAAAGTGAAGTCAATTAATAATATTACAACACAACGAACTTATATATTAAAGTTGACAATATAATTACATCAATAACATTTAACACTATCTCATACGTCTATCTACTTAGCCTAAAAACACATTGTCGGATTACTTAGCGTGATAAGACTGCCCATTTAATATATTGTTTATTTATAGCCTACCTTTTTGAGAGTGTACATCATAAAAAAATGTACGTGAAGCCTAAATGAAAATTAGGTACAATTATATTATCATCATCATACTGCTATTCCTCTGCATCCGGTTAGACTAGACCTACCATAGTAGCCGACCCTAACATAATTGGGAAAAGGCTAGGCAGATGATGATGATGATATCTTTATCATTCTCCTACCCTTATCCCAATATACTTGGGGTTGACGCCGTATATCTTCTTCTTCCATACTTTTTCAACAATCAAAAACTATTAAATAAACTAACAACAAACTACAAAAAGGCATCAAAAAACACCTCAACGCTGTCAGATGGTAATGTGCCCAAGAGACCGACGGCGTTGCCACGTTGTATAGCCACACTTAGCCTTATCCAAGGTAAAACCCAACCCTTGGGTAAATGCATTTGATCCAAGTTACCACAGAGAACCAGAGTGGTCAATATAGCACACAGAATCTAAATTGAATAGACCCAGAATTTGGCAGCAATAGTAGCGTCCAGCAGTTGCTGCATCAAGCTAACAACATGACACGCAGGGCACGATATTAAGTGACCCATTGATTGTGGAATATCACCACATTCACACCCAATTTAGATTGCCATCGAAACGCTAAGCAGAGGAACCTCACAGAAGAAGTAAGCTGTCATGGCAATGGATTTAAGAATCGTGTTTTTTAGTGAAGGAATTTTTTTTTTTCAGACTGGGGAGAGCGGATGACTTGTGTTGCAGCAGGATGAGACAGACTGACTGACTGATTTATATTAACATAACATCACGCCTGTAATCCCCGAAGCGTTAGACAGAGGTGTACCTAATACTCCTAATAGTACACCCACATTTTGCCAGTTATGTTTAAATTCCATAGGGGCGAGCCTATTGCCATCAACCAGGCACAAACTCCATGGCTTCTACTGAGAAATTCCTGATGGAAAAAATCAATAACACTTTGGCAGACCTGGGTTTCGAATCCAGAACCTCATGCTCAGCAGTTGCGCTTGCGACTAGACCAACGAGGCAGATTTTATAATAGTATGCAATAATTGAAGATGCCACTAGGTGGACCGTTGAAGATGCCTATTTCCAGCCATGCGTTACTATCAATAGACTGATGATGATTTCAAATGTCCTAAAAAATTACTTGACCTGACTATGAACCTATTCTAACAAAGTCTCTGCGCCTTAGGTTCAAACCAACACTCACATTTTTTTTCTCTTTATTTAAAGGGGCTTGTTCAATTTGAACATGTCGCCCCTGTAATACAAATTACAAAATATTACAAAACACTACGTTATTCTATTTTTGATGCCTATTTGGACAACACTCCACATGATCAAACGAAGTACATCATCTCATATCTATTTCATACACTACAACCCTGCAGGGTGTCATAAAACACCTACATTACCCCATGTAAACAATTTACGACTATTTTATGACACACTTAACGGAAACTAAGCAAATATATCTTTACACTACTGAGATTTACTTTTCTGTTTGGGTTATAAAATATCATTATGGTTTAGTATGATTAGAAATGTTTTTATAATGATGCATCTTTCAGCGCGGTTTTTACGTAATTTATTAATTTAAGAAAACATGTACAATAAGTCAGCGCATCAAGTTACCACAAACTGTCAAATTTTTTCATTCGATTTTTAACTTAACCTTCAATATTTTATGGTTTAAAAACATTTGAAAAAAAATTGACAGTTTGTGATAACTTGATGTGCTGGCGGCTGTACAATATAAGAGACAAATCCAAGCTATTGCACAGTTAAAAGAAACATTTATTTGTCGGATCCGGTCATTAGTACGGACATAAAATGAATTGGGAAGCGCGCTTGTGTAGTGGTGACATCACGCGACCTACTTACTAGTCACAACAAAGCGTGGTTGTACAGAGCCCTGATGTCCAACTCGAGGGAAGACGACAGTCAATGTCTGATCGCAGTGCAGGAGTTGAGACGTCCTGGAACTGTACCCGATTCATTGTGCCCTGTTTTATTGTGTTAAGTTGCAATCTCAAGTAATTCGTTAGTTTTGCTAGAAGCAGTGTATCGCAACCAGTGTGTTTTCATAGCACGAAACCCATCGTGTGCCCACATGATTTACGAGCCTGACGGAGTTAATCCTGACATATCCGACATATTTATAATATGGAACGAAAAAAAATATATATAATATAATAATTTATTTATTGGCATAAACACGCAAATACAAGGTTGTGAATCACTGGTGCCTGTGGTAGGTAGTGAAACCCTTGTATTACAGGTCACCAGGTTTCCACTCAGAAAGCATTTTACAATAATCATTGTTTTGTACCAATATTTAAGGATGGTTAGCAAATTAAAAGAAACAAAAGTATAACATTAGATAAACAAAATAAAAAAAAATATAAGAACTATAAGAACAAAAACAATTTAGATTAATTACTTTCATGGTGTAGATATGTGTGTGTGTAAGTGTATATGTAATATGTAAGTGTGGGCGTGCTTGCGCGTGTGTGTTCATGTTCAAGAGTGTGTGTTAGTGTGTATGTGTATGATATGCCAGTAAATTGTAGATTAATTAAGCCAAAACCTGCAACAAACACTCTGTTGCAGTATATGACTGCTGAAATAACCAATCATGTAGAGTTACTTTAAGGTCGTATTGGTTTAGTTGGTGCACAGCATATAAAGCAAAATATTTAAATTAACCCGAAAAAGTCATCTTTCGTTCATCTTCTCTCAGAAACTCAAACATCCACGACATATAACTACCATCTCGAGGCAAATAAATCACACTCCGATGTTCGTAGAGCATTGAGCATTGCCAATGCATTTAGAACCAAAACAAATGATACGAGGTCGCGTCGTGGCACGTTTAATCATCATTTTTGACGACACGACATTGTGTCGCGTTTTTTAACAATGCACGAGGACTTGCACGACACGACGACACGTTGGTACACGACGTTGAAACGTGTCACGATGCGTCATCATATCGTGGGCATGTGTTTTGGCCCTTAGGCCAGTTTGCATCGAAGATCACTAAATTAATGTTTTTTTTTTACAATAAATAATCTTGCATTTTACCGCAACTCGCCTGATATGAAGCGATGATGTGGCCTAGGGTGGAGCACGCTTGCCTAGAAGAAACCGATTTACTAGAACTTTGAATAGATCCAGATTATAATGACCAGGGAACAGAGAAGCCGGCAGTGAATTCCACAAGCTTGCGTTCGGGTCGGGATGTTTAGCGCTAAACCATTTTAATCACTGGGTTGTGGAGGTCATAGAAGCTGTCACTCCATGTAAAATATTGGTACTCAGTTGCACCCGGTTAGACTGGAAGCGAACCCCAACGAATTGAAAACATCTTCTGTCTCTGTCAATCGTTTGAAGATTGCAGAAATAGAATAATCATTTAAATGTGTTTAGTGTTAGGCGTATTTAGTCACTTGTGGTGCAAGTGTACTTACAATAGCTTTTATTTTGACTATCCAACAAGTTTCATTGCGTTATTTACTTTGTCGAGCTTTCGAATTTTTCAAACCTATAAAGCAATGGATTAAGAATTTCCTTCAAATGTCTTTTGGGTTTAAAGTATGTTATGCAATTAAGGTGTTGCTCTAAAGACTCGCTTTTACTTTGGAGGATTAGCATTGCCATTCAACAATGATGTCCGTTTTAATAGCTCGCTTGGGAAAGCTGCCAGACGCTGCCGACACTTTGGCTTTGTGTAGAATATTTTGAGAATCTGTTTTGGCGAAACTGGTAACTGGAAGCCTTTGAAAGTCTTTTCTTGAAATTAAATTGAATGTAAAGCCCCAAAATATACAGTGTGTATCATGAAGGTTTGATCATATTAAAGGATGTGATATAAACCACCAAATTGAACAACTTTCTAAATGCAACCATTATCGTAATCAAATCAATCAGATTTGGACGAGAAGGTGTTTAAATCTTGTATGTGACGGTAGAATTTTTTTTTTGTCGATAACGGTGATGCTCCCATATAGTGGTTTGGTTCTATGGCCTATAAAAGGTGTAATCGGGCCCTTCACGAAGCCGTCAACCAAGCATTACATCAAATTAAGTAACTCGGCGCAAAAATTATTGCTGGGAAACGACTTTTTTTTGGGGTGAAAAATTATATTTTACCGCAGGAATAACGCAATCCAAACATTGTGCTGACGGATACATTGAATAGTACGGGGTCGTGGAGGTATAAAGTAAAGTTATAGTTCTCAAAAAAAAAAAAAAAATTAGGACTTTGACCCACAATATCTCCGTGAAGGTATGGTCTAGAACAAAAAAAAAAAAACGCAATGACGGGGAGAACAAATGATTTTCAGAACCTTTCTGACACACGCTGTATATACTTTGAGCACAGGTCGTTTTGCATAGCCATCGACTCGGGTAATGCTTCCAGTCTTTAATATTTCGATTGGGCTCGTTAGCAGGTTACTGTGTTTAATATTTTGATGATCTGTTTTGGTCTTTTCCCAACTTAGATCTGGGAGCTTTTGATAACCTTCTCTTAAAATTAAATGGAATGATTCTAAGTTCTTGTAGACATGTCTTTAGAGAAGCCAATAAAATAAAATAAACTTTCAGTTCTAGAGATGTGGATTTGGTCTAGTGATCGTAAGCGTGACTGCTGAGCTGAGGTCCTGGGTTCGATTCCAAGGTCTGGCAAAGTGTTATTGGGTTTTTCCATCAGGACTATCTCAGTAGCAGCCACGGAGGATTTGTGCCCGGTTGGTGGCAATACGCTCGCCCCCCATTACATGGGACTTGATTGACTACGCCTCTGCCTAAGCCTTTGGAAATTACAAGTTATGGATTTTACACTGTTACTCAGTGGTCAGAGCAATAGATGCCTTTATTTTTGTTTATTTTTTTTTTTTTACCGTTATTTTAACCATTTTTTGTGTTGTCCTTAATGGACTAATAAATACTTTTTCGTTGTTTCTTTCTTTACCAGAGGTTGCGAGATTGTGTTCCTCTCAAGTCCATCAAATCTAACAAAAATGTGAACGTCTGAACCGCAGAACCAAGTCAGGAGTTTGAATGGCAAGTACATTAGTCCTTTGATTACATTTAGTCGCCTTTGATTGAACTGCCAGCCAATCAAGCGTGTCCAATTAGCAGTAGACGTGTGAGACAATTGCTCCATACACAACAACATTCTCAGAATTGCATGTTGATCATGCTGCCAATTAAACAATGCCGTGTTCCAATGTGTGTGTAGGCCTGTGTAGCTGTAGTGACCCGTACGTTAGCGAGGGAAATGGATTTGAGAGAGAATTGGCTTTGGAGGGGCTCGTGGCTAAGTTATAATAGCAGCACAGGCACATTGAGGGTTAAGTTATGCTTGCCACGGTCGGCCCGTGGATCGATGATCATCATCATCTGCCTAGCCTTTTTCCAACTATGTTGGGCTTCCAGTCAAGATGAATGCAGCTGAATACCAGTATTTTACATACAGCGACTGCTTTTCTGAACTCCACAACCCAGTTAGTTGTACTGGGTAATATGATAGCCTTAGGTAAGATTGGTTGTAAGACTTTGAGCCACTGACTACCTTTAACGACTGTCAAAGATCTACAAATGACAGCCGGGACCAACGGCTTAACGAGCTTTCCGTGGCACGGAGGAAACTCGGTATACAATGGGTGGTAACCCATCCACGGAACAACCTGGGCAAGCGCGGCTTAACCTATAGATCGACCCGAGTGGCTGTTTTTTATTGAGCCACGAGCTCCTCATCCTTCATTATAAATCGACAACCCTCCGTACGTCAGAAAGCACATTAAGCCGTTGGTCCTGGCTGTCATTGATAGGTCTTTGACAGCTGTCATTACGGGTAGTTCGAAACTCAGTACCCAGTAGAGGGAAGAGGTCAGATAGGCAGTCCCTCCATCTAAACTACTGGTATTTAGTAGTTTATAAAATAGTTGGGAAAAGGCTAGGCTTCCCGAAAGAAAATATGAAGAGGATAAAACAAAGGACGTGCGAGAAGGAGGATGAAAACGACGGCGACGATTGGCGCAGTGGCTGAGTGATTGGCTGCTGTACTGCGTGGCGAGGGTTCAATTCCCGTACGGAACAAATATTTTTATGGCTTATAGGTTTCGGGTCTGACTGTTTGTGTATGTGATTTTAAACTCACCTACGATAAAATTCCTAGCGTGGGCAACGTTTTGAAAAAATACCGGCCAAGTACAAGTCGGACTCGCGCACGAATGGTTCCGTACCATCGTAGGGGAGCCCCCTTCGATTTTTAGTTATTTTTTATTTATAGCAGCAATAGAAATGTACATTCTGTGAAAATTTCAATTATCTACCTATTACGGATCATGAGATACAGTCCGCTGACAGACAGACGGACAGCGGAAGCTCAGTAATAGGGTCCCGTTGGTTACCCTTCAGGTACAGAAAACCGGTTTCATAAAAGCCATTGTATGTAATAGGGTAGTTGACACCATTAAACAATAATTCCAAGACACAACTTCTCTAAAAAATACTTCATTTTAGACCTGAAAAACCGATTAATTTTCAATTAATTGCGGAATTCGATTTTTAGTTGCTTTGACATCAATAAATAGTTGTATCTTTGAGTTGATTAAATAGTGACGTCATAGCGTGCTATTGCCATTCAAAATTTGAGGAGGGAACACGTTTTGACAGCTCTTAAAAAGTATGTCAATTGATTGGTTTGTCAACTACCCTATTGGGAGAACATAGCAAACCTACACGTGCATAATTCAGTGTTTTGACCATCAACTTGATCTATTTTCAACCCGCTGTGTAACCGATCTGTTTGTCAGAGATAAACCTTTGTACGCCGTGTATTAAGTGTTACATGGCACCCATTAACCACTAATGGTAGTTATTACAAAGAAACGTGGTTAGGAACGAGTTGGTGTGAATTTTTTAAATAGAGAATGTAACTATTAGATATCCACGGTTTTATACTTTAAGATTATTTTTTCTTTTTTTTGTGGATGGGAAATCATCCCTTCCCCCCCCCCCCCCGCTCTGGACGGAGCGGGAGGGAGTGTCAGTCTTGTACTGACTAAAACCCATCCATGTTCCTTCTTTGCCCTTTGTGTTCCAGGGCCGCGGTATCTCTTTCGAACAGTCCCGCAGCCCTGGAAGATTATTTTGTCTGTGGTATATGGAATAAGGATATAAGAACTTTATGTCATGTGTCATCCATGATATTAATGTAACACCAAATGATTTGAAAAGAGTAACCATGGAGTTTCTTGCCGGTTCTTCTCCATAGGAAACGACCAACCCGAACCGTGCACCTTTTTTTCGACGTTTTATAAGTGCCCATCTAGGCCTATGTAAAATAAAATATTTTGATTTGATTTGATTTGACACAATATCTTACCATAGATTCAGTACATCATTTTAGATCCTCCAGGGTTTAAATGTATAAAAAAGACATTTTAGCCGTGTAGGCTTCTTGTGTCAATGGGCAGGAGATGTTTTGTTTTTAGGGTTCCGCACCTGAAAGGTAACCTACGGTACCCTTTACTAAGCCTCCGCTGTCCGTCTCCCGGTCCGTCCGTCCGTCTGTCTGTCAGCGGCCTGTATCTCATGATCCGTAGTAGTTAGACAGTTCAAATTTTCACAGAATGTGTATTTCTGTTGCCGCTATAACAACAAATAATAAAAATAAATTAAAGGGGGCTCCCCTACTACGATGGTATGGAACCCGTCATACGCGAGTCCGACTCGGACTTGGCCGCTATTTTTAAACATCTAACGAAAATTTTCAAGCATACTGAAAAGTAATCACCTCTGTCTACCTCGCTAACTGGGTTAGTTTTACACTATGACGAGAGCGTTTCTCTAGAGCTTACACGTCAAAACACATAATTATCTTTTACTAAATCATTTTTCATCTTACACAGCTGCAAATGCACAATCTTCGTTAATTTCTAACACCACGTAAGTCAAAAAAGCAACTTTACAGGAGATTGAAAAAACTGCATAATTATACCAGGTAATGGTACAATACAATTTTATCATTTGTGTTCACTTCAAATTAGATAAAGACGTTGCTTGATTCTATGATTGGCTGAAACAACGCGTATATAGACCGTGTTCTTCACGTTATCCATTAACTTTGGCAAACGCTTCTATAGCTTTTACAAATCAAATATTACAAAGGAAGTACTTAATAAGGCTTCGTTACAAAGATATTTTTAATTTCATTTAATGAAATTTAATTGATCTATGCAGTATGAAAGGGTCTTTATTTGGCCTTTGTTGCCGTTTAGTGCAATTAAATTCAAATTTCATTTGCACGTACGAGAGGAACCCGAGAGTAAATAAAAAACAAAAAAAAATAAGAATTCATTAATGTGTCCATAATGAAAAATGCTTACTTCCGTGGTCTGAATAATCTGGTCGAAGTTTATGTATATCGTCCGGAACACGGTGTATATGTTCTCTAGCGAACGGTATCAACAATCAAAATGTCAAAACCACCTACAATGACTTACGTGGTGTTTGTTGTTCAACGACGCAATTTCGAATGTCGAATCCGCATTTGTAGATTAGAAACAAAGCTGCCTCAAAGTTTCATTACATTCAGCGTCCTTCAGAACCAGCCCAGTTACCCAAATATCTCCATTATTTACTGTCCATTGCAGGCTCTATTTAATTAGGTCACACATCCCTTACAATAAACCCAACTACATATAAAACTTAGCCCATATATCGCTGACCAACACATCTCTGTACTATTTTACAACATTTTAAGAGTGCTTGCGTAGTCCGAATGCCCTAAATACACACTAAACACGTACCATGAATCATTTGAGTATTTTCCCTCAATTAATTTAATGCCTTTTGTTTTTGATATAGCGTTGGAAATCGTTTGGCAGTTAATACTGGGCAGTCGTTAATCTATAAGGCTTTTGTCCCACTGTCAACGAGGAAGCGATTGATGAACGAAAATCAAAGGAAGAAGCAAGTCGAGAAAAAGCCTACCTTTAGTCTTTTAGCTGCACAGAAAAAGTTGTACATTTTTCAATTCAAATTTTCTTAGGTTTTTTGCAATTTGTAGGTTAGTTTCAAGCTATATGTGGAACAAACTATGATTCACGACCGTAACACGTATATAGTTTCAGAATTATAATCATTAAAATCATCAATACAACCCTTTAAGTTCATTTAATCCCATTTAATAACTATTTCATGAAAAAGTCATGCAGCAAACACTGTTAGACAACAAACGAATTAATAACTTTATGTAATTAGCAAATAAATGATTTTGAATTTTAAACAAATATGGCGGCGCGGGGCACATGACGTTCAACCAATCAACGCGCGAGGTGCGATCCGTCGCATGCCATTTCACGGTTTCACTTCGATGCATTATAATCTAACGAAAAATAATTTGTAAGCGGGATGCTACGGTTCACAATCTTTCGACAGTTTATAATCTCGCGAGATAGATTATAATCTAACGGTATTTACAATTTTACGGTGACATATACATATAACGCAAATGCTCATATAAAGCACTAAAAGTAATAAAAAAAAAACTTGTAAAATCGAATATTTGCCTGTCACCTAACGCCTGTTGAGTTTACTATATACTTATTTCCAATCTGGCCCAACCACTTATTGATGGACCACTCGCTCCCCGCTAATAGTTAGCGGTGGAACAATACCCTTACGGTATCGACTGACACAAAAAGTATAGTAAGCCCTCGGGACCTGATCTTTGTTGTTCTCCAATACGGGTTTAGGTTACGTCCGGCACTGGATTAGGCACGTCGGTAAGTCGATGAGAAGGTAGCCTGCGCCTGACAGCTATATCTGTCTTTTTCAGTCGGATTTAGGGATAATGTTGTCTATTTTTCTGGATGAGATGTATCTGAAGCGGATTCTAGATCGTTTACTTGTTTAATTGGGTTGTGTCAGTGTGAGTGGAAGATACTTGGGGCAAAAATTATTAAAGGTAGATTTAACGACATCATCATCTGCCTAGCCTTTTTCTGCCAGCTTCCAGTCTAACCGGATGCAGCTGAATACCAGTATTTACATGAAGCGACTGCCTATTTGACCTCCACAACCCAGTTAGTAATGGATAATACGATACCCCTTGGTAAGCCTGGTTGTCAGACTTTTTGGGCCATTGATTACCTAACGACTGTCAAAGATCTACAAATAACAGCCATGATCAGCAGCTGAACGTGCTTTCCGAGGCACGGAGGAAACTCGGTATGTAATGGGTGGTCACCCATTCACATACCAACCTAGGGAACCACGGCTTAACCTAAAGATCGACCCGAGCGGCTGTTATTATTTAGCCACGAACTCTAGTAGTAGATTTAAAGACACCTAAACAATAATTTGATTGACTCGTTGGTCTAGTGGTCGCAAGCGCGACTGCTGGGCTTGAGGTCCTGGGTTCGATTCCCAGATCGGGGCAAAGTGTTATTGAATTTTTCCATCAGGAATTTCTCAGTAGCATCCACGGAGGCTGGATTTGCGCCCGGTTGATGGCAATAGGCTCTGCCTAACCCTTCGAGGATTACAGGCGTTAAATGATTATTTAATACATAACAAAACATCACGCCTGTAACCCCGAAGGGTTAGGTAGAGGTGTACCGTATAGTTCACCCACATTTCGCGAGTTATGTTTAAGTCGTATGTAATTGACAGCGAGCCTACTACCAACAACCTGGCCGAAATTTCAGACTTGACTGCTACCTGATGGAAAAACCCAATTACACTCTTGCGATCACTAGACTAACGAGACGGACGCCGATTTCAAAGGTTCTTGAATTAACTGGTCAAGAATCCCACAATCACAACCACAGTGATAGCCTAGTGGTGTGACCGTCGGACTGCCAAGTCATAGGTCTCAAGTTCGAACCCAAGTCACGCACCTCGTTTTTCGTAGATTCATGTGCGTTTTGTATTATTATCACTTGCTTCGGTGAAGAAAAACATCGCCAGGAAACCAAACCAGCATGCTTTTGAGATATTTCTCGACGGCATGTAAAGCCAAGTCAGAGGCCCATGGGCGGCATAAAAACTCTGACACCAGGTTAGGCACTAACCACACGATAAAGAAAGATAATCCATCATCACCATTACCCGGAACCACTATAAGTCAAACCATTTTCACAAGAATCGAACATAAAGCGACTCGTTGTTCAACCAATCGCTGGATACATGCTAAAAGTATCGTCGTTTTTTGTTTACATTTTCAAGATTCTGAATAAAATAAATCACAAAAAATTTAATTCCCAAAATGAAATGATAAAATTCCGCAATAAAACAGTTTATTTCGGAATTTTATCATTTCGTTTCATCCGGAGTAAATTAAATGCTAAAATCTGCTGTCCATCGTTTTAAAAATAAGAACTGAATTCATTTACTTTTTGCCAATACTTTTTATTTTTTCAAAACAATTGCTCGACAAATAACACTTACTTTAAATGGCACTACACCGGTTACAGTTTCAAAATAGGACACGAGTGCTTTTTACTTTGCATGTTCGCACTTGTGCTGGAAAGTACGCCACAGATGAGAGAAACATAGTGTAGTTTCAATCAACTGGGAATTGCTGTCATCATCATTCTTTTGCCCTTATCCCAATTCATTTGGTGTCGGCGCAGCATGTCTTCTTTTTCCATACTTCTCTATTACTCGTCATCTCATCAGACACCTCCTTTTGTGCCATATCATCCTCCACACAGTCCATCCATCGTTTCTTTGGTCTTCTCTACTCGTATACCCATCCAAATTCATATTTAAAACTTTCCTTACGACACTTTTCTATTCCTCCGCATCACATGCCCATATAATACATATTTTTGAGACGCACAATGATCCACTTTAAGGACCAAGTGCGGAAATAAAAACTCTTAACATAGCACATCACATGCCCATACCACGACAACCGATTACCACACAACATTTCAGTGAATTGCATTAAAATTTCAGGGATTTGCTGTCAATAGTTACAGTAAACACAAATTACATCGTACACTTCAAAACAGCCATACCTACCAACAATAAACCACGTACAAAGCTAGCCACATATTTTTCCATACTTAATCCGACCTAAGCTACCAGCAAGTCGGCAATAGGCACTGATGATCATAAAAAATACGAAAAACGTTGGGTTTTCCTGTCACGTCAGCGCTTAAGGATGTTGCATCAATCAACTTGGTGATTTAGACGGCTTTTACTGACACAAGGGTGCCAAAACTCGTAGGATTTTCATAGTGAGTTCACTGTCAAGAGTTGGAATTAATAGTACAATAATAAAGGGCGTAATGAGGGCATCCTGAGGCACTGGGGCGTAAATACATCCTGAGGCTCTGGTTCTTTCCGCCATTGTGATCATTTTTTGTTCTTGATCGTACCTGGGAACCTTTTAGTTACGGAGATATTGGAGGAGGCCAACTTAAATTCTATTTTTTAAATGTTGTAACTTTACTTTATATACCTCCATGACCCCTGTACAATTAAATGTATCCATCAGCACAATGTTTTAATAACATATATTATTTATTTTAGAGTGCATTACATGGAGTAAGCTATATCGAAAACAGTGGTTTTTCACACCAAAAACGCTCAGTGTAAGATGTCTCTGGCAGAATTTATATCGGCGATGTCTTTGGGATTGTAGGCTGGTAACCATCAACAATCTGAAGGCCTGGACGTAGCGACATTCTATCAGCGATATCGATGCCGGAAAAGTAAATAAAAAAATGGATTTAAACTACCGAAAAGATTATGAAGGTGTATGTAGAAATACGAAACACTTTGAAAGCGGTTGACTTTTGTCTTTTGTCCCTCAGATGATAGGTATCATCACAGCAAATAACATAATCAACCTATAATGTCCCCACAGCTGGGACACAGGCCTCCTCTCTATGGGAGAGAGCGGGCTATTGTATTTTACTACGCGGGCCCAGTGCAGGTTGGTTCGTCTCATATTTCTTCGAATTTTTGGTTTTAGGAGTAGTTCCTCACAATACCATAAAATAAAATAAGAAAAAGAGTATTATCACTCACTCGTTTGTAACTGTCCATTGGACCGACAGAGATGGCACGTGTATTGATGACCACACTTTCAATTTATTGTCACTATACAGGAACATTCTCTGTATGTTCACTGTTCTAGAATACAGCAGTAAAAGGCCATTAATCAATGGTTTCCTCTCTTTGCTGTCCATCACCGTAGATGTAAAATAAAAACAAAAATCTTTGCACGTGACAAGCAACCTTTCTTACCGTGTCATGATGTTGTTTTATTGCGTTATTCTAGCTGTTCCCACTGGGTTGTGCCAACAGAAAATAAAAAAAGAAAATGTCATTACTCGCACTACATTTTTTGCGGACTAAAGCTGTCATATAAGACGATTTTCTTTAATTTTTTTAACAGAATATGGTAGATTTTTTTTTCATTTATCTATGAGGAATAATTTAAGAATTTATATATTTCATATCTATCCATCTTTTCTTTGACCTTCCTCTTCCTCTCCTTCCATCAACATTCATATCCATATATCACTCTCTTAGTCACAGGCATGTCATCTCTCCTCATAGCGCTCAATGTAACTCTCTCAAAACATTGTGCTCATGTATGTATTGAATAGTACAGGGGTCATGGAGGTATTTAAAGTTGAGTTAGAGCATTCAAAACTTGTATTAAAAAGTGATAATGTTGTAAGTTTGACCTTCAATATCTCCGTAACTAGACGGTTCCCAGGTCCAGAACAAAAAAAATATCCCAATGACAGGGAGAACAATTGCCTTCCGGCTTCGTTAAGAGTGTTTTTACACCCTTAATACTCTAAGCTTTAATAAACCGTAAACAATCACCATCGACTATAGGAATCGAACCAATTTGAATATAGTGGATTATTTCCACTCGTGGATTTTTTTAAATCCACGAATGTGAAATACATTGCAAGTTGAACCTAAAAGTAGCGTGCGCAATTTTTTTTATCTATCGTCAGAACATATTTAGTCAGTTATTTAAGGCACATATACACACTATTCTCTTCCTTTTTACACACTATCGTCTACATTTCTTTTTCATTTCTCTTTTTTGCGGGTCTGCTGGCAGAAATTTCATATGAAATAAGCTGTACCCTTGTACTCATATATTATAATGTTATTTTGCTGTGTTGTCTTCTGTGTGTACATAAATAGTTAAATAAATAAATAAACATACTCACGGGGATCAGTCGCTTATCTTTCATAAACATAAAGCCGCCATCTTTAAAACCCACAAAGCATCCCATAATTTTCCTCCACAACAAATTTGGCCCCAAAAACCCATTAATTCGTCCTCTACCTTTTGGACAAAGACAAAATGGTCTAAAGCATGATAAAAACGATAGACGAGCAGTATTAGGATTACAAATGAGTTTTATTTAAGGCCTTTATCCCCGTCAAGAGGGGTGGGTTTGTCACTTATCACCCCTGAACATTGACAGGGGTGAAATATGCCTGTATTGGAAGCCTACTTAATGGTAAATAGTACCCTTGAATCGAGTATTGGTCGATATTTTGCTCTGTGGAACTTTTGTCTGGCTGACAAAAGAGTATTGGGGTGTTTTTTTTTAAATACGTTGCTTAACACTAGGAATTCCTCCTGCATCGTGGGTGCGTTTACAAACATTGAAACTCACATTAACAAACACCCAGACCCGGAACAACTATCTGTAGATCATACGAATATTTGTTCCGTGCTGATCGAACCCGCGACACGCAGCGCAGCAGTCAATCGCTCAGCCACTGCGCCAACCGTGTCGTCAGAGGTGTTGATAACTAATAAACATATTCATACTAGCTTTTTTTGTTTCGAATAAAATAAACAATTAAATAAAGCTACAACCCGTGTATTGTATACCGATGATGTTTCTAAACGGCAGAACTGATGATCGTTCATATAAATTTTGCCACCATTAGGGATGAATTTTAAAAAATTCTTCTCTCTCAAATCACTTACAACTCTGATGGACACCACTTTTACTCCACAACGATATCACTTTTGCCTCTCAAGCTAAAGAAGGAAACGAATCATAGTCTCCCTACCCTCTCATTGCCATTCTACTTGGGGTCGGCGCAACACGTTTTGCTTCTTCCATTCTCCCTTGTCAGACGTCACGGTATCATTTACTCCTTTCTTTTTCATGCCATTCCTCACACAATCCATCTATCAACATTCATATCCATATAACTCTTTTAGTCACAAAACAATATACAATCAAAAATTATCAATCATCATCTGCCTTTTTCTAACCATGTTGGGGTCGGCTTCCAATCTCATCGGATTCAGCTGAATACCGGTATTTTACAAGGAGCAACTGCGACCTATCTGACCTCCACAACCCAGTTAGTACCGGGTAATACGATACCCCTTGATAAGACTAGTTGTCAGGCTTTCGGGACGCTGACTACCTGTAACGACTGTCAAAGATCTCCAAATAATAACCGGGAGCAAAGCAGGCACGGAGGAAACTCAGTAAGTAATGGGTGGTCACCCATCCACGGACCAACCTAGGCAAAAATGGCTTAACCTGAAGAACGACCCGAGCGGCTGTTATTATTTGACCACGAGCTCCACCAAAAATTATCAATATGAACATCTTAATACACACAACACATCAATAAACTCCAACAACAAATAATAGTTTCTGCCAGACGATTTCTAAATACACTTAGTCAATGCACCCCACATTTAATAGGTCATAACTTCACCCCCTACAGGGGGTGAATCGAATAGGCAACTTAATCCCTGGACAGTCGTAAAAGCAACTGAGAAATTATTTAGCAGGTGGCTTGCGAGAGCTACCAGTTGTGTTGACCACTAAAACCTATATGGTCAGACTTTGTTAGCAAACCTAGCCATACCTATATAGCAGTTTATTGTGGGGAGCTGACACTTAGGCCTTATCGTGACATACTTCGATTTTACTAAAGACAGTGTTGGTCGATAGTCGAAGCAATATTTTTGAGGAACTTTTAATACAACGCGTATAATCGGAAATACGTGATCATATTTAAAGGTGTGGATCAGCCAAAGAGAATTAAAGTCATTGGGATCAGCCCATTAAACTTTCTCTATATATAATTATACAATATGGGTAATATTGTAATCACAAAAAATAACCAGGCGTCCCACAGGTGTATGGTCGAGTGATTATTGAAGTTGTGTATGTCGTGATTACGATTTTGGTCGTCTAAACTAAACTGTTTTAAATAAAATACACGATTAGTTAAACTATCTCAAATATACATGGTGTCAACGGACCCTTCACGAAGCCATCAACCAAGCATTCTGAACATAAAATTAAATTATTCTACGCAGAAAATATTTCTAAGAAAAGACTTGTTTTTATGTTTTTATGATATTATAAAGTAAGACACGCTACGTTCATACTGAGAGGCGTTCAACTATCGTTGCGTTGTTACGTCTGCGATAGATAATACGGAACGTATGATACAGAAAGAGATAGCTATTGCACTTGAAGTACTTAAATTACGACAATTGTCTGAATTTGTACGCGCTAGTGCGATTCCTGCCTCTTTAAATTTATAATATCGTTCTCTAACCACGTGTCCTAAATATCACGATCATTTATTCTAACCTATCACATCCTTTTCACAAAACTTTTAGCCTTCAGGGTTATGAAACAAGAAGTCAACCCACACCAATAACCCCTAGGTCACGTTCCTCCCATATTAATAACCCAAGTTTCGTCCCAAGTCCGTGACATTTTTCTGTTAGTGACACCCCTGAGTTTCGTAACTTGTCATAAGTTTATGACGAGAAACGAGGCCGAAAGAAATCTCACCAAACAATGCTCTGCATCCAATTTTGATGATAATGTGTCAATCGATTCGTTTTTATGGCCCGGGTAACTTAGGCTACCCGACACTTGGGGGAGGCCTATGTCCTGTGTCTATGTGTGTGTGTGTATGTTATGGTTGATCAAAAAGGGGCGTTATTTAAAGAGTATGGCATTAACAAGGTGGGTTCACATGGCTTGACACAGTCATCGATAGCAGGCTCTATTGTTACTAAATGTATTTGTGTGTTGGAGCTACTTTTAAGTAAAAGTCAATTCAAATTGGCACACCCAATGGCCGTTTTCATATTAGGCGATAACGATAATGACACGATATCGTGGTAGTGATAGTTTCATACATTTTGTAACGATGTAAGTTGCTGGCGGGACGCGATTAGGTACTCGAGACTGCTCAGTGGCATAACATACAAGCTATTGGTTAATGTCGTCTCGACATCGTCGCATAAATTAAACTTCCAGTTACCATCCATTCTTTTGGTCATGGTCGGCTCTGTAGCCTCTGTTCTGACTTTATACAGCATTCTTATTATTGTCCGGACTTTATAAGGGTTTTTTGTTAATGAAATTAAACACATGACTATTGATAAAAACAAAGACTACTCTGCTTTTCGACTACAGATATAGATAAAGCCTTTCCTACTTCGCGTACCCGGTTTAGTATTTTATGCTTAACATGGCCATTGTCGCAGCAAGCTAATTTGTTTATTAAAACAACAACGTTACAACTAAAGAACTTATTTCCAGACATTATATAACTTGCTTGTATAGTAACTAAATAATGCTTAGGACGTCACATAGGTAGTAAAAATATTGGCACACTTGGTTTTCGGGATCGTGATACTTGCGTTATCTTGGTATATAATATCTGTGGTCAGGACTTTTCAAATTTCGAGATGGGTACCCTAGTTACACAACGACTGTAATTATGTCGTGTGTTTCATTCACAAATGCTTTTGTCCTTTTGTGCCAAACGACTAAAGTAACTTTCTTACGTTCTTTTTATTTTAGGATTCCTTATAGTTAAGTGGGAAGATTTAACTTATTCAGGAATTTAGGGACCTGTTTTAGCGTGTTAAAATGCTCCATCTACCGAAAATGGCAAGATTTTGGACGAAATAATTGGCCAGATAGGTGGTATTAAGCTACGTTTACCGAGGTCCATGGATGGGTGTCCATCCATTATTCATGGAGACACCAAGCTGTTAGTCCTGTATGTCACTCGAAGAAGACAGTCGTAACGAGTAGTCAGCAACCCGAAAGTCTGACAACCAGTCTTACCAAGCGGTATAATGTAACTGGATTGTGGAGGTCAGATCGGCAGTTGCTCTATATAAAATACTGTTATTCAGATGTTTGCAACGATTATAGGAAAATCAAGAATGTTGGAATAAATATGACACACTTTGGAAACGTGTTACTACTTGTCCAAACCCATAGTTCTCTATTTGTGAACACATGGTGGCACATGAAGCTGTACATTTCCAGTATAACTTGGCCTCGCTTTGTATAGATTTCCTATACAATGAGAGATCCGCATAAACCAGTTTTTTATAGCTTGATTGCCGGCGTGCGTGCGTAGCAGTTAGATATTCTAAATGTCAATTTAATAAGAAATTCTTGTCATCGTCATCATCTGCTTAGCATTTTCCCAACTATGTTAGGGTCGGCTTCCAGTATAGGCGGACGCAGCTGAATACCAGTATTTTACATGAAGGGACTGCCTATCTGATCTCCACAACCCAGTTAGTACAGGGTAATACGATACCCCTTGGTAAGACTGGTTTTCAGATTTCCGGGTCACTGACTACCTGTAGTGACTGTCAAAGATCTACAATTGACAGCCGGATCATTACCGTGCTTTCCGAGACACTGAGTAAACTCGATAAGTAATCGGTGGTCACCCAACCACGGAGCAAGCTAGGCAAGCGCGGCTCAATCTGAAGATCGACCTGAGCGGCTGTTCAAGAGAGTGGTCAATGAATTTAAGACCTAATGTCGTGTAATGTGTTTATACGTTAGGTAACACAAGAAATAACCAGAGAACGAAGCATTGGGCAGACATATTGCTATTTAAATGTAAATCAGTGTTCATATTCTAGACATTTTCAATTCTAGAACATTAACCATAAATGTATCTTACATTCTACTTATCTAATTCAGTCACAATCTAATACCTAATTCGGTCTAGATCCTTTTTCTTCGAGTCTGAGCCTATTTTTATCTAACCTGTCTCCTCAACGTTGGGAACCCACGTCAGAGAACAATCCTATCTGACACAAATCTATTTTATCATTTTATTTAATCAGTTTTGTTTATACAACATTATTTTTAGTATATGCAAAACCTGTATATAGTTTTTTTTTATATTAAATGGGATTACTCTTGACCTCAGTCTAGTCCAGAGGACAGAGATGAGGTCGACGATGGAACGAGCTAACCCAAAAGAAGCCTAGCCTAGCCAAGTTTGTTCAGAATAAGTAACTGAATGGGTTTCTAAAGGCATTAAACTTTGTAGCAGGAAGCAAAGAAGCCTATTATGGAAATGCAGGTTGAATCCATCAAGCGAAAATAAAAATAAATTTAAGTCATACTCACAAAGGTTTAAGAAAGTCATCAGACTCACTCAAAGGGCACAAAATAACAACTTTATAAATAATGCTCATAATAAATCAAAGGCTTCATGGCAAATAATTAACAATAATAACTATATAAAAGAACCTGTATCAAAGATTATTAACCAAAATAGGACAATTGACGATCCTGAAGAGATAGCAACATCATTTAACGACTTTTTTATTGACCAAGTACAAAGTGTTAGTAACAAAACAAACGTTAGAACTATTGACCTGAATTACAACTCGAATTCAATGTTTATGGCCCCAACTGTCTCAAACGACTTAGTAAGGGTGATCAAAAGCCTGAAAAATACACAAAGTCATGGTTATGACGGTATAACTACCAAGGTTGTGAAGTTTGTCAGTGATATTGTAGCTGCCCCTTTAAGTCACATAGTTAACACTTGTATTGCTTCTGGTATTTTCCCTAATAGCCTGAAAACAGTTGTAATTAAACCAATACATAAAAAAAATAGCAAAGAAGATATGTCCAACTATAGACCAGTAGCATTGATTCCTATATTCTCCAAGATACTTGAAAAGATTATTTATGAAGCACTTGACAATTATTTGACTAAATATAATATATTGTGCAAAGAACAAATGGGCTTCAGAAAAAACAAAAATATTAATATGGCAATCTATAATCTTTTATTTCCCGTTATGAATAATGTTGACAAGAAAGTACCGGTATGTGCCATATTAACTGATATGACTAAGGCGTTCGATTACGTTAGCCATGACGTCCTTTTATATAAACTACACCGCTATGGCATTAGGGGTAATGTCCTGGACCTTATAACCTCTTACCTCAGTGGTCGAAATCAGGTAACAGAAATATATAGAACATCTCTTGAAACGAAACGCGAGCTTAAATATGCATCAGACGGTAGAGTAGTCAAATATGGTGTTCCACAGGGTAGCGTTCTTGGGCCACCTCTATTTCTGCTCTATATCAATGATTTGCCACGTCAAATTCAACATCCTATGGTGCTATTTGCGGATGATAGTACTGTGATAGTAAAATGTAATGACATTAAAGATTATGAAGATGATATCAATACAGCATTGGAAAATATTATTGACTGGCTTGACATAAATAACTTAGTCATCAATCTTAAAAAAACAAAAATTATGCATTTTTACCAAAGGACTTGCCCTCTTAATGTTAACATTAGTCATGGTGGACAAAATGTTGAAACAACAAATATTGCTAAATTCCTAGGTATCTTAATTGACAGCAATCTTACTTGGAAACCTCATGCTGAAGACGTTTGTTGTAAACTTAGCAAGTCAGCCTATGTGCTGCATAATCTATCGCATAAAGTAAGCAATAATATACTCGTAGTAGCTTACCACGGTCTAGTGGCGCCAATTTTTAAGATTCGGAGTAATATTCTGGGGCAATTGCAGTGAGAGGGAACAGATTTTTAGAGCCCAAAAACGTTGCATAAGATCTATGTTAAATCTGAAAACTACAGACAGCTGTGTACCTGTGTTTAAGTCGCTGAAAGTACTGACCTTTCCATCACTGTACATTTTAGAGGTCGCAATTTTTGTTAAAACTAATTTAGATTTATTTCCATCACTAGCCGATATTAGAATGTGGTCAGGTCCAATGAGACTACAATATAAAAACTTATTACATACAGGCAATTACAGAACAGCACTACTAAGGAAAAATATTATGTCAATGGGACCTATCATATACAATAAAATTCCGCACAGTTTCAAAGAACACCCTATTCGAACATTTAAATCTAAGCTTACTGCATTATTATTGGATAAATGTTATTATTGTATCAATGACTTTTTAAATGATAAAAATATTTGACAATAAAATTTGTAAATGACATTATGTTTGTTTAATAATATTTCACTTAATTATAATTCCAAGATAATGAAATTCATTTTATTGACAATATTTATTTATGTGCAATTGACTATTTGATGATTATTATTGTTTTATTATTATTTCCTTTTTTTTATGCTTGTTAGTGTTAATTAGAATGACATGTTAAAACACATACATGTTGTTGTTGTAATTTATTGTAATATTGTATGTAATCTATTACTTTCTATGAATTTGCATGCTGTAAGGTAGAATGTAGCGGTAACCTTCACCTATTTGTATCGTCTTAAACTTGTACCTACATTGATGGCAAATACTTAAATCTGAATCTGAACTTTTAGGCAAATGTTATTACTCAGTGAAAGACTTTGTAAATGATACGAATTTATCCAGATTATGATTGTTATAATTAACTGCAAATTTGACCATGTAAGACTTATGTACCTGACTATAATATTATTAATTGACTTCACTTTAATTTCTATTTTGTTTTGTTGACATTATTTTGCTTGTATTAATATTTTAACATAAGTAATAATTTGCACGCCGTAAGGTAGACTGTAGCCGATCTCATTAGTTTATGTACAACACCTAACCTGTACCTACTTTCATAGCAAATAAAATTCTGATTCTGATTGATTCTGATTCTGATTCTGAATCGATTCCAATAATTTTTGAACCATGTTATATTTGGTCCCAAAAATATTTAAAAAAAGTTACAAGTTGGCAACGAGTGACATTAAGTATCTATCGCAATAATTTAGGTACCTACTGCCAAGTTATTATTAACAATGTGCTCAAGACGACGCTGGAGGCGCGCGCGCGACGCACTGCTTGGTGACCACGTTTTTATGCGGACAACCAGGTAACAGAACAAGCTTATACGTTGTGATTTTTCATGATACAGTTTTGAAATTTTGTACATAGATTCTTTACATAAAAATACTAGACACGAGTTTCAGGTTTCGCATATACTAAAACTAATGTTGTATAAAGTAGACATCTACTAGTTTGGTAGTTGCCTCACGTAAAATACTAGTTCAGCTGCATCCGATCCAATATCACGAACTAGATTTAAAAATAGTTAGTTAAAACTAAGTTAATAAAATGTCTGACTGCCTCGTTGGTCGAGTGGTCGCAGCTGCGGCTGCTGAGCATGAGTTCCTGGGTTCGAGTCCCGGATTGTGCAAAGTGTTATTGGAGTTTTCTATCAGTAATTTTCTCAGTAGCAGCCACGGAGTCTAGATTTGTGCACAGTTGATGGCAATAGGCACGCCCCCTCTTACATGAGACTTAAACATAACCGGCAAAATGTGGGTATAATAAGGTAATGGACGTGATGTTATGTTATGTGAATAAAATGTGTAAAACGAGTTTTTTTCAATTTTGTAATCGTTCTAATTTACGTGGCTTTTACTCCGCGCGTTCGTATAGTCCCCCGACCCCTAACACAAGACAATTTTTAATACAAATGTAGTTTATATTTCATGTAGAAAAGGCTAAGTAGATGATGTTTGATGCTAGTATCAGACGACAGGCAGGTTTACAGTACTAAGAGTCATGGGCCGATGCCTGCCGGGGCTGCGGGACTGTTCGAAAGAGATACCGCGGCCTTGGAACACAAAGGGTAAAGAAGGAATATGGATGGGTTTTAGTCAGTACAAGTCTGACACTCCCTTCCGCTCCGCCCAGGGGGGGGGGGGGGGGGTCATTTGATGATTTCCCACCCTAAAAAAAAAAAAAAAGTACTAAGAGTCATGTAACTACTCAAGATACTACCATCATCTGCTTGCCATTTCCCAACTATGTTGGGGTCGACTTCCAGTCTAACCTGATGCAGAGCTGAATACCAGTCATTGACATGGAACGACTGCCTATCTGTCCTCCACAAAATAGTACTGGGTAATACGAGATAGTACCAAAAGACCAAGAAAATATTATTTCACAAGGTCTAACCTACGGAAGCAAAAGTCAATGTCAAGTTGAAAATCTTCACATAAAACAACATGAGATCCCTCCATAATCCTTCTCATTGCTGCAACCCGACGATTAAAAATATCAACACGCTGAAAGCAGCGTCAAAACAACATCTTTCACAAAATTAATTGCACAACAGGGTTGGATTACAAAGTAAATTTTACTCAACAAATAACCGGCCGAACGCTAGTAGGACTCGCGCTTGAAGAGTTCCTTACCATCGTAGTAGGGGACAAATAGTTGATACAGCGTCAACAGAAGTACACATTCTGGGAAAATTTCAACTGTCTACCTATTACAGATTTTAAGGTACAGCCACCTGACAGACAGAGGGACGGACAACGTAGGCTTAGTAATAGGGTCCTCGTAAACCTGCCAAGTGAATGTTGTAGCGAGTGTTAAGTTCTGTAGGTATGCAAAGATTCAAATCCGTAGATATGCCCATAATCTATACTTAATATTATAAAGCTGAAGAGTTTGTTTGTTTGCTTGAACGCGCTAATCTCAGAAACTACTGGTCCGAATTGAAAAATTCTTTTAGTGTTTGATAGCCCATTTGTCGAGGAAGGCTATAGGCTACATAACATCACGCTACGACCAATAGGAGTGGAGCATTTATGAAAAAGATTGCAAAAACGGGGAAAATCCAAACGCAGACGAAGTTGCGCGGGTCAGCTAGTTGAGAAATAAATAAACACGCTTCTGTTCCGTTCACAATAACATTTGTCTTGCTCACTTATACTAAAACCCGTATCTGTCGTTCCATACGAACACGGTATTATATGTGACAAGAAACAATTAAAATAACGTTAACACAACAATTGTTATAATTACTGACTACGTCTGATTTTCGGCACTACGTAAACTTATTACAAAAATGAAAACATCAAAATCAAAGCATTTATTGTAAGTAGGCCAGTTACATGCACTTTTGAATTGTCGAGTCACAAGGCATAAAAACTGTGCAAGTACTGTAGTTTCCCATTCCCTAACATAGATATCTATGGTCTTGTTTTATGTAATAAATATTTTATTTATTTTTTATTTATTTATTTATGGAGAAGAACGGGCAAGAAACTCCATGGACACTCTTACTCTCCCGTCTTACTCTTCTTCACTTCTCTCTTCTATTTTAACAAAGGAACCCCAAAAACACCAAACTAACAGAGAAAATGTCTCCCTACACGAAAGGCAGGTCAAATTAGAGCCACTATGCTAATTAAGATACGCTAAATTATAAGATAAAAGGCTATAAGGCTACTAAACACGAAGTCGTTTAAACTTCAGCTCAACTTAGGCTCAACTTAGGTCATTCAGCTTTTGAGTAACTTGAGCATTGTGTTATATTTTTGACCAGAGTCAGAGGTGAACTTGAACTTTTAATGAGTGGCTTAGACTGCTTAGAGTATAAAGGGTGTAACCAGACGCTTAACGAAGCCGAAAGGCACTTATTCTCCCCGTCATGGCAATCATCTTTTTGTTGTAGACCATACCTGGGAACATGTTTTAATACATGTTTTTAATGTAAGATTTTAAACACCTCCACGACCCTCGTACTATTCAATCCATCCATCAGCACAATGTTTTGAGTGCGTTACATAGTACGACGGTAGTCCTACAGTAAAACGTGATTTTTCAACTCAAAAAAAAAAACGTATCCCAGCAAATTTTTTTGCGTACTTAGTTTGATGTACATAATGCTTGGTTGAGGGCTTCGTGAAGCGTCCGTTTTCACCCTTTATTTAGATTTAGAGTTAGATTTTTAACCGATTTCCAGAATCGCAGTAATTACAAATTGCTCAGTACACTCGAAAGCTAGTCAATAACGCTTTCTGTGGTATATGGTGTTGAAGGGACATCGATGCACGATTGGTTACCACGTATTCAGTATATCATTCTGAATTACGTCGGTAGAAAAGTTCATTGGTATTTTTTTTTAATCTGCGGTTCCCTACAAAAGTGCAATAAATACATGTTTAAAATATACATTTTAAACGTGTATTTATTGAACTTTAAACAGCTGGATGATAAGTTTCTATGTAAGGGGGCTCAAAATGATGTGCTGAAAACAGATAATAAAAAATCAAATCAAAATAAGTTTATTGTTCAATAAAACAAAACAGTCGTGTCATATGTAACACACACACCACACATCCATGCCACAAACTAAACATCGCTTGTATCTTGTGGCTCGAGAAATAATATAAACACTATCTTACAAAAGTCACGAATTTGTAGACACTAACGTGGAACGAACACAAATGATAAAATAGAAGTTAAAATCAAGTCAGAGGCCCATGGGCAGCATAGAAACCCTGAACCTAGGTTAGGCACTAACCATACGATTAAGAAAGAAAGAAACAAAAAATCAGGTACTAGTCGTAATAGAAATAGGTATATTATTAGATAAGCAGATACTCATAGAAGTACTATTAATATCTAGTAGACTCATAAATAGAAATACTATTATTAAAGTCCCAAGTTTAAGCCTCTTTGCCAAGAAATGCAGTACCTAGTTACCTACATACAAAGTTTGTTATTAGATAATACGTACTGTCGTAATAACTTGCTCGCGTGTAGAGACGTAAAGCTAAAAAATACTATTCATTTTTAATCTGAACTTTTATTGAATTCCTTTAAAACTGTAACGAACGAAAAGGGCTGAATCTCGGCATAATTTGAATAGATTATGGCTTCCTTCTGATTTTGATTATCATCTTCATCATCATTTCAGCCGAAAGACGTCCACTGCTGGACATATGCCACCCTTAAGTGTCGCCACATTGACCGTGCGACTCGCATCCAGCGGATTCCTGCAACCTTCACCAGGTCATCGGTCCACCAAAGCAACGTCTTCCGATTCGCGGTCGCCACTCCAAAACTTTTCGGCCCCATCGGCCATCCATTCTGAGAGCAATGTGCCCTGCCTACTGCCACTTAAGTTTAGCTATTCTTCGGGCTACGTCGGTAACCTTGGTTCTTTGGCAGTTGTCCTCATTTCTGATTTGATCACGCAAGGAAACTCCGAGCATAGCCCTCTCCATTGCCCACTTACTTCGAAGCCATGTCTACAACACCACCATTTTGATTATAATTATCACTAAACCAAACTTTGGGCAGCTTGGTTCTTCTTTATCGTGTGGTTAGTGCTAACCTGGCAGAGTTTTTATGTTGTCGCCAATGAGCCTCTGACTTGGCTTTACATGCCGTCGAAAAATATCTCTCAGGCAAGAAAGCAAGTCAAGCAAGTTTTTCTCCAAGTCTTAGCCTAATCAGATGCAGAAGGCATGTTTATTCACTGCTGATTTCATGATGATTTGCATCACACATCCACAAGAAAGAAAGATCATCATCTGCCTAGACTTTTTCCAACTATGTTTGGGTCGACTTCCAGGCGAACCGGATGCAGCTGAATACCAGTATTTTAAATGAAGCGACTACCTATCTGACCTCCACAACCCAGTTAGTACTGGGCAATACGTGTTTGCATCAGAAATACTAAAGACTTATTTTAAAACCGTTGCATAGTTAAAATTTACTCACAGAAAGTTACATCCGTACATCCATACCAATATTATAAATACCCAAGTAACTCTGCCGGTCTGCCTTTTCACGCCGATTATACGACTGAAAGGATTTCGGTACACATTCATTCATTTCATTTCATTTATTCATGTAACAATTTTTACATTGTATAGAAATGTTTCACAAAATTAAAAAATTAAAAAAAAAAATACAGTAACAACCATTATTATAACAGTAACCAAAAAAAACTAAAACAATTGCAATTCCCCTATTATTTTGTTACATAATAAGAAGGGAGGCCTCTGCCCAGCAGTGGAACAATATAGGCTTATAATAATATGTGAACCAGGTCTTGTTATTCTTGATGTCGAGATAAAGATTTAGAATCGAGGAAACCATGATAAAACACAATATTATACGTTCTTAACTCAACTGATATGTTCTCGGTACACCGAATTATTATATTTTGTGGTTTTCTCAAGGCTCGTTTACCACGCCATGAGCACACAATGTATTGTGTTGGCAAGGAAGGACATAAATCATAATTTGAGCTGTTTATATTTCCGACAAGTATGTGGCATAAATGTGGAGGAACGAAAACAGAAAATAAAGGAAAATTGTAATAAAGAGGAAAGATTTGTATTTTTGTATATTTGTAACGAATAAACTCAAAAACTACTGGATCAATTTCAAAATTCTTTCACCATTAGAATGCTACATTATCTCTGAGTAACATAGGATATATTTATTATTTAAAAAATAAAATGTCCACCCGTGGGGAGCCGGGACGGGCCGCTACTACTAGTACTAATATTTTTATTTACATTTACGTGATTTTAAATGAAAAACAATGTTGTTTTTTTATTGTATGGTATCATCGTCAACGTCCTGCCCTTGTCCCATGTTACTTGGGGTCTGCACAACATGTTTTTTTCTTCCATTCTCCCCTGACAACCGTCACGCTTTCATTTACTCCTTTTTCTTTCTTATCATTCCTCACACAATCCATCCATCGTTTCCTTGGTCTTCCTCTCCCTCTCTACTGTATAATATATCAATGTCAAAATATATTTTTATTTCCCTATAATTAACTACCACTAAAAAACCCGACTGCTGAAAAATCACGCTCTAATTAAATTCGGTGTTTACAAGGTAAAATCGACTCCTCCTATTGTTGAAGTCGGTTAAAATGTAGCTTATGTTACCCGGGCCTTAATAACTAATCGATTGACACCTTATTCATCAAAAACGGATGAATAGTTTAGGCGCTACGGAGGAACATACGTAAATACAAACATACATACATGCATAGACTGCTAAAATCATAACCCTTCCTTTTGGCTTCGCCGTAGTCGGGTAAAAATAAATCACACCCGTTTTAAAACTAAAAATGTAACCACCGGTCGATGATTCTTATACGATTAGTTTGTGAAGAGACCTTAATAAAGTCAGAGTTCATAGTTTTGATATTTAAAAAATAATAATATAAGTACCTCCATATCTACTAGAGACTGCACTTTTTTAGAATAGAATAGAATATATTTTATTGTAAAACATGAGTATACACCAAATAATATGTGCAAGGTCTTAAAAATAACAGGTAGATCTACATGTTTTGCCATTTAAGGCGTACAAAACAACATATTTTTGGCTTAGATTAAACCAAAAAATTAAAAATTTGAGTCTACACAGCAAACTATGATAATAAAAAAATAGAAAGTATTGATTAACAGATTTGGGGGTCAAATTGTGAAAATATCGTAATTACAGGAATCTATTTAATTAATTGCGGTCATTTAAAAAATCCGATATGGAATAATAGCATTTGGCTACGAGATATTTTTTTTAATGTGTTTTAAACAGAGTAGTTTTAGTTTTAGTATTGTACTTTATTCCTCTGTAAATAGAGAAAATAAAGCCGCATTACGATTTTATTCTCACCGAAACTAAAACAGAAAGTAGGTTCCTACTATACTTCGTCAAATGTTGATAACCGTCCTTATAATTTCTAAAAGACAAATTACACGAAAACATCATTTTATAAAATTCTGGAAAGCCAGTCAATTCATCAATAAATTATTCCAACAAACCGAAATAACACCAATAATTCACACCCAAACATTTCAAACCTAACTCACAAACTCAGATCTAATCAAACTAAGCCTAATCGGCTGTCCCTAACCGTTATCAATCACAATAATTAAACTCACCCTGTTCAATATAACTAGTTAAACACTGAACTTTCACTAAGTTTCAACTCACTATTAAACCACTTTCAATGTAAAACAACACTTTTAACAAACAACAAAAAAAAAAACTTTTAAACCAATTTTTTTTTTCCCAAAAAAAAACACTGTATACACCAATACTTGTTCTTTTTTTAAATTATTTTTTGTTTTCTTTTGTGAATAACGTACGTAAGTTACCGTTCTTTTAGATAAAATGGAAGCTCATGCGACATCCGTACCCGACGGCTTCTGAATTGCTACTGAAATCAGAAGCTCGATTCGGCGCAAGTTTCAGGCCGAAAAGTTTTATAGGCAAACGAACTATGTCGTTCACCCTGGGTTCGTTTATCCCATGGAATTAAATTTTGTTTTTGGATAAATATAATTAAAGTATAATAAGTAACGCTAAGATGGATTAAATAAGTGTGATGATCGCTTAAAGCAATTTAGGTTTACTTAAGTGAAGAGATGGAAAACTTGTATTTAAGTTACTTTTTTTCAGGTTAGTTACCTTTTGGTTTTTTAATCCAACATATTGGTAGCTGCAACTGGTTGGATTGGAAGCCGACCCAAACATATTTGGCAGATGACATCAACAGTAAATAATTATTTAATCAAGCTTACATTTGATTTTAAAGTGCTACATATAAAAGGAGTTCGTGGCTAAATAATAACTTTCGGCTCGGGTCGATCTTTACGTTAAGCAGTGCTTACCTAGGTTGGTCCGTGGATGGGTGACCCCCATTATACAACATAAGTTTTAGTATATGCGAAACCTGATACACGTGTCTAGTATTTTTGTGTAAAGAATCTATGTACAAATTTCAAAACTGTATCATGAAAAATCACAAAGTTATAAGCTTGTACAGAACAAGCTTATAGCTTTGTGATTTTTTATTATTTACTTTTTACGATTACCTAGTTGTCCGCACAAAAACGCGGTCACCACGCAGCGCGCTCCTCCAGCGTAGTCTTGAGCTCATTGATAATAATAATTTGGCAGTAGGTACCTAAATTATTGCGATAGGTACTCAAAGTCGCTCGGTATCCAACTTTTAACTGTTTTAAATATTTTTGGGAAAGAATATAACATGGTTTAAAAATTATTGGAATCGATTCAGTTACTTATTCTGAACAAACTATATTCAGGTTTCGCATATACTAAAAATAATGTTGTATACGAGTTTTCTCCGTGCCTCGGAAAGCTAGTTAAGTTTGTCCCGGCTGTCACTTGTAGATCTTTGACATATGGTACAGATGAAGCCGTGACTGAGTTGGTCCGTGGATGGGTTACCACCCATTACACACCGTGCCTCGGAAAGCACGTAAAGCCGTTGGACATCTTTGACAGTCGTTACAGGTAGTTAGTAGCCCGAAAGTCTGACTACCAGTCTTACTAATGGGTATCGTATTACCCAGTACTACCTCAGCTATGGAGGAGGTCAGATAGGCACCCGCTCCATGTAAAATACTAATACTTAGCTGCATCTGGTTAGACTGGAAGCCGACCTCAACATAGTTGGGAAAAGATTAGGCAGACGGTGATTTCATTTTAAAGTGCAATCCTTTTTTCTAAACAATGGGCCAACTGCCTCTATACAGGGTATTGTCTCGGCTCATTACATACCCTTAATCTACACATTCTGTACATTAAACTAAACATTATTACTCGACTGAAGATTTTATGACTGAAAAATTTACCTAAATGTTTGACATTATTGCCTGATCATATTTGATATCCTTGACTTATTTGAATTTTTGACTTATATTATTTATCTCTTATATTTTTCAACTTATTTAAATTAATTGTAAATTTAATTTGAATGTACCTAAATAATTTTATAAACCATATCTGTACGCCGGAAACAGCAGAATATTATGATCTTAATATGAACCTAACAGCTTTGTACAATATTCTGACAAATAAATGCATTCAAATAAATAAATGAATGCATTCATTCATTCATCAAATAGTATAGAAATATTATTTTATTTTTGTTTACTGTAGCGCACTGCGCATAAAACATTGTGGGTACTTGCAACGGTACATGAGCATTGGGGTAATTTAAAGTCAAGCTAAACTTCTTTTTCTTTATTGTATGGTTAGTGCCTAACGTGGAGCTAGAGTTTTTATGCCGCCCATGGGGGACTTGGCTTTACATGCCGTCAAGAAATATCCCTCAGGCATGCTGGGTTCCTTACATTTTTCTTCACCGAAGCAAGAGATAATTAGGTAGGTATGCAATATAAGATAAACCACTGAAAATATGTTTTACACAGGTTTTTCCTTCCTCTATTTGACACGGAGTATTCTCTAAGTTATATTTATCGTTAACATAATGAATTAGGTAAAATTTGTACAATAATAAAAATAAAGAATGATTGTGAAAATTGTGACTTTCTCGTTAGTCTAATGGTCGCAAGCTTAATTAGTCGTGTTTTATGATATTCTAGATGCTAGAATACTAACTTAGGTATTCAATTTGTTATGTCATATTGTTATTCACATGTGAATAATTGGCAAGTTTTTTATTTACTCATAAAACTGTTATTAATATTTTTGAATAATCATCATATTTGACTTACTGCCTCATTGGTCCAGTGGTCGCCAGCGCGACTGCTGAGCATGAGGTCCTGGGTTCGATTCCCGGGTCGGACAAAGTGTTATTGGGTTTTTCCATCACGAATTTCTCAGTAGCTGCCACGGAGTCTGGTTTTGTGCTCGGTTGATGTCAATAGGCTCACCCGCAATGACATGGGACTTAAACATGACTGGCGAAATGTGTACTATTAAGTACACCTCTGCTCGACCCCTCGGGGATTACAGGCGTGATGTTATGGTATGTCATAAACCACAGAAAATATTCCTTCCTTTTGACACGGAGTATCCTCTAAGTTATATTTATCCTTAAGATAATAAACTAGTTACAATTTGTACAATCATAAAAATTAAGCACTATTGTGAAAATTGTGAGAAAACAATTTCGTCTTTTATAATAATAACTAGCGACCCGCCCCGGCTTCGCACGGGTGCAATATATACATATAAACCTTGCTCTTGAATCACTCTATCTATTAAAAAATCCGCATCAAAATCCGTTTCGTAGATTTACAGATCTAAGCATACATAGGGCCAGACAGCGGGAAGCGCCTTTGTTTTATACTATGTAGTGGTTATCCTAAAGCCCTCACGTGTAACTACCATATTCTGCCTTCGGCAGACAAAGGAAATACCGTGTCCTATAAACAGATTAGGTACACGCCTCGTATAATGTACGTACAAGGGAGCCATCCATCTGTAAACTGATAACTTGGGAGGTTGCGAACGTTGTTTATCGCAGATTTAGGTCATTAAAATCAGTAGGATGTCTAGAATTTACGTTCATTAAGATATTAACTAGGTTTCATCTGATACTAGCCGCGGTATCTGAAATTTTCATCTGATAAGGGATATTTTACCGTGTCTAAATATGCTCCATCCAAGAGATTAATTAAAAACCGACTAAGTGTGAGTTGGACTCGCGCACCGAGGGTTCCGTATAGACTTGTACGTATTTTGTTATTAAACTACATATTTACGGTTTTCGGATTTTTTCCTTTAAATGTGTTGTAAGACATTGCTTCTTACCATATTTCATGATTCCAGGACAACGGGAAGTACCCTAAAGATTTTGATTGCTTTATAAAATCGCAAAATATGCGACATAAACGGCCATATCTTTTGATCGCGTTGACTTACAAGTTTGTTATTTTCACTCTCCAGCTGTCTGGGGTAGTAGACCTGAGTATTTGATATTGATTTCAGCTTGAGACCTCCACGCGTTCCTGAGAAAAAGGGTCTTGACAGACGGACAACAAAGTAATCCTGTAGGAGTTCCGTTTTTGCCGACTGAGTTACGGAACCCTAAAAATGAAACATACCTTATTTGCTAGTTAACTTATCCAGATAGCAATAAAGCGCCATGTGCATGGGAACTGCCTAGTTGGTCTAGTGGTCGTAAGCTCTGCTTCTGAACATGAGGTTCTGGGTTCGACTCCCAGGTTGGGCAGAGTGTTTTTGGTTATTGACATTGGAAATTTGTCAGTACCGGCCACGGAAACTGGATTTTTGACCGATTTATGGCAATAGGCTCGCCCCCTATTACAAGGAACGTAAACATAATTGGCGAAATGTGTCTGCTAGTACATGAATATCTTTGTTTTTTAAAGCACGCTCTATGGTCGAATGCATGGAGTCCGCCTCCATTTGCGTGCCCTACCTCGAGGAATTTTTGCTCTATCACAATATTTTTATTCATAGCTGTAGTGTAAATCTGTTTTTCAAGCCATAACTCATACTCCAGAAGGTTTTATAGATATCTTTTCTGTCCTCTTCTGTCAAATTGGTACACTTAAGTACACCACCACCATAAGGTACAGCTCACTTTAAGAGCGTTAAAGGCTTACGGCATTTCATACAAACTTTTAAGTCCTTTTTTTTTCGAAATGACTGAACCGATTTTAATGAAACTTCATACTTATAAGCAAGATACATAAGTCAAAAAAATTAACAGAGAACTTTCTCGAAATGTCTTTTCAAAAAAAAAAAAATTGGAAATTTCTGTTTCTATGAAATATAAATCTAAAATCGATCTAATTTTGCTGTAACACCATTTCTTGAAAATGTTCTTTATCAACTTTTTAGACCTATATATTTTACTTATGCATATAACGTTTCATTAAAAGCGGTTCAGTCATTTCGAAAAAAAAAGGACTTGAAAGTTTGTATGAAATGCCAAAGTCGTAAACACTCTTAAGCCTTCGGGAATTACACGCGTGATGTTATGTATGGTTAATAATAATATTCCACAACTATCACACAACGCTTTCTTTCTTTCGTTTCTCTCATTCATGCTTTAAAATTTAGGCAAAATCCACAATTGATTCCCAGATTTCACATTTAAAATTCGCGCTGTAAACCCAAAACTATTCTAACAAAGCAACCAGCCGAAAAGAAATCACGCAGCTGGTGGAAAATACTGCAAAGCTGCGGCGCGCTCAAAACTGCAATTCTACTCAAACCTTTTGTATTTGTGTACCTATTTCGATTCAAAACCGATGCTGAAAGTTCTTGTTTTTTCGCTTTCCAGCCATATTTTTCGGGTTGGTAGAATGTCGGTAGCTTTTGATTGCATTTGTACTTGCAATTTTAAAATGGCTGCCATTCTTTTGTTTTTGATTGTGACTGTGGACGCGTGAATGCTTGTGAATCATTTTGGATATGATCTCCCAAAAAACGACTTCGTCTAAATGGTTCGTTTTTTCAATGTGTTTGGTATTTATTTAAATTCAACATAATTACACCGTGCCTCTAATCCCCGAAGGGTTAGGCAGAGGTGTAGCTAACAGTACACCCACATTTCGCCAGTTAGGTTTTTAAGGCCCATGTAATATGAGGCGTGCTTATTGCCATCAAAGAAACCCCAGAATTCATGCTCAGCAGTCGTGCTTGCGACCACTAGACCAACGAATCAGTCAAGTTAATTTTTGTCAAGCTTTTTTTTTTATTTCAAACAATTTTATTTAACGTACCTACATGGACACTTATAAAACTTCAGAACCGATTTGCATGTGCACGGTTCCTACGGTTCATATGGAAACAAACCGGCAAGAAACTCGACGCTAGCTATAAGTTGTGAAAGAAAGAAAATACATTATTTGGCGAATGCCACAAGTTCACACAGTATAAAAAAATTAAAAGAAAACCAAAAAACAAATAAAACCTTAAAAAAAAACACTGATACGGCACTGCTGCGCCAAATGCACCCAGTTCAACAAAATGCCCGTCGCTGGTGGTCTGACTCCGGGTGACCTTCCGGCATTATCCCTGGCATAGAGAATCACCCTAAACTCGCATTTATTTTAAGTTAAATATTTCTTCGAACTAAAATCGAACTTATAAGGTGAAACATTAGTTTTTCCGCCTGACGCAGGTCCTCACCGGACACGGTTGTTTCGGGAGGTTCCTGCACCGAATCGGGCGGGTGGAAACGCCCGGGTGTTTCCATTGTGAGGATCGTCCGGAGGACACGGTGCAGCACACTGTGGAGGTCTGCCCCGCTTGGGCGGAGCAGCGCCGTGTCCTCGTAGTGGCGATCGGCGGCGGCGACCTCTCGCGCCCGGCCCTGGTTCAAGCCATGGTCCGGAGCGAGAGGGAATGGGAAGCCGTCACCTCCTTCTGCGAAGCAGTCATGCTGGTGAAGGAGGTGGCGGAACGTGAGAGGGAAAGAGCCTCACGTCCCAGCCGCCGCGGGAGACGCCCTGGGCGTCGGGGGTCACGTGGTGGCCCCCGGCCACCGTAGGCGCGGGCCTGTGGATGGCGAGTTATGGGCTAGCTCGCCGTCCAGCCGTCTTATGACGACAGGCCGTGTCGACGGCGCGTTCGTGTTCCACGCGCGCCTCAAAGAGATGTCAGCAACCACGTAGGGGTCCGCACGGGCCGATGCCTGCCAGGGCTGCGGGACTGTTCGAAAGAGATACCGCGGCCCTGGAACACAAAGGGCAAAGAAGGAACATGGATGGGTTTTAGTCAGTACAAGTCTGACACTCCCTCCCGCTCTGCCCAGAGCGGGGAGGGTCATTTGATGATTTCCCATCCCAAAAAAAAAAAAAAAAATGGTGAAACATTAGTTTGAAAATAGCCAAAATATTTGTCAGATCCGTACAAAACAACAACCAAATTAGCGGACAAAGGAGTTATTTTAACCGAAATATTTTGATATGAACCCCTATAAGGATATAAACACATACAATGAACCTTTTCTGTACACGTGTAACATCTTATCTCCCTAACATTCGTATTTTGTACCGCGTAGATGTTATTCGCTCTCTTTTCAGAAGCAGTAAAGCACAAACAATTCATTATCATACTGTTATTTCGCTTGGAGAGTTGTTTCTCTGTGTAGTGTAAAGGGGACCCTAGACGGTCAAAATGTTTAATTATATGATAATAATTTTGATCATTTACGTACACACGACGACTAATCAAGCTATGCATAACCAAATTAAACTGACCTCTGATTGTAAGGGAAGCTCATATAAAACGAGGCTAGGTTATACTGTCTGTGTATAGCTCAATGTGTCGCCATGTGAGCTTCTAGCATTATTGTCCGTTTAAATGCATGCTTGTCGAGCAACACATTTTCAGGATCACTCTGTGGCGATTAAAATGAAAATGATGCGGATGCTTGACAAGAGTTGGGTCAAGGCTCATCAATTGTGCTCATCAAGCACGTTAATGCTTGTCAAGGAATTTTAACCAGCTAGGGATCCCTTAAGGCTGAGACCGAGAGTTATAAACAATACTTAGTACCTACATGTTTTGACAAAAAATCATGAATGTTCCCGTTTCTAACTTGTAATAATATAACTTTGCAAGAGGCTGTTATTTGTTCAATGATTGTTATTTGTTGTACACACGGCAACACATCAAGCTATACATTTCCAGTATAACATATTATGGCCTAGCTCTGTGTAGATTTCCCGTTCGTTGGGGGATTCGCATAAACTGGTTTTGTATAGCTTGATTGGTCGCCGTGCGTACGGGTGGCCAAAGAATACCATTTCCATTTGATTAAAAATAACATCACGCCTGATATCTTCGAAGAGTTATGCAGAGGTGTAGGTACGTAATATAGTACATATACTTCGCCAGTTATGTTTATAAGTCTCATGTCATAGGGGGCGAGCCTATTGCCATCAACCTTGGATCGATTCTACTGATTAATTCCTGATGTAAAACCCCAATAACACTTCGCCCAACCTGAGAATCAATTCTAGGACCTCATGCTTAGCGGTCCCGCTGGCAACCCCTAGACCAGGCCCATTCAACATACGGCCCCCGGCGCGCGAACATTGTTTAAGAAGGGTGTTGTTACAAAAAAACGCAAAGTTGCAAGGTTTCCACGTTGAAATTCTATGTTTTTCGTTCGTTTCTTGAAATAACAATTATTTGTTAAAAATAGGTCGTTATCTCTACTACAATTATAATAAAGTGAATTTATGATAACTTTTATATTTATTTAGTAATCATCATTCTCCCGATGCATGTTTAGCCAAAAACTCACGGAGACTTGATTTGTGGGCTCTAATTTGTAGATTCTATTGAATATAGACCATTACATTTTTTTTCTCGTCTCACATATATCCTATACTTTAATATTAATAGAATACATTTTCGTTATATGCCTTATATGTAAAGAAAAAAAACTGGACCTAATTCAATAATCGACCGAAAAGGCTTCGAAACATGCCGCGATATCTCCGAAGTTGTGCATCATTTTGACGTAATATTTATACCAAAATATTCTTCAGTATTTGCTTGAACTATAACTATTATTTTTCTTTTTTAAATAGCTACTGTTATTTTTTTAATTAATTAATTAAAAGTACTATATATTTCACTGCGCCGGCGATCTGCGCTCACTACGGCGTGAGCGCTTGACTAGGACGGGTCTATGTCAGATCATTTCGCGCGCTTCGACCTGTCGATACTATCGTAGTGGGCGTCGATTGCCGTATAGACTCTGCTTGCATTTTTGATCGTTATAGATCGTTATAAATAAAATAAAAATATTTTTCTAACAAAAAATATAGTAATTGACTGCACCAAATAAAAGAATTATTAGTTACATTGGTGTATTTTATTTATTTAAACATGTTGCAACCGTACTAATTATTTATGTACACATCACTACATAGTATAAAACAAAGTCGCTTCCCGCTGTCTGTCTGTCCCTATGTACGCTTAGACTTTAAAACGGATTTTGATGCGAAATTTGAAATTTTGAAATTACCTGAACGAATTTAAAAATGTAACACCAAATGCAACGTTTAAATGATACGAATAGCGTGGACTCTAATATTGTCCTTTAAAATATCTCACAGAAGTACTTTCATAGTATCGATAGTACCATAATTATTTCGTTTTCTATGAGTATGGCGCACGATTTTCAGACTACTATGCTACGGATGTCGGTTATCAACGATCGGTTACTGCGTAAAAATTTAAATGTTTATGTATATCTACTTAATTTAACACTTTAAGATTCTTAAATAATGAAAAATATAAAACGAGTTAAAATAAATATTAAAACGAATTAAATAACATTAAAATATCACATGAAAAGTTTTTCCGTCCTCCGAAATACCACCGTAACTCCATTCTAAGAAAACTTGTGTTACGTTGGATCAAGATAGTTTAGACGCCATACTCACAATATCATGGTCCAAGCGAGTGAACAGAAATGAAAGAAAGAATCGGTCGCGTAGCTCGCCGACCGCTCGGTGCGTAAGGCTGCCTGTCCACCGGAGCGGAGCGAGGCTGCGGAGCGGAGAAACGGAGAAATATTAACCAATAGGATTGCATGCTGGAGCGGAGCGGAAATTTCATGCAATCCTATTGGTTAATATTTCTCCGTTTCTCCGCTCCGCAGCCTCGCTCCGCTCCGGTAGACAGGCAGCCTAATATACCTAAATTCGTAAAGCGCCGAAATGTAAGAGGGCTCTTAAAAAATGTCTCTATGACAGTTCTTCCCGCCCCACCTCACCTATCAGCGAATGCAGACCGCATCATTGCAGTCTAGTTCGGCGAAGCCTGTTTCATTTATAATTATTTCAGTAATATCTACAATGTATATATTACAATATTGAGAAATACTTGGCTATCTTGACTTGAATTCAATTATTGAGTTCCATCATCGAACAACTGAGGTTTTTTTTCACTTGTCCGACCACCGAACAGCGAACTAGTGTGCATTATACCTTGCATAAGCATAGCATAATCAGCCTTTAAAATGTTCCCACTGCTGGGATACACGGCCACCTCTCTATGAGAGGGAATGGGGTATTATCCACCAAGTGGGCCCAGTGCGGGTTGGTAGATGTCACATGTCCTCGAATGTTTTTGTTCTAGGACACGCCGCCCCGGTTTCCTCAAGATGTTTTCCTTTGTAGATATTACGGCCCCTGAACGAATTTTCCTAGCAATTTTTTTATATGTTAGACTGTAAAGATGGAGTTTGGAAGTATGCCATCTCTTTATATCCATTATTATCTGTTTTATTTATTTTTTTCCCACTTGGGTGAATTTTGATCCTTCTTCTTTAGAGGTCACTTTGTATATCTATTGGTCGCTACGGTTGCAAAAATTCTAAACTTGACCATCCATAAAGTTATGTTGGACACCCCTGCTCTAGAAAAACTACAAATAAAAGACCCTGAATTATCACATCATCACAAATAATCACAATACGACAACTGTAAGCGTGTAAATAATTAAAAGAGGCAATATTCAGTCACGCCGCGCGCGCGCATGCGAACGGTTGAATATTGTGCGTGACGGTGTGGTATTCGGGGAATTTTAAAATGTCCTCTGTGGTTAAATGTGCAAATTGCAATGTCGTGATTAACGAAGTTCTGGCCTTCGTCCATAATAAAATATCTGTGATGGACGATGAAAGTATAAGCAGAATCTGTGCGAGTGCTTTCTCTGAAAGTGAAATTGTAGCAGCCAAGAAGTTGTTGTTCGAATCCTTGCCGACAACAAAACGGAAGATAACGAGGAGGAAGGCGGGGAAGACTGGTCGAGATATAGACGATATAATCTGTCTTATTCGCGATACCGACCCCGAGGATATCCCAGTCTTCGTGGCCCGCGACCTTGAGAAGTTACCCCCGGTACTGTTCGATCATGTCGACGTTACGAGGCTTTTGAAAGACATTGTTAAGCTACGGCAAGATCTCGACATGATGAAAGGAGACTATGCTACAGTTAAGCAGGTAGATCAGTTGAAAAGTGAAATGCAGTATCTTTCGTCAGGATGGCACAATGTAAACACCAAAAGAGGTGCATACGTCGCAAGACTCGCAAGCTATGAGTGCGATAGTGGTCCCATGGGATTGCCGATAGAATGCAATGATAGTAGTAGTGAATATTACCAACAACATCCTACGTTAAAATCTACATTAAAATCCGTTAGTAAGAATAATATATTATCGGAGGGTAGTAGTAAAGCTTCACCGCAAAGTAAGCAATGCGACCCGACCGTCGAACTATGTGAAGCGGTTACGATGACTCACGTCGCGGGTCAGCTGATTGAGTCGCTCGCGGCTTCTCACACACATCCCGTGCCCGTTCCCCCGCCATCGCTAGTGTACGGAGCGGCCGGCGGCGGGGCCTCGCCGCCGCCACCGTCCCCCGCGGCGACCGGCGGCCGCGGTCCTCTGCCCCCGGCCCCGTTGTCGCGGCTATCTAATACGGCTGCCTGTACTGTGCCGCTGCTACCACCGGCCAACAAAAATGGATCTAGCCCTATTGCTACTAAAACGTTGGCAGAGATTGTTCGAGAAGGGGAATGGCAGACACAGGCCCCGAATGAAGAGTGGGTTCGTGTCCAAAACAAAAGATCGAGGAATCGAAATCGAGATCGTTTCGTTGGGAAGCGAGGAAAAGCGGAACCTGAGCCTGGAAGTAATTTTATGGCTGCGGAAACTAAGGTTCCCGTGTACATTTATAATGTGGCGAAAAATGTGTCCGTGTGTGACATCCGTACCTACATAACGAAGAAGACTAACACTGATGTTAAAATTGAAAAAATGGACATGAAGTTAGCAAAGGATTACGAATCATACAAAATATTCGTACCCAAACACTTGTTAACAAGTTTTCTGAGTGATGACTTCTGGCCAAAGGGGGTAGCCTATCGGAGATTTATAAACATTATCAGACGTGATAAGGTAAACGTCCGTGTGACTAGCGAGAATATTGGCAGATTTAATTTATGAATAATATCAACTTGATAAGCTTTAACTGTAAGAGTGTGAAGAGATCAGTGGAATGTGTGCGGCGGCTTTGTCGCTCGGGGGATGTTGTGGCGCTGCAGGAGACGTGGCTTTTGCCGCACGACCTTGGTTTCCTGGCTGAGATAGATGTCGACTTCGCCTGCACGGGGACCTCTGCTGTGGATACCGCGGCTGGGGTCTTACGCGGTAGGCCCTACGGCGGAGTTGCCCTACTGTGGAGAAAGGTTGCGTTTCCGACGGTAACCGTAGTGAAGTGCAATAGTGTGCGTCTCGCCGCGATAAAAATCGAGTTAAGTGATCGTTCCATCTTGATATTTTCTGTGTATATGCCTGTCGAATCCAGTGAAAACTTAGTGGAATTCACAGAGTGTCTCAGTGAAATGACAGCCATAATTGACAGTCACAATGTGGAGTCAGTGTTTATGTTAGGGGACTTCAATGCGCACCCCGGTGAGTCATTTGCCTCTGAACTTTTAACTTTTTGTGCGGAACAGTCATGGTCGTGTGTAGACTTAGAACTCATGCCGTCGGGCAGTCATACGTTTGTCAGTGACGCGCACGGCTGTCAGCGCTGGTTCGACCACTGTCTTGTGACAAGTGCCGCGCGGCACTGCGTGTCCGCGGCCTCTGTGTTATATAATACATATTGGTCTGATCATTACCCTGTAGCTATACAATGTAATTTTAATTTACTTAAGCCTAAGATTGCGATACCTACTATTTCTATAAATAGAATAGTCTGGGGTGAACGTGACTCGACTCAAATATCGAAATTTAAAAATGCATGTCACTCAAGACTTCGTGAAATTGATTTTCCTTCAGAATTAAGAAGCTGCTCAGATAATATGTGTTGTAACAAAGATCACAAAATTCTGTTAGATAACATGTATGACGAGATTATTTGTACACTGTCGGAGGCCGCTATATGTAGTTATAATGCTATCGAAAAGCGTAGAGGTAAATACATTACCGGGTGGAATAAGCACGTCCGCGGCGCTCATGAGAGGGCTCGGCTATGTTTTCAGGCTTGGTTGTATGGGGGTAGGCCCGGGGCTGGCCGTCTTTATAATGATATGTGTGAAACTAGGCGCGCATTTAAGTCAAAATTAAAATGGTGTCAGAATAATCAACAACAAATAAAACTGGATATTATTGCTGAACTTCACTCAAAAAAGAAATTCGGTCAGTTCTGGAAAAACACCAATAAAATGAATCATAAGCCGGGTCTGCCCGTCAGCGTGGCGGGAGTGCACGAGCCTAGTGAGATCGCCACTATGTTCTCCCACCACTTCAGGGTGGACTCGCCTCTGGGACCCGCGCGGCAGGTGCTCGTTGCTGAGGATTGTGGTGAGCGGAGTGTTAATTTCACTACGAAGGAAGTGCGTGCAGTGATCAAGGGCATGGTGAGGGGTAAATCCCCGGGTCACGGCAGCCTTAGCATCGAGCACCTGCAGCACGCAGGTGTTCATCTACCCAGAGTGCTTGCTATGTTTTTTACCCTGTGTCTGGGCCACTCCCATTTGCCCGATAATCTAATGCGTACTATAGTTGTACCAATTATCAAAAATAAAACAGGTGATACGTCAGATGTAAACAACTATAGACCAATCTCTCTAGCCACAGTGGTCGCCAAAGTGCTGGACAGTCTGCTTGGACAGCACCTGGAAAAACACGTCTCGCTAAACGACGCGCAGTTCGGTTTCAGACCCGGGCTTTCCACCGAGAGTGCTATCCTGTGCCTCAAGCAGACTGTACGGTATTACACGAGTAGAAAGACCCCAGTCTATGCATGCTACCTCGATTTATCGAAAGCATTCGATCTTGTATCGTATGATATTCTATGGGGTAAATTGAGGGATGAAACTTGTCTACCTGGGGAGATTGTGCTGTTATTTATGCACTGGTACAAGAATCAAAAGAATTTTGTAAGATGGGCAGGCTCTCTATCGGGGGAGTATAGGCTGGAATGCGGGGTGAGGCAGGGGGGGCTGACCTCTCCTATGCTTTTCAGCCTGTACGTCAACCGGCTGATCGATGAGCTCAGCAGCACCGGGATAGGATGTCATATAGATGGAGTGTGCGTGAATAACATCAGCTACGCAGATGATATGGTGCTGCTGAGCCCGTCGATTGGTGCCTTACAAAAGCTCCTCGACATATGTGAGTCCTATGCGGTGGCTCATGGGCTCAAATACAACGCGAAAAAGAGTGAAGTAATGATTTTCAGGCCGGACAACAGGCGATACTCATTCGTTCCGAATTTCACTCTAAGTGGTACGGTTCTAAGTAAAGTCGTGAGGTTTAAGTATTTGGGCCACTGGGTCACCGAGGACCTTAAGGATAGTGTGGATATCGAAAGGGAGCGCAGAGCGCTGTCTGTCCGATGTAACATGTTGGCCCGCAGGTTTTCACGGTGTACGGGGACTGTCAAAGTTGCGCTTTTTAAAGCGTACTGTCAGTCCTTTTACACCTGCAGCCTGTGGGTTAACTATACACAGCGGGCATACAGCGATCTGCGCGTCCAATACAATAATGCGTTCCGGGTGCTGGCGGGGCTGCCGCGCTACTGCAGCGCCTCCGCGATGTTCGCGGCGGCTGGCACGGACGGCTTTGCGGCCATCATGCGCAAGCGGTGCGCATCTATCATGCGCCGCACGCGCGACAGCCCCAACACCATCCTGCGCGCGCTAGCGGACCGGTGGGATTCTCCGATGCTGGCTCGCTGGATACGGATGCACGCAGTCATTTAGTGATTTGGCACCATCATCGGGTAGTCCACCCGGACCGATCCCGTGTTTGTTTGTTTTTGTTATGTTATTTTATTACTAACATTAGTTTTGTAAGCTCGCATTTTTTACTAACAAATATGGATGTAATCTCATGAGGAATCTGAAATAAATGATTATTATTATTTCCTTTATTTATCTTCTTACACATTAGTTACATTTTTAAATATTTCTTAACAAAAAAAATTAAAAAAAAACATTTAAAAATATAAAACATAGTAGCCCACCGGCATCAGGAACAGGGTCCGAGCTACCGGTGGTCAGGGCTCTTGAGAGAGGAACCTCCTAACGATACGCGCCGTGTCCAGAAGTACTGCTTTCTGAATCAAGCCCTTGATCCAGCTGCCAAGCGAGAGCCTCCTCAGATGTTGGTCGAGGGTATTGGCTATTAAGCCATTGGCCGACACGACTATCGGCACAATGACTGCTGTACTCACGTCCCATATGTCGACAACCTCGTGAGCCAGATCTAGATATTTGAATTGTTTATCTTTCTCTGCTTTCACGAGGTTCTCGTCATGCGGAACCGTTATATCAACAATCATTGCGCGACGCTCCAATCGATCTATCACCACAATGTCAGGTTTATTTGCAACAATAGTCCTGTCAGTGACGATAGATCGATCCCAATACAACGTGATATTACCATCATCGAGAACTGGGTCGGGCACATACTTATAGTATGGCACTTCTGATTCCACAAGGTTGTACTTCAAAGCAAGTTGCTGGTGGATAATCCTGGCAACGAGGTTGTGTCTATGTAAGTACTCTCCGTTAGCCAGACGAGAACACCCAGAAATAATGTGTCGGATCGATTCTACCGGACGGTGGCATGCCCGACATATGTCAACCGTGCCATCCTTCACAATGTATTTCCGGTAGTTATTCGTCATCATAACTTCGTCCATTATTGCACAGACAAAACCTTCGGTTTCCCCGAATAGGTCACCGAAACGCAGCCAAGCTACGGACGCTAAGAAGTCTACATCGGGTCCGTGTAGAGCCCGATAAAAGCGTCCGTGAAGCTCCTTGCCCTGCCATACCTCCTTGCGATCATTAGTGTCTAATACTCTAGGTTTGCGCCAGTTCTCGTTAGCCAGGGAGAGCGGGGTGAGGCCCTTGTCCACTGAGACCACATCTCGGTGCACCCCCACGTCAGCCTCTAGGAAGTATTCCCTGAGACTGCATACCTCACGGTTGTGCAGGCTGGTCTTAACATTTAAGAAGCCACGACCCCCACACTTCCGCGGGATATACAGTCTCATCACCGACGACCGTGGGTGATGCATTCGATTTGCGGTCAGCAGTACACGGACCCTCCTATCCAGGGCATCAAGTTCCATCTGAGTCCATTTGAGTATGCCGAAAGAATACATCAAAACCGACATGACCCAACCGTTGAAGGCGCGCACCTTGTTTCCGCCTGACAAAAGACTACTTAGTACCTTATTCAGGCGGCCAAAGAAGCGCTCCCTCAACGATTGTTTCATGTCAGCAGCATTGATACCTAATGCTTCCGACATACCCAAATACTTGTAGGTTTCTGTTGAGGAGAGGGATCTAAGGTGTATGGAATCCGAGAGTTGAGTTCCCAAGGATTCCATAATCTCCCCTTGCTTCACATGCATGACTGCACATTTGTCCACACCAAATTCCATCCTGATGGAGCTACTGAAAGTTTCCGTTACCTTCAGTAGCTTCATCAGTTGCAAATTGTTGGGGGCATAGAGTTTCAGATCATCCATGTAAAGAAGGTGAGATATGACCTGACCATCTCTCCTCAACCGATAGCCTAGACCTGAACCCTCCAGCAGTGTGCTGAGAGGGTTCAAGGCTATACAAAACCACAATGGACTCAGACTATCACCCTGGAATATACCGCGCTCGATCCTTATCGGTTCGCTGTTTCCCTGGATCTGTCTACATCCTGGATAGCGAAGGACCGTTCTCCAGTGCCCCATACATGACGTCAGGAAGGTACGCAGAGTTGCATCAACTTTATACAACTCCAGCACCCTCATGAGCCATGTATGAGGCACAGAATCATAGGCCTTCTTATAATCTATCCAACATGTAGACAGATCCCTTCGGGAGCGGCGAACCTGTTGGCTAACAGCCATATCTATGAGGAGTAGCTCCTTAGTACCGCGGGAACCATTCCTACATCCATTCTGAGAGGCAGACATGATAGAATTACTATCAATATGATGGTTGATTTTAGCTCTCAAAATGGATGTAAGAACTTTATAGACCGTTGGTAAACAAGTAATTGGTCTATAATTTTTGGGCTCCGCAGTACTACCTGATTTATGGAGCAGGTGGGTAATTCCTGTCGTCAAGAACTGGGGCAGCGACCCTGACTCTAAGGCTAATTGAAACTGGGATGCCAAGCGAACGTGCGATCTCTGGAACCATTTGATCCAGAAGTTGTGCAGTCCATCCGGTCCTGGAGATTTCCAGTTAGGCAACGGACGGACTGCACAAGCTACGTCTTGGGGGCTGATGATGATTGCCCCCATTTCAGGTATTGGATCACACGCTCGTTCGACCTCCCGTATCCAATCACCCTCAGTGTGACTGACAGGCACCGACCAAATGCTGCGCCAGAAAGAACACATGGCGTTATCATCCGGTAGACGCGTGTCAGTCACACCTTGGTCCGGTCGCTCCCAAGCCCTATATACCCACCTTTCATCGCTTTGGAATGTGCGATTTTGAGTATATCGTTCCACTCGCCGCTTGTACCGACGAATACGGCTTGCCCATGCACAGATCTTCTGCTTCAGGAAGTCGATACGCTCTGTGACACGGGCCAAATAGTCTCGAAAATTAACATCAGTTCCTGAGAATGCCCGCCTCACAAAGCGCATCACTCTAGGTCGAGTATTGCCCTCCCTGAAGCAGATTAACTTGCCGATGAGTGCTCTAGCCTCACCGATACGTCGCTCAATCCTGCACTGCCAAGCTGGAACAGCTAATTTTGGTCGTGTAGCTCTATCGTTGTTGGGAAATTTGACGTGAGCTACACGACATGCCGCTACAGCTCCACAGTACAATATTGAGTGGGTATCGGCGAGGTCTTTGCTGGTGTCAAAGCAGTTTGACAGCTGCGAATCTAGAGCACACATCAGCGCCTTGTTTTTCTTGTGCATAGGCAAACGAGGTAGACGTGGCCTAAGCTCAGGCGGTGTGGAACGATACTCCCGGAATGCACTCTCCAAAGCGCTCCTCAATTGTGCGTTGCACTGGGTACTCACAGATATAACTTCATCATCATCCCCTTCACCACCGCGGTCGGACCGCGGCGAAGCAATGGTAACATTTTGCAACTGTACCGCGGTCATTGGTGAAGCAGGCGTAACTAGGTTACTCCGTGATTCGGAGCGTAGTCGATCAAGTACGGTGTCATCCAACATATGGTTACGCTGGATGACACGCACCTGATCCGACAGTCGTTGCGCCGACACGCTGACACCTGGCTCAAGTACCTGAAACAGAGAGAGCATCCGACCACGGTACGCAGTCAAGTTGCTTCCCCCCTCAGTAGCCCCATAATATGCGCGCATGACTTGTTCATTAATGGACTGAGTCCATCGCATGCGCGACACATTTCCACTGGCAGCGGGGACCCTGTTCGGGGCCGGTTGGCCTCGAGGTCCCAAGCCCGCTGGTGGCCGTCCTCTTCCTCGTCGTCGTGGTGATGGTGGTGGAGTCGACGGCGGGGAGAAAAACTCGTCGCTCGAGCTCGACGCAACTGCAGCGACCGGCGACACGGTGCTCACGGATGTGGCGCGTCGCGGCGGCTGCGAGGCGGAGCTGAGCGACGAGCCCGGAGATGGTGTGTGTGCCTCTTGTAACTGTTTGGCTCGGCTTCTTGTAATCATTGGTGACTTATGACAATTGTTTTTCGGTGTGTTTTCCCCTATTTTCCATTTTTGGTGTGTTCCATATAATTTCTTTTGTTGTTATAAGTTTTTTTTTTCTTTTCTTCATTATTTCTTTCAATTAATTCGTTTCGTTGGGGTAATTTGGTAAAAATATTATTATTATTTCCTTTATTTATTTTATAACACACTTATTACATTTTTAAATATTTCTTAACAAAAACTATATAAAAAACATTTAAAAATATAAAAAATAGTGGTCCGCCGGTAGCGGGAGCAGGGTCCAAGCTACCGGTGGTTAGGGCTCCAGAGACAAGAACCTCCTCACAATACGAGCCGTATCGAGGAGTACTGCCTTCTGAATCAGGCCCTTGATCCAACCGCCTAAGGAGAGCTTCGAAAGATGGTCATCGAGGCTCTTGGCTATAAGGCCATTGGCCGTCACGACGATCGGCACAATGATAGCCGAGTTCACATGCCACATGTCGACAACCTCGTGTGCCAAGTCGAGATATTTTATTTGTTTCTCTTTCTCAGCTTTCACGAGGTTCTCGTCATGCGGGATGGTAACATCGACTATCATTACGCGGCGCGCTGATCGGTCTATCACTACTATGTCAGGCTTATTGGCGACAATAGTCCTGTCAGTAATGATAGACTGATCCCAGTACAGCGTGACATGGTTTTTCTCGAGAACTGGGTCGGGCACATACTTGTAGTACGGTACCTCAGATTCCACAAGTTTATATTTCAAGGCAAGTTGCTGGTGAATAATCCTGGCTACTTGGTTGTGCCTGTGCAAGTACTCGCCGTTAGCCAGACGAGAACAACCAGAAATAATATGTCTGATGGACTCACCCGGACGGTGACATGCCCGACACACGTCAACCGTCCCGTCCTTCATAATATATTTCCGATAGTTGTTCGTCAACATAACTTCGTCCATAATCGCACAGACAAAACCTTCAGTTTCTCCAAAGAGGTCGCCGAAGCGTAACCAGGATACGGACGCTAGAAAATCTACATCGGGCCCATGAAGAGCCCGGTAGAAGCGCCCGTGAAGCTCCTTGCCTTGCCATACTTCCTTGCGGTCATCGGTAGTAAGTACTTCAGGTTTGCGCCAGTTCTCTTTAGCCATGGACAGCGGGGTGAGTCCCTTGTCCACTGCGACCACATCTCGGTGCATACCCACCTCGACTTTTAAAAAATATTCTCTGAGACTGCACATCTCGCGGTTGTGAAGGGACTTCGCGTTTAAAAACCCTCGACCCCCGCACTTCCGCGGGATGTACAGCCTCATCACTGATGATCGTGGGTGATGCATCCGGTTTGCGGTAAGCAGTGTACGAACTCTCCTATCCAGGGCATCGAGTTCGGTCTGAGTCCATTTGAGTACGCCGAAAGAGTACATTAAAACCGGCATGACCCAACCGTTGAAAGCGCGCACCTTGTTTCCGCCTGAAAGAAGGCTATTTAATACCTTGTTCAGGCGTCCAAAGAAGCGCTCCTTCAACGATTGCTTCATGTCAGTTACGTTAATGCCTAACGCTTCCGACATACCCAAATACTTATAGCTTTCGGATGAGGAGAGGGATCTCAGGTGTATGAAATCCGAGAGCTGAATTCCCTCGGATTCCATAATCTCCCCTCGCTTTACATACATGACTGCACATTTGTCCACACCAAATTCCATCCTGATGGCGCTACTGAAAATTTCAGTTACTTTCAGTAGCTCCATCAGTTGCAATTTGTTGGGGGCAAAGAGTTTCAGATCATCCATGTAAAGAAGGTGAGATATGACCTGACCACCTCTCCTCAACCGGTAGCCTAGACCTGAATCCTCCAGCAATGTGCTCAGAGGATTCAGGGCTAGACAGAACCATAGTGGGCTCAGACTGTCGCCCTGGAATATTCCCCGTTTAATCCATACAGGTTCATCATTCCCCTGGATCTGTCGACATCCTGGATATCGAAGGACCGTCCTCCATTGCCCCATACACGACTCAAGGAAGGCGCGTAGAGTTGCATCTATCTTGTACAACTCCAGCACCCTCATGAGCCATGTATGTGGCACCGAGTCGTAGGCCTTCTTATAATCTATCCAGCATGTAGACAGATCCTTGCGGGATCGACGAACCTGTTGGCTAATGGCCATGTCGATGAGGAGTAGCTCCTTAGTACCGCGGGACCCATTCCTACATCCATTTTGAGAGGCAGACATAATGGAGTTTTTGTCAATGTGTGTATTAATTTTAGCTCTCAAAATGGATGTAAGAAGTTTATAGACCGTAGACAAACACGTGATCGGTCTATAATTTTTGGGTTCCGCGGGACTACCTGACTTATGGAGCAGGTGGGTAACGCCTGTTGTTAAAAACTGCGGTAAGGACCCAGACTCTAAGGATGACTGGAATTGGGATGCCAGGCAAGTGTGTGAACTACTAAGCCATTTGAGCCAGAAGTTGTGCAGTCCGTCCGGTCCCGGTGACTTCCAGTTCGGTAACGGACGAACTGCTCTGGCTATATCTAAAGGTGTAATCAAAATTGGCTCCATTTCTGGGATAGGTTCACACACTCGTTCGACATCACGCATCCAGTCAGCCTCAGTATGACAGACGGGCACCGACCAGATGCTGCGCCAGAAAGAACTCGTAGCAGCATCATCCGGGCGGCACACGTCTGTCATATTTAGCTCGGGTCGCTCCCAAGCTCTGTATACCCACCTCTCATCGCTCTGGAACATGCGATTCTGTGAGTACCGATCAACCCGCCGCTTATACCTCCGAATACGGTTCGCCCATGCATAAACTTTCTGCTTCAGGAAGTCGATGCGCTCTGTGACACGGGACATGTATTCTTGAGGACTGATTCCAGTCCCCGAGAATGCCCGCCTCACAAAGCGCATCACACGTGGTCGTGTATTGCCCTCCCTGAAGCAGTGTAGTTTGCCGATGAGTACCCTGGCCCCGTCGATGCGGCGCTCGATCCTGCGCTGCCAGGCTGGTACAGCTGGTTTTGGTCGAGTAGCTACGTCACAATTTGAGAACTTGACGTTAGCTAAACGACATGCCGCAACAGCCCCACAGTACAGGATCGAGTGTGTATCAACGAGGTTCTTGCTACTCTCGAATATATTCTCGAGTTGCGAGTCCAAGGCACACACCAGCGCCCTATTTTTATTATGCATGGGTAACCGTGGTAATCGGGGCCTAAGTTCGGTAGGAGTGGATCGATATTCACGAAGCGCATCTTCCAGAGCGCTCCTCAATCGGTCGTTGCACTGGCTACTTACCACAGCAACCCTATCATCTTCCTCTACAACAGCTGGGTTGAACCGCGGCGGGGTTGCGTCAATAACTGACGCTTGCACCGCGGTTTGTGCCGGAGTTAAAACGATACGGTTGCTCAGTACCTCTGAGCGCAGCCTATCAAGTACGGCGTCGTCCAACATGTGATTGCGTTGGATGACCCGCACCTGATCCGACAGTCGTTGGGCCGAAACGTTGACGGTTGGTTCAAGTACCTGGAACAGAGACAGCATCCCAACACGGTACGCAGTGAGGTTAGTTCCCCCCTCTGTAGACCCGTAGTATGCGCGCATGACGTTCTCGTTAATGGAATGAGTCCATCTCATGCGCTGCACACAACCACCGGCAGCGGGGACCCGGCTCGGGGCCGGATGGCCCCTAAGTCCCAAGCTTCTCGGTGGCCGGCCTCTCCCCTGCCGACGTACAGGTGTTGGCGACGTCGGCGGAGAGAAATACTCGTCGCTCGAGCTCGACGCAACTGCCACTGCCGGTGTCACAGCACTCACGATGGGGCTGGATTCCGGCGGCGGCGAGGCGGAGCTGAGCGACGGGTCCGGAGGTGGTAGGCGTGCGCGTCGGTAGGCTGCTATCGTAATCATTTTTCGGTTATCATCTTGTATCTTATATGTAATTTTCAGTGCTTGACATTTTTGACGACGCCGTTGACAGGCGTCATATTTTTATCAACTGTATTTAAATTTCTTTTTGGTTTCCAAATTTTCTGTTTTATATTCTGATATTTCCTTTGGTATCTTTAGGTAACTAATATAAATACTTTTGTATTAAAACGAATATTAATATTAAAATAAAATAAAATAAAATTGTTCGATGATGTAACCAGTGATTGACGTACGGGGTTGCCAGTTGCCAGTTGCCTTTATTATTATCTCCTTTATTCATCTTTCTACTTACTTTAAATATTTTTAAACATTTCTTAAAAAAACTATATAAAAAAACATTTAAAAATATAAAAAATAGTGGTCCGCCGGTAGCGGGAGCAGGGTCCAAGCTACCAGTGGTTAGGGTTCCAGAGACAGGAACCTCCTCACAATACGAGCCGTATCGAGGAGTACTGCCTTCTGAATCAGGCCCTTGATCCAACCGCCTAAGGAGAGCTTCGAAAGATGGTCGTCGAGGCTCTTGGCTATAAGGCCATTGGCCGTCACGACGATCGGCACAATGATAGCCGAGTTCACATTCCACATGTCGACAACCTCGTGGGCCAAGTCGAGATATTTTATTTGTTTCTCTTTCTCAGCTTTCACGAGGTTCTCGTCATGCGGGATGGTAACATCGACTATCATTACGCGGCGCGCTGATCGGTCTATCACTACTATGTCAGGCTTATTGGCGACAATAGTCCTGTCAGTAATGATAGACTGATCCCAGTACAGCGTGACATGGTCTTTCTCGAGAACTGGGTCGGGCACATACTTGTAGTACGGTACCTCAGATTCCACAAGTTTATATTTCAAGGCAAGTTGCTGATGAATAATCCTGGCTACTTGGTTGTGCCTGTGCAAGTACTCGCCGTTAGCCAGACGAGAACAACCAGAAATAATATGTCTGATGGACTCACCCGGACGGTGGCATGCCCGACACACGTCAACCGTCCCGTCCTTCATAATATATTTCCGGTAGTTGTTCGTCAACATAACTTCGTCCATAATCGCACAGACAAAACCTTCAGTTTCTCCAAAGAGATCGCCGAAACGTAACCAGGACACGGACGCTAGAAAATCTACATCGGGCCCATGAAGAGCTCGGTAGAAGCGCCCGTGAAGCTCCTTGCCTTGCCATACTTCCTTGCGGTCATCGGTAGTAAGTACTTCAGGTTTGCGCCAGTTCTCTTTAGCCATGGACAGCGGGGTGAGTCCCTTGTCCACTGCGACCACATCTCGGTGCATACCCACCTCGACTTTTAAAAAATATTCTCTGAGACTGCACATCTCGCGGTTGTGAAGGGACTTCGCGTTTAAAAACCCTCGACCCCCGCACTTCCGCGGTATGTACAGCCTCATCACCGATGATCGTGGGTGATGCATCCGGTTTGCGGTAAGCAGTGTACGAACTCTCCTATCCAGGGCATCGAGTTCGGTCTGAGTCCATTTGAGTACGCCGAAAGAGTACATTAAAACCGGCATGACCCAACCGTTGAAGGCGCGCACCTTGTTTCCGCCTGAAAGAAGGCTATGTAATACCTTGTTCAGGCGTCCAAAGAAGCGCTCCTTCAACGATTGCTTCATGTCAGTTACGTTAATGCCTAACGCTTCCGACATACCCAAATACTTATAGCTTTCGGTTGAGGAAAGGGTTCTCAGGTGTATGGAATCCGAGAGCTGAATTCCCTCGGATTCCATAATCTCCCCTTGCTTTACATACATGACTGCACATTTGTCCACACCAAATTCCATCCTGATGGCGCTACTGAAAGTTTCAGTTACTTTCAGTAGCTCCATCAGTTGCAATTTGTTGGGGGCAAAGAGTTTCAGATCATCCATGTAAAGAAGGTGAGATATGACCTGACCACCTCTCCTCAACCGGTAGCCTAGACCTGAATCCTCTAGCAATGTGCTCAGAGGATTCAGGGCTAGACAGAACCAAAGTGGGCTCAGACTGTCGCCCTGGAATATTCCCCGTTTAATCCATACAGGTTCATCGTTCCCCTGGATCTGTCGACATCCTGGATATCGAAGGACCGTCCTCCATTGCCCCATACACGACTCAAGGAAGGCGCGTAGAGTTGCATCTATCTTGTACAACTCCAGCACCCTCATGAGCCATGTATGTGGCACCGAGTCGTAGGCCTTCTTATAATCTATCCAGCATGTAGACAGATCCTTGCGGGATCGACGAACCTGTTGGCTAATGGCCATGTCGATGAGGAGTAGCTCCTTAGTGCCGCGGGACCCATTCCTACATCCATTTTGAGAGGCAGACATAATGGAGTTTTTGTCAATGTGTGTATTAATTTTCACTCTCAAAATGGATGTAAGAAGTTTATAGACCGTAGACAAACACGTGATCGGTCTATAATTTTTGGGTTCCGCGGGACTACCTGACTTATGGAGCAGATGGGTAACGCCTGTTGTTAAAAACTGCGGTAAGGACCCAGACTCTAAGGATGACTGGAATTGGGATGCCAGGCAAGTGTGTGAACTACTAAGCCATTTGAGCCAGAAGTTGTGCAGTCCGTCCGGTCCCGGTGACTTCCAGTTCGGTAACGGACGAACTGCTCTGGCTATATCTAAAGGTGTTATCAAGATTGGCTCCATTTCTGGGATAGGTTCACACACTCGTTCGACATCACGCATCCAGTCAGCCTCAGTATGACAGACGGGCACCGACCAGATGCTGCGCCAGAAAGAACACGTGGCAGCATCATCCGGGCGGCACACGTCTGTCATATTTAGCTCGGGTCGCTCCCAAGCTCTGTATACCCACCTCTCATCGCTCTGGAACATGCGATTCTGTGAGTACCGATCAACCCGCCGCTTATACCTCCGAATACGGTTCGCCCATGCATAAACTTTCTGCTTCAGGAAGTCGATGCGCTCTGTGACACGGGACATGTATTCTTGAGGACTGATTTCAGTGCCCAAGAATGCCCGCCTCACAAAGCGCATTACCCGTGGTCGTGTATTGCCCTCTCTGAAGCAGTATAGTTTGCCGATGAGTACCCTGGCCCCGTCGATGCGGCGCTCGATCCTGCGCTGCCAGGCTGGTACGGCTGGTTTTGGTCGAGTAGCTACGTCACAATTTGGGAACTTGACGTTAGCTAAACGACATGCCGCAACAGCCCCACAGTACAGGATCGAGTGTGTATCAACGAGGTTCTCGCTACTCTCGAATATATTCTTGAGTTGCGAGTCCAAGGCACACACCAGCGCCCTATTTTTATTATGCATGGGTAACCGTGGTAATCGGGGCCTAAGTTCGGTAGGAGTGGATCGATATTCACGAAGCGCATCTTCCAGAGCGCTCCTCAATCGGTCGTTGCACTGGCTACTTACCACAGCAACCCTATCATCTTCCTCTACAACAGCTGGGTTGAACCGCGGCGGGGTTGCGTCAACAACTGACGCTTGCACCGCGGTTTGTGCCGGAGTTAAAATGATACGGTTGCTCAGTACCTCTGAGCGCAGCCTATCAAGTACGGCTTCGTCCAACATGTGATTGCGTTGGATGACCCGCACCTGATCCGACAGTCGTTGGGCCGAAACGTTGACGGTTGGTTCAAGTACCTGGAACAGAGACAGCATCCCAACACGGTACGCAGTGAGGTTAGTTCCCCCCTCTGTAGACCCATAGTATGCGCGCATGACGTTCTCGTTAATGGAATGAGTCCATCTCATGCGCTGCACACAACCACCGGCAGCGGGGACCCGGCTCGGGGCCGGATGGCCCCTAAGTCCCAAGCTCCTCGGTGGCCGGCCTCTCCCCTGCCGACGTACAGGTGTTGGTTGTATTATTATTATTAATATTTCATAATGAATGGGAGGAAAATAATAAATCACTAGCAATAATTATGAGTTATTACACGACAGGGCTGTACTAATATTAACCAAAGTTTAAGTTTATCAAAGGAGACGTGTTTTAGTAGAAAAGCTTTTAAATGTTTGTGTTAATTAGTGTTTAATTTTAAAATATTGCTAAGAATCTACCTACCTTTATAGTTCAGGTAACGTTCAACTGTGATTAATTTGTTACGCAATAGGCTTGCCACTATTACTTGGGTCTTAAGAATTACTAGCGGAATGTACGTACTATATCGTACACCTCTGCCTAACTCTTCAGGGATTACAGGCGTGATGTTATGTTATGCTGTTTGTTTATTTGTCTTCTTGTTTATGGTGTTAAGTTTCCTGTGATCGCAAAGATCCATATTTGAGGATTACACCAGCCCGGGTGATCTTCAAAATTAAGCAACGTTTGCAATTGTGAGCCGTCAGTCCTCCATTTTTTTCACACACACATCCAAAATGAGATATTCTAAATTAATCAACAATTTCAACTTGCAGTCAAAAAATCAATTTTGAAATAATTTTTTGGTTTTTTGACAGCACGGTCTGCGCAGTGGCTGAGCGATTGGCGTGTTGCGTGTTCGATTATTGCACGGAACAAATATTTGTATTTTACATGTAGTTATTCCGGGTTTGGCAGTTTGTGTATGTTAGTTTAAATGGACAGGAGAAATTCCTAGTGCGGGGCAACGTTTATTTAAATAAAATCAATTACCAACACGTCTTACAAGATTCAAAACCAAAACATATCAAACAAATAAACCAAGAAATGTTAGGACGACAAAAACGCCCACTAAAGGGTAGGTAAAAGAACCAAATGTGACCAACACACGTGTCTACTCTACAAACCGTTTAAACATTAGGTGCCGTCTACCTGAATCATTCCATCCTAACTATGATTACAACACTGATTTCCCTCGGGCGACTGGACAATTTCAGTGTGACACAATGAAAAATAACCGGTTGTCTGAAAAAAACTGAATCATCTTGTTTTCAGCCCTTTCAGCGGCGCCATTCAAGAATGAACGAATAAAAAATTCATTCAATGTGTTTTTTGTACAAAGGAAAGTTGCTTGTTTAAAAATTGGTGACAGTTTTAATGGATTGTTTGAAACTAAGCGATTTAAGATACAGTGCTTTCTCAGTTACATTACGAGGCCTAAGTCTGCTATTTTTATAAATTCGTCATTCCAACACGATCCCATTGTCATTTGCTAAAAGTTCGTAATCTGCTAAATTCATAATGGTCGATTATTGGTCGGTCAATGGTCTCGTAACAGAATTGTGTTATAATGGCATTGTCGTATTGCCATTATAATAAAACCCGTTAGTAGAAATGATTTTCGAGAAACTACTACTAAAGAACATTTATTCATGCCAGATATCATTTATATATTTTTACATATTATTTATTATTTATCATATTACCATTATATGCCATTTCTTTCAATGGAGTGTCAGTGGTTGACCATTGGAAAGTCATAACGACGCCTTTATATTAGTAGATTACCAAACTTGTCAAAATCAACAATTATGAAATCAATGATAGACCATTCTGACACAATTGTAATAGCAGACTTGTGGCCCAGCCCCCGTAGCATGACCACCGTAGACAAGGATTTCTTTGACGGAAGAATCGACAAAATGACAGATAGTGCAAAGATATCTGTCATTGTGTCGACACAATCTGTCATTTTGTCGATTCTTCCGTCATAAACCTTATAGCAACGAATTAAGGTCACTTTTTCAAAATCAGAGATCTAATTACGATAAATGACAGTACTTGAGAAGCTCGAAGGAGCTCGTGGGTAAACAATAACTATCGGTTAAGCTGCGCTTTCCTAGTTTGGTCCGTGGATAGGTGACCACCCATTACATACAGAGTTACATCCGTGCCTTGAAAAGCACGTTACGTCGTTGTTCCCAGCTGTCAGTTGTAGCTTTTTGACAGTCGTCACAGGTCAGTAGGTCGAAAGTCTGACAACCAGTCTTACTAAGGGCTGTCGTATTACCTTGTACTAACTGGGTTGTGGAGGTTAGATAGGCAGTCGCTTCATATAAAATACTGGTGCTATTGAGAAATAACTGATGGGAAAACCTAATAAGACTTCGCCCGACCTGGGAATCGAATCCAGGACCACAAAAAATATTACAAATACTGATTGATAATGCTAATTGGTCTGTTGCTCAGTATCAGCTCTAAACTCAACAAATATTGGCGCAGGATTTGCGTAGTTAGTAAATAATAATTTACAAAGCGATCAACAGTAGGTGGCGCCCCCAAGCGTCAGTATCCAGGAAATATAACATGAATGTGCTTTACCGTTAATTAGCTATAAAGCGCGGTCGCCCATGGCTGCAATATGTTGTGTCGATAGTGTTGGGCACTTTCTAATTTTACGAATATCGACAAAATATGATTTTTTGTTGATTAAAATCCATTTTGTTCTCAGGTTCAGATGAAGGAAAAGCAGCTGCCTGGAGCCTGATTTTGTGCAATAATGGCAATAAGCTTGCCCTCTTTTACAAATGCCAAAAAAACATAACTTTCGAAATATAATATGTAAGAATATTATACAGGGTGTAAATAGAAGCCGTCAACCAAGCATTCTGTACATCAAACTATGTAACTCTATCCAAAAATTATTTCTGGGAAACGACTTCTTTTTTTGGGGTGAAAAAGTACGTTTTACGGTAGGATTCAATATAACGTACTTAAAACATTGTGCTGATGGATGGATTGAATAGTACGGGGGTCGTGGAGGTGTTTAAAGTAAAGTTCTTATATACAGGGTGTAAACAGATCCTTCACATAGCCGTCAACCAAGCATTCTGTACATCAAATTAAGTCACTTTACGCAAAAAAAATTGCTGGAAATCGACTTTTTTTTTGGGGTGAAAAATCACGTTTTACGGTAGGACTTGATGAAAAGCACTCAAAGCATTGTGCTGATGGATGGATTGAATAGTACGGGGGTCGTGGAGGCGTGTAAAGTTAAAATCTTACGTTAAAAACATGAATTTAAAAAAGTTGGAACTTTGACCCCCCAATATCTCCGTAACTAGAAGGTTTCAACAAAAAAATGATCGCTAAGAAGGGGAGAACAAGAGCCTCTAGGTTATGTTACACCCTTTATACTTTCTCTAGTATTTCTTAATTCCATGACTGTCTCATGCTAGGTTATCATTAGTTAGTCACCATCATCATTCTCTTGCCCTTATCCCAATTCATTTGGAGTCGGCACAGCATGTTTTCTTCTTCCATACTTCGCTATTACTCGTCATCTCATCAGACACCTCCTTTCTTGCTATATCCTCCTTCAAACAGTCCATACATCGTTTCTTTGGTTTTTCTCTACTCTTATCCCGCCTCTACCCATCCACATTCATACTCAAAACTTTCCTCACGACATTTTTCTTATTGCTCCACATCACAGGCCATACCACGACAACTGATTACCACACAACTTACATGAGTTAGTCGTCGACAAAAATTGGTCCGCTGTTTCGACGGAAGAATCGTCGGCCCATTAGTTGGTTAGAGCGTCGTGCTAATAACGCGAAGGTCGCGGGTTCGATCCCCTCATGGGCCATGTTTTTATTTTTGTTTTTGCATTCAAAATAAGTTTTTTGATTTTACATTTTTTTCTAATTTAAATAGGCAGATATGATAATTAAACTCTAGTAGTAATTATTATTGATACAGGTATCTCTAACTATGTATATTTAATTATTTTACCCAACATAAGATCTTGAATTAGTAATATACCTACCACATACCTAGAATATTGGATTGATTTGATGTAATTATTTTAATTATGAATTTAGACAGTGAGAGATTACTTGAATTGAAATAACTGACTACCTTATGACTTGGTCTAAACGATATACCTGCTTGGCTGCGAGCTGATAATCAAGAGACACCCATTTTGACGACGACATCTACGGAGCAAACAAATTCTTATTACAAAATAAATATATTTAAAAATCAAGCTTTTATTAAAATAAAAAGACGAAAATTACAATTAAAATTAACTAGGTTACACGATACCCCTTGTAAAGACTGGTTATCAGACTTTCGGACCACTGACTTCCTGTAACAACTGTCAAATATCTACAAATGACAGCCGGGACCAACCGCTTAACGTGTTTTCCGAGGCACGGAGGAAACTCGGTATGTAATGGGTGCATGGCTTAACCTGAAGATCGACCCGAGCAGCTGTTATTATCTAGCCAGGGCGTTAGACATAAACTCATAAAAACAAAAGTTGAAAACTAATATAAATACGGTAACTTATAACTAGTAAAAGTTAAAAATTATAAATATCGATGTCATCAAGCTCAGCACTATGAGTTTAGTATTAAATTAATACGCCAGAGGCTAACAAATGCATCGTTTAGAAAACAAACAAGGCCGGGTTTCAGCATAAGCTGTTTATTTCGGCCTAAATCCAGTCACCAGCTTTGGCAGTTAGCGGATATTTCAATAATCCTGATAGTGTAGGTAGGTACTGAAAGATACCAGTCTACGAGCTAGTAGCTTTTAGAACTAGCTCATGCCCACGAAATTTGTCCGCGTTTTATAAAATATGACTTCCCTATTTGAATCGGGTTTTGTTAGCAATTTTTAGGGTTTTTAAATATTTTTACACGAAACCCCAAACCTTTTACTAAAATTTTATTTTTTACTTTATACTATTCGGGAAACTTACAGCTAATATAAACAATGTTCTTAAACAATAAGAATTTGAATGTCATTTACAAGTTTCCACAAATAAACACTTGAAACAATCGAAACATAAAAAAACAACAATAAAAAGGTAGGTACAAAATACTATAACATAGATTAAAACAAAATAAAGCGATCGATTACTATAAACTACAAACTTAAAATTAAATAAATAAAAGTAGCTCTCTCTACTGTACTCCTTATAACATCAGCTATCTGCCAATAAAGTTCCGTCAAAATCGGTCCAGCCTTTTCGGAGATTAGCTGGAACAATTAGACAGACAGACGGACAGAAAGACAAAAATTTTTAAAAAGATTTTCTGTTATAAGTACCGTATGTACTTTCATATGCATTCAGTAAAAAGCTGTTATTTTAAAATTACAAACAAACACTTTAATTTTATTTATTTGTATAAATATCATCATGAGCCTATAGCAGTCCACTGCTGGCCATAGGCCTCCTCAATCAACTGGATTTTCAGCAACTCTCATCCAGTTGCTACCAGCCACCCTGCGAAGATCGTCACTCGACCGAGGCTGAGGGCGTCCCGCCACCCGTGTATAAATATAAATATACATTTATAATAATAGTACATAAATGTGATTTATTGGTAACTTTTGTGTTTCTTGTATTCTATATAAAAACCTGAGAACCTGAGAGACCGCACGGGAGGTCTTGCGTTTATATGTTACCCTGGATGAAGGGGAGATTTTTGACCTCAGATGCAGATGTAGAACAGCAACAATGGGCTAATAAGTCTAGCTAGTACCTGCAGCTTATTATAAAGCACTACTATCGTTTATGATTCCAGTTTTCATTTGTTCGGAACCTAGACGACCTCATACTGAATACAGTATAGTCATATTTCGATAGAATGAATATGCGATGCGTTAAACGCTCGATCACACAAGCATTCGATATTTTGAACACTCGATGTATTGTGTGTACGATAAATTGAGTGAGTGTTCCATTTATTAACCATTCGATGTTATGAATGTTCGAGTATTTAGACGTTCGATTTATAGCGGTCGAACAATTGATATTCGATTATTTGGCATACGATTTGGAATAGTACACCCACATAATGTAGATATGGACCACAATTTTTCAGCAATCAGTGCCATGACAAAAAACTATTCTTTTAATAAATTACGCTTAATTCAAAGTCCTTTGAGAGCCGAATGCAGCCTAGCTAAGTTAAGGTTGTCGTTGGTCTAAAGATCGTAAGCTCAACTGGTTTTGATTGACAGGTACATACTCCAGGTAGATAAGCATTATTCAGCTTATAATGCTTCCATTGCAGGGACACAAGCCTCGTCTCTATTAGAGAGAATGGGCCCAGTGCGAGTTTGTAGATGTCACATAGAAAGGGTGTAAATAGACCCTTAACATAACCGAAAGGCACTTGTTCTCCCCGTCTTTGCGATTTTTTTTTTGTTCTAGACCATACCTGGGGAACCGTCTAGTTACGGAGATATTGGGGGTCAAAGTTCCAACTTTTTCACAAGTTTTTTTTTTTAATACATGTTTTTAATGGAAGATTTTTACTGTACACACCTCCACGACACCCGTACTATTCAATCCACCAACCAGCACAATGCTTTGAGTGCTTTCCATCGAGTCCAGCCTTAAAACATGATTTTTCACCCCAAAAAAAGTCGATTCCCAGCAATAATTTTTGCGTAAAGTTACTTAGTTTGATATACTGAATGCTTGGTTGACGGCTATATGGAGGGTCTGTTTTCACCCTGTATCTTAGAATTTTTTGGTCTAAGATATACCGGTTTCCTCACGATATTTCCTTCAGTGTTATGAGAGCAGTGGTGATGAAATGAATTAGACAAAGTAAGGCATTAACTTATAAAGAATCTTTGTTTTATAAAGTACTGTTCTACAAAAAAAAAATCGATAAAGTGCTTGTACCATTGCCTTGTACTATTTTTGAATACTTTTATGATGTAACAAATAGTGTCTGCACGTGTTTATAAATATAGACAAGAATTTACGATGTTTGAAACGCTGTCCATTAGAGAATATGTTTCTAGAAATAACTCAAACCCAAATTCACTCACTCTTCTGTTTCTTCTACAGTAGGATCCTGATAACTTTGTTGTATTTTAGGATATTTTGTTGTGATCATTTCAATAACTGCCTCATTGGTCTAGTGGTCGCAATTGCGACTGTTGAGCAAGAGGTCCTGGGTTCGATACCCGGGTCGGGCAAATTGTTATTGTGTTTTTACATCAGGATTTCTCAGCAGCAGCCACGGAGTCTGGATTTGTGCCAGGTTGATGGCAAAAGGCTCGCCCCGTATTTCATGGGACTTTAACATATTTGGCGAAATGTGGGTCTACTATTAGTCACACCTCTGCCTAACCCTTCATAACATTTTAATAACTTCTCAGTCAGTCCACGTGTTGGAACTATAATTATTTGATACTATGGTTCTACTACCAACATTCTGTAACCTAAGCCATTACATTAACTAGAGTCTAGACAAAGTTTCACCCACCTTACTGCCCCACACAACCACACCTGCAACACCAATAAGCTTGCCGATACGTTGCCAACTTTGGAGACAAAGTTTACATGTTTAATGTGTCTGCTTGTAATCTCATTGGCACCTGGAACTTGCGAACTAGGGCACGGCAAAGCTGGTTTGTGGTAGAAACGGGTGAGCTGATTACAGACAAAATGTCATAATTTTCCTTGTCAGCCTAACCGTATGCAGCTGTCTACCAGTTTGTTTGACGTCCTCGACAGTAAATAAATGGGTAACGTGATAAAATATCGGCTTGTCAGGATTTATTCCGTTAGGCTCGTCCATCATGTGGGCAGAAGATGGGTTTCGTGCAATGAAAACTCACTGGGTGAGATACACTGTTTCTATTAAACTAACAAATTACAATTTAACATAATAACACGGGACACAATGAATCGGGTCCAGTTCCAGGTCGTCTCAACTCCGCTGCGATCAGGCATTGAATGTCCTCCTCACCTCGAGCTGTAAACATCATGGCTCTGTAGAAGCACGCTGTGGTGAGGGTAGACTTGAAAGTAGGTCGCGTGATGTCACCACTGGCGTACTTGCGATTCATTTTATGTGCGTACCAATGACCGGATCCGACATATATATATAATAGATTATGCCGATGCCTGCTACCTGGATGCTACTGAGGAGCTATTAAATAAGCTTGAGCGCTTGCAAAATTTATGTATTCGCTTTATTTTTGGTCTCCGTAAATATGACCACGTTTCTCACCTTCGCAAAGAACTCAAGTGGCTCCCAATCCGCCTTCGCAGGAACACTAGGATCCTATGTCTCCTCTTCAATATCCTACACAACCCGTCCTATCCTTCTTACCTGCGCGAGCGTTTTTCTTATTCTCGCCCTACGGACGCAATATGTAGATCGCACCTTAGATCCCTACTTAAATCCCATCCTCATAAATCCAGCTATTACTCCTACTCCTTCTCCGTCCATGCTGTAAGGTTGTGGAACTCACTTCCGCCTAGCATTCGTGATTTGAAGAGCATTTCACTGTTCAAAACCAGAGTGAAAGAGCATTACCTTTCCTCTCAATTATAATTTATAATATACATATATATTTTTATTAGTTTATATATCTTAGCATTATGTATTTATGTAAGTATATATTAATATTTACTTTTATGTAAATTAAACTATCAAACTAACTGGCAAAAGAAACGTGGGTAGTCCGGCGGAAAGATGGGCAGACGACCTAGTTGCCATCGGGGGAAAAACCTGGATGAGGCTGGCACAGGACCGTGGGGATTGGCACGAGAAAAGAGAGGCCTATACCCAGCAGTGGGTGAATTCGGGCTGTGGATGATGATAATATTTATATGTATAGTATTATAGGTTAAGTTATTTAAGGCACATATACACACTATTCTCTTCCTTTTTACACACTATCGTTTAAATTTCTTTCTCATTTCTCCTTTTTGCGGGTCTGCTGGCAGAAATTTCATATGAAATAAGCTGTACCCTTGTACTCATATATTATAATGTTATTTTCCTGTGTTGTCTTCTGTGTGTACATAAATAGTTGACTAAATAAATAAATATATTAATGTCAAAATATATTATCATAATAACCGCAATTGTAAATATGAAAGTCTGCGCGGATAGATGGATGAACGTTTGTTACTCTGTCACTCAAAAGCTACGGAACAGATTTCAATGAAACTTGACAGTAATATAGGAAAAATGTTATATTCAACATACAAACCTTGGACCGAAGCTAGTAACATCAAACGTATATCCCGAAGGATGTGCAGACATAAATAAAATAGTAGACCCACATTTCGCACGTTATGAATAAGTTTCAGAATGAACCAATTGCGACTAGGCACAAATCCAGACTAAGAACTGCACATGGAAAAATCTCAAACTAAAAAGAAAAACTCAAGATTAATTGTTCAACAAGACAGCAGTCGCTTTTACACTAACAAGGCAATTCATTTAACTGCATTCGTTTATAATAACCCGTATCTCGTTTGCGTGCTTAAAGTTTTCATAAGCTTCGGTTGCGAGGACACCAACTCAGACAGATAAATATGACGATGTAGTGCCGTTTGTTTTTTTTACGAACTTACTATCGAAAAGGTCGGATAGAAGTGGCTGAAGACTGGCAGTCTTGCAAAGCGTCATCTCGTCGTTGGCGTGACTGCTGTCTACTGATGCCAGATCATAAGTGGGAGATTCTACTCCTTGCTCTTTGCGCTGTTGTTACCACGTCAGCGACGAACTGCTATGTTCCGGCCCAATACTGATGATATAGAAGTTCCCAATACGATAACCACTGCTAGTAAAGGCCGTAGATAAATACCTGAAATATCTGACTTTACTATTATGGATGCTAAAATTTGTTACACTACAGAACGAATATTGATAAAATTTGGCAGACAGATAGTTTATTAGTTTATAACCTGGATTAACACATAGGATATCTGGGAATGTAAAGTTAATTATGTGGCATTACTGATTGAATAAAGGAATGCAAGATGATGGAGTGAGAACAGTGTGTAAAAGACGAATGACGATTGTGAAGACGTTCTGTTGAAAAATATTGAAGATTAAATATAAAAAGTAAAGTTTGTTTGCCCCGTTTTATTTCGGAAATCCCACAATACAGACACTACAGATATGTTTTCCAGTAGTACGATTCCATGGGACAATTACTAAACTCCACTTGGGTGAAGACGCGGGCATAAGCTAGTCCATTCATAAACCATTTTCTCCCAATTGGATGGACAGATAAACGTTGCTTTTAATAATATGCTAGAATTAAGATTTATGTTTGTATGTAAGTTGTCCAGCAGAGCTTATCCCAAATCAGACAGCTTAACTAGCGATACAAAGAACCCAGCATATTAATTTAAAACTTTAATTAAAACAAGGGTCAACGCTGTTGCCTACACATAGTTAACCTTTAGATTAAACGCTTTACCGCAGGGTATTCGTTTATGTCATTTTAATTAACTCTAGTTAAGTTTGAACTGGATTACAACAGTTCTACATGAGTTTTCAAACCCTTTTTTGTTACGGGTAATCTTGGTTTAAATAAGTATACACGGGTATTTTGTACCTTGAATTTGCGAGCTAACTAATGAGAACCTTAACATACTCGTAGTTAGAATAATTGGAATGAAAATTGCTTAGGTACTCGCAGTGTGAGAACGTGTTGATTGCCTAATCTTAATTCCTGTTCTGTATGAGAAAAGGTCTTTGACCCGCAGTGGGATAATTACAGGCCGATAGCGGCAAAACTCATTCCCATTTTCCTGGCAGAAGTCTAGACTTCGAGCTGATACAGAGAGATCCCTACCGAAAAACTCTTATATACCACTTTAGTCGATTTGGGAATAGGACCCAAGTTTCCTGATGGATACCTTCTACACTCAGCGGCCGTATTTATGGCAAAAGGCAGTCTCACTGACACTTTCACTTTATATAAACTTAACATCACGCCTGTAATCGCAGAACGGTTTAGGTCGGACTAAACTGAAGCGAAAACGAGACGAGAGTAGAGATTTGTTGCAAACCACCAATAGAATTTCGTTGTTTGCCCTTCTCGTGTCCGCTTGGCTTTAGTAGAAACGGTTGAACAGTGAGGAGAGATGTCTCGTAATTGTTTAGGCTAGCGGAGACGAGATTAGACGTAAGCGGCGTGTGTTGAGCGGTGTGCTGAGAGCAGCGGCGTGCCGCTTGGCACATCTCCGCACATCTTCGGTGGATATACCCTTTTTTTTTTTGTTTTCGAGGGGAAACCTTCAAAAGGCGACCGGTTTTTAAGTATAAGAACACTTCCCGGTGAAGTGTGGGATTTTTACCGCACTAAAACCACCCCGGTGGTCTCCATCCGCACATGAGAGGAGGCACCATTTCCTCTTAAAAGACCTGTCCGGCGCCCCCTCTGAGCAACGACTGTTAAGGCACATCCCTGGGGCGACTATACAGAGATCTCCCCTAATCGGTGGATATACCCTTTTTTTTTTTTTTTTTTTTTTTTTTTTTAGGATGGGAAATCATCAAATGACCCCCCCGCTCGGGGCGGAGCGGAAGGGAGTGTCAGACTTGTACTGACTAAAACCCATCCATGTTCCTTCTTTGCCCTTTATGTTCCAGGGCCGCGGTATCTCTTTCGAACAGTCCCGCAGCCCTGGCAGGCATCGGCCCGTGCGGACCCCTACGTGGTTGCTGACATCTCTTTGAGGCGCGCGTGGAACACGAACGCGCCGTCGACACGGCCTGTCGTCATAAGACGGCCGGACGGTGAGCTAGCCCATAACTCGCCGTCCACAGGCCCGCGCCTACGGTGGCCGGGGGCCACCACGTGACCCCCGACGCCCAGGGCGTCTCCCGCGGCGGCTGGGACGTGAGGCTCTTTCCCTCTCACGTTCCGCCACCTCCTTCACTAGCATGACTGCTTTGCAGAAGGAGGTGACGGCTTCCCATTCCCTCTCGCTCCGGACCATGGCTTGAACCAGGGCCAGGCGCGAGAGATCGCCGCCGCCAATCGCCTCTACGAGGACACGGCGCTGCTCCGCCCAAGCGGGGCAGACCTCCACAGTGTGCTGCACCGTGTCCTCCGGACGATCCTCACAATGGAAACACCCGGGCGTTTCCGCCCGCCCGATTCGGTGCAGGAACCTCCCGAAACAACCGTGTCCGGTGAGGACCTGCGTCAGGCGGAAGGTGAGGGCGCCGTGGCGCCTCCCTAGCCACTCCTCAAAGAGGGGACTTATCGCCACTATGGTGGCGTGCCCTGCACGGGGTTGCGACAGTCGCTCTCTCCATGTCACCATGAGATCGCGCCGGAGGTCTGTCCGCTGAGCGGCGATTTGCCGCGGCAGCGGAGTTTCCCCCCGACGTAGTGCCTCCGCGCGCCATTCGTGAAGGCGCGCGAGGACTATAGCCTCCAGATCCCATGGCGGCAATCCGGCAAGGAGGCTCGCCGCCTCACCGGAGATCGTGCGGTACCCCCGGACTAGCCTTAGGGCTATCCCCTTTTGGGGCGCGTTCAGGTAGCGGGCGGCTTGCCGCCTCAGAGAACGCGCCCACACCGGGGCCCCGTAAAGGGCCATGGACCGCACGACCCCCGCGTAGAGCCTCCGGCAGGAGGCGTTTGGACCCCCCAGGTTGGGCAGGAGCCGCTTGAAGGCAGCCCCGGTCCGTTCCAGTTTGGGGGCCAAACGTCGGAAATGCTCCACGAAGTTCCACCGGCTGTCGAGGACGAGTCCCAGGTACTTCAGCGTCGACCCGACGCCGATGGAAACCCCTCCCGCCGTCAGTAGGGATCCCGACGGTGGCGCATTCCGAGGCCCATGAAAACACATGGCCTCGGACTTGTGCAATGCCACCTCGAGACCCAATTGCCGGATCCTCTCCACGACTATCGCAACCCCGCGTGTCATGTTTTCGGCCGCCGCCTCGTGCGACCTCCCTTGTGCCAGTACCAGCGTGTCGTCAGCGTAGCAGACTACGCTGACGCCGCTAGGGAGGTCGGCGCGCAGCACCCAGTCGTAACCGATGTTCCACAAGGCCGGTCCCAGAACCGATCCCTGTGGAACACCGCACGACATCTCTCGCCGGTTCCATTCTCCGTCCCGACCGGGGTATATGACGGCCCTATCCGTCAGGTAGTCCCCGACCACACGACGAAGGTAGGTCGGCACCCGGTGATACCGGAGTGCCTCCCCAATGCAGCTCCAGGGCATGGAGTTGAAGGCGTTGGCGATGTCAAGAGACACCGCCAATACGACCCCGCCCCGGGAAACCGCGTCCCCCGTCGTGAGGGCTCTCACGCGCATGATGGCGTCCACCGTCGAGCGCCCCTTGCGGAAACCAAACTGGTGTTCCGCAAGATCCGGCCCCATCCCCGCGAGGTGCCCGGCGAGGCGGTTAGCAATAACTCTTTCAAAGAGCTTGCCCACCTCGTCGAGCAACACGATGGGCCGGTATGCGGACGGAGAGTCCACAGGGCGCCCTGGCTTCCGGATGAGGACCAGCTTCCCCGTCTTCCAACGAAGCGGGAACTGGCCTCTCTCCAAGCATGCGCTTAGGAGCCCTTCCAGTCGGGGCCCAAGAGCCTCAGAGGCCAGGACCCAGGCTTTGCCAGGCAAGCCATCGGGTCCCGGGGCGGTATTTCTGGCTTTCAGCCTGCGCACCGCCACTCTCAGGTCTACCCCAGTCACCTCCGGAACGTCGTCATCGGTGTGGTCCGCTTCCGGCACCGCAAGCGGCGGCGGAGCCATAGCCGGGGGAGGATGCCTCCCTCGCGAAGGGAACAGAGCGCTCACCACGTCCTCCACGAGCTCAGGCCGGAGACTCTGCGTCAGCGGGGGGGCCCGGGTGCGGAGTTTGTCCCGCACCATCTTGTAAGGGCGCCCCCACGGATCTCCGTTCAGAGACTCCAGCATCTCCTCACGGGCCAGGTTCTTGGCCCGCCGGACAGCCTCTTGGAGGGCGGTCTTCGCCGCTCTGTACCCCTCGTAAAGCTCCGCCTCAATGGCTGCCGCATCCGGAGGGCGGATGCGGAGCCTGCGATGCCTGGCGTACCGGTGCCGCGCAGCAACGCACGCCTCACGCAGAGACGTCAGATCTCGCGACCACCAGTACACCTGACGTCGGGCGCTTCCTGGCCGGGCTCGGGGCATTGCCACGTCGCAAATCTCGGACATGGCCTCCTGGAACCAACCCGCCTCGTTGTTGATGTCGGCAGGCCTGGCCGGTGATGACACCCAGGCCTGCACGATCGAGGCTTCCAGGAGGAGCTCCCGGTCCAGCTGCTTCAGCGCCCATCGCGGACCACTCGGGGCCTGTAGGACCGGCGCGCTTGAGGTCTGGGTGGAGACGTCGAACCGGATGTACCGGTGGTCGGAATAGGTCTCCACCCCCTCCATGACGCGCCAGTCAACGACACGCGGCGACAGGGCGGGGCTAGCGAACGATATGTCCACCACCGACTCACCCTGCATCCGCACGCACGTGGGGACAGAACCCCGATTTAGGACGACCAGGCCTGTCTCCAGTGCCCAGTCCTCCACCATTCTACCCCGCACATCCGTGTAACGAGAACCCCAAGCCAAGTTCTTGGCATTGAAGTCCCCGAGCACAAGCACGGGGAGTGAATGGCTCCCGATGACGACACTCAACTCCCTGAGGGAGTTGTGGAACTCGGCGAGAGTTCGGTTCGGAGAGAAGTAGACTCCCACTACAACGATCTCGCCGAACCGTGCTGCTACGCACCCCTGACCCTTCCTGACACTCTCAAGGGTCGGGGTACCGGCGGCGGCCGACGCAATTATGGTCACTGAGCCGCTAAGGTCCTCCACCCAGTCATCCCTGGGCGGGACAAAGTACGGCTCAGAGACCACGGCGATGTTAATCGACCACTGCGCCATGCTCTGGATCAACAGATCCTGAGCGCAGGCGCAGTGGTTGATGTTCGCCTGGAGAAGGCGTAATGGGGCCGTTATTGGCACTCCATTTCAGCCCCCTCCCGGGCCCCCTGCGAGGGCCCCGCTGCAGAAGTTGCAGCAGTGGCGGCCGCGGCGGCGACAGTGGCGGCGGCTGCGGTGATGGCGACGGTGGGGGTTTTGGCGGTGGAGGTGGAGGGCCTTCCGTTGCCCCTGGCCTTGGCCTTGGCGGGTGTACCGCAGGCCTTGCTCCCTGCCCGGTGATCGGCCGGCTTGCCGGTTGCCGCACATGCAGCGCAGTGCGGCGCGGCGGAGCAAGCCGCGGCCCTGTGACCGGGCTGGCCGCAGCGGAAGCATAGGCCACTGCGGTCCACCTCCGAGGTGCACCGGACCGACACATGGTGCCCCACATGGCAGCGGAAGCACCTCAGAGGTCTGGGTTCCAGCAGCTTAACCTGCGCCGAAACCCAGCCCACCAAGAGCCTTCGGCCCTCCACAATGGCTTTCGCCGCCGTCACAGGGCAGCTTACCGTTACGGTTCGCATGCCCGACAGGTCCGGACGTAAGGTGCCTGCCTTGACCTGCTCAGCAGGGCACCCACCGGTCCTGGTGACGGCGGCCACCACCTCCTCCTCGGTCACCGAGTCGTCCAGACCCATGATGCGCAGATCTGCGCATTTGACGGGCCTGGACACTCGGGCCTCGTCCGCATTTAGGGACGCTCTAAGCTTTTCTGCCAGAGCGTCCGCAGACGAGCCACGGGTTTCGCCGGGGATCTCCAGCACTCGAGCCCCTGTCGCGGTGACTCTGAGGCGGAGGCCCCCGGTGATCCCGAGCTCCCCAAGATTTACCGTCGCCCTCGCCTTAGCGAGCACGTCGCGGTAGCTCACGCCCCTCTTTTCCGCGTCCGGCTGTAGTGTAATCACTACAGCTGCGGTCTTCGGGGCGCTGAGCCTTGCCGCGACGCTCCGCTCTTTTTGCTGGCGCTTGCGCTGGCGCTTCCTGGCCTTTTTGGCCGCCTTTTGCTCCCTCGTCCTCTCTCCGGCCACCTGCCACCCGGTCTCGGCCGCGGAAGGCTTAGGGGGCGGGGGGGGCGGCGGTGGCAGCTGTCTCGCGGCTGGCGCTGGCACAGTCACCGCCTTGCCCTTCTTTTGGGCCGCCACCTTGCCCTGCCTCAGGGCTGCCGCCTTCTTGGCCGGAGCCGGTTTCGCCAGAGCCGGCCCTTCGGGGGCCGACGCAACCCTGCCGGAGGGCCGGCCAGACGACCCCGGTGCGGAGGCCGCAGCAGCCGCATATGTGGCTACCCTCGGGCCCGGGGACGCCCTGTTTGCCGCAAGGGGGGGGCGCAGGACAATGCCCTCCAGGACGGAGAACCGCGCCTGGAAGGCAGCCAGCTCCTGCCGAACCAGGTTCAGGACCTGGTTCTCAACCGGCACGGGCACGGGCTGGCTTGGTCGCTGCTGGCCCCCATTTTGGGGCGCCTTGCGGGGGCCGGCCTCGCGCAGACCGGCCAAGTCTGCTCGGAGCTTCCTGTTCTCCTCTTGGAGAAGCTCCGTGGCAGCCGTCAGGCGAGCGACCTCCGCCCGCAGTTTGGCCACTTCGTTTGACGGGGGCCCCCCATATCTGGCCTCCGCTGACGCCATGATGGAGGCGATCGCTGCAGGCATGGCCTTATGCCTGGTGGAGGGCTTCTGTTTACAAGAGACAGCCCTCAGCGCCGCCTCCACCTCCTTCGCGAAACCGGCCTTACGCTCCGCCTCAGAGCCGCCGTCTGCACCCACCTCGTCGCCAGAGGAGCCCGAACGGGCCACCCCGCGACCGGCCACCCCCGGGTGGCGCCCCTCCTCGGCAAGCCGCGCCGACCCCTCGGCGGCAGAGAGGCCTCTCCCCTTGCCGCGGATCCCTCCTCGCTTACTGGTGGGGATCTTGCGAGCCGAGGCCAGCTCTCCCTCCGATGACGACCCTTGGTCGCCCTCCGGCCAGGACCGCTTGCGGAAGAACTTCCCGTTCACCGCAGTGGTCCCGGGCCTCCCGCGCCGGGAGCTCTCTGAGCCTCCCGCGCTCACATCGCTGGATGCGGCGCCGGACTCCGACCCCGCATCCCTCCCCTCCTTTGCTTCGCCGTTATCGGCCGTTTTTTTTTTTAAACAATTTTCCATGTTGTTCCCACGAGTATGGGGGAAATAAAGAGTCCATCTGGGCAGTGCCCCCTGTACCCAGATAAGCCATAGCCAGGCCCGGCAGTGGTTCGCACTAGCAACTGATTTTCCATAGGAACCCGTCAGCCATACATCTCCTCGCGGTGCGCCGCCGCTTGAGATTCGGGGTAACTTTTTATAGAGGTTTTCTACCTCGCGGTCCGGGCGGTTAAGCCAAGACCCTCGGTCCCAATCGAAGCCGCGAGACGTGATCCACGACACTTCAACGGTGGGATTACGATATCGACGGGGACAGTGAACGACTGCGTCCTTCACTGTCTGCTCGGAGGCAGGGTAAGTGCACACCGAGCCCGCCCTTGCTACTCCGCTGTGCCCTCTGCTTTTCAGAGGGTCACGCGGAGCAACGCCCCCTTGGTCCAAAACGGACCCCTCCCATGTCAGAATATTAGCCATGGACAGTAACATTCCCCAAGGAATAAGAATCTCTTCCCATTCCTCGGGGAAGGATACTGCCCACGCCCAGGGTGCACCGGCCCGGCAGCTGCTATTCCCTCCCGACGTATCGAGAGGGACCGGCAACCATCGGGCACACGAGGAGGAATTCTGACAACGCACCCCGGTGGATATACCCTAGCTTTTACATATTTCCTTTCCTCTTCGCTTCGCACATCTCCGCTCCGCACATCTCCACTCGGCTCCGCTCTGGTGGAGTTAGGCCTAAGGCAGTGGTATGTGTTGAAGGTGTGAATTAAACAGAAACAGCGTAAGGGGAAGGCGCGGCGTAGGCATGATGCCGCTTCAAAACGTTTTCATACAAAGTGTACGTAGGCGACGTGTCGTGAATAACACTCAAGCGGCGCGGCGAAAGCAGCCGTTCTTTCGTTTCCTTATAAGTTACACGCCTGCGCTGCGCCTGTGCTGCGCCTTCACCTTACGCCGTTTCTGTATAATTCGCGCCTTACAGGGGATTAGCCTATTGCCATCAACCGGGTAACCCAAACTCCTGGCTGACGATGACTTTATATTACAACGTACTAATACTAGCTTTAATTGACAAACTTCCCCGCCAAGAATTATGTCTTTGAAGACTAGGTTTACGAATCGATTACCAAGATTAATGGACACATTTAAATGTAGGTAGCTTGGAAACAGTCTACTGTGCCGTTTTACTACCTAGTAAAATATAAAACGTACTTCTAACTGTGCTTCTATTGCCGTAACAGCCGGCTTTAGGAGATTAAATATTTGAAGATGAATGAATCAGATTGGAACATTTTTAGGTTATGCTGAGCTAGCCTTTGTAACTTTATGCCCGTATTTCCCAAAGGAGTTTGTAGTCGTGTGCGGTACTTAAGTACCACGGCAATCATTACAGCAGCTAGATTATGGAGGTAGGCATTGTAATGCCAATACATTTAGGAGGATATTCAATGCAACAAACATCGTCTGAGAATTGTAAAATTCGGAGACATTTGATATCACCAAGAGGAACTGGGCCCGCGTTGTGGATCACGGCCCATGACATGTCACAGATTTGCTATGCTATCTTCGAGACTATCCTGCCTAGTTTTTGCCTACTAAATCTGGTTATATTGGCCGTGGAAGGTACAGCATCTTCCATTGTAGGCAGGGCAATTTAGGGCCTTTAAACTCGTCATAATATCCCCCCCCCTCCCTCCCCCATAAAAATCCTGTATATTCGTAAACACCCATACGAAAATAAAAGCTCTCTCTCTCAATCAGTCATATTAGGGAGGTACTACTTATAATGCCCGCGACTTCGTTCGCGTAGAAATTTTGATGTGTATGTGTGAGAAAAAATAAGTTTGCTAATGTGCTATTCCAAACCATAATTTATCTCTGTGCCAAATTTCGTCAAGATCCGTTCAGCCGTTCTGGCGTGATTGAATAACAAAGATTCATCCATCCAAACTTTCGCATTAAAATAGTATATAAGTAAAATTATTTCACTAACACATTGCTCTTTAGTAATATAAGAGCTATAAGTAAGCAATGTAAATGAAACATTATACCCATGCCTCTTATAACCAGCAATGAATAGCTAACAGCAAATTGACGGCTGATTTACGTCATCCCGTCGCGTAACGTAAGGATATTGGATTTTTTTATAACAATGAAATTACTTTTTGTTCCAGATATTCTATTTTAGGAAAATATTGAGTGATTTTGTTTTCGAACATTTCATTTGATTATAATATTTTTAAAAGCTGTTTTTCATAACAATTACGTAGTTTCTTGGAAGCGGATGGCTGTTGTTTCTTGCTAATACATATATATATATGTGTTGAGGATAGAGGACTAATCTGGTAGTACGACACACGAACACTACCTACTACAAGATTTATTGTCGGTATCCACAGGTTTTAAAACTATTACATTCACTGAACTATTACATTCGCAGAACGGATGGCTGATGGGGCCGACAAATTCTGGAGTGGCGACCGCGAACCGGAAGACCTTGCGTTGGACGGCCTCCCACTAGTTGGACCGATGACCTGGTGAAGGTTGCAGGGATGCACTGAATGCGAGTCGCACGGGACCGGTCAATATGGCGACACCTTTTTTTTTTTTTAGGATGGGAAATCATCAAATGACCCCCCCCCGCTCTGGGCGGAGCGGAAGGGAGTGTCAGACTTGTACTGACTAAAACCCATCCATGTTCCTTCTTTGCCCTTTGTGTTCCAGGGCCGCGGTATCTCTTTCGAACAGTCCCGCAGCCCTGGCAGGCATCGGCCCGTGCGGACCCCTACGTGGTTGCTGACATCTCTTTGAGGCGCGCGTGGAACACGAACGCGCCGTCGACACGGCCTGTCGTCATAAGACGGCAGGACGGCGAGCTAGCCCAAAACTCGCCGTCCACAGGCCGTGGCCGGTGGCCGGGGGCCACCACGTGACCCCCTACGCCCAGGGCGTCTCCCGCGGCGGCTGGGACGTGAAGCTCTTTCCCTCTCACGTTCCGCCACCTCCTTCACTAGCATGACTGCTTCGCAGAAGGAGGTGACGGCTTCCCATTCCCTCTCGCTCCGGACCATGGCTTGCACCAGGGCCGGGCGCGAGAGGTCGCCGCCGCCAATCGCCTCTACGAGGACACGGCGCTGCTCCGCTCAAGCGGGGCAGGCCTCCACAGTGTGCTGCACCGTGTCCTCAATATGGCGAAACCTGGGGGAGGTATATGGCCAGCAGTGGACGTCTTTCGGCTGAAATGATGATGATGATGATGACATTTGATTTCGGGCAAGGATGGCTACAGTTTAACAATTCTAAACGCGATTAAAACTTACGAGACTAATGCACTCTTTCGTGTCTGGTGGTGTCTGGTGTCTTGAAGAGAACAGGTCGCTACAAATGAAATGTGGGCGGAAAGAACTCGCGTTTTACACTCAACTTCCGGTTCCAAAAATGACATTGGGACCTTAAATGGTATGGAAAAATTACCCACGTCAAACTTTAAACGAAATATACCCTCTTTTAAAGCTTGAGATATTTAGATTTAACAGCGTGAGGCGCATTATTGTGAGTAATGGGAATATTGAGATATCCAGGAAAATATTTGATATCACTAGCTGTGCCCGCGACTTCGTCCGCGTGGACTTAGATCTATCTCAGCTTGTTATTCAGCTTGTATTATAAAACACAACATGACATTGTCTATTCGTAAATGTGACAATTTACGCCATTATTTGGTGTTTGTTGATTGGGCAGGTTTGCAGATTGGCAGGACTTGATTCAAACTCAAACTCAAAAAAAAAATTTCAAACAGACCCGTGATCCGACACGACTTTTAAATAGTCTAAAATAAGCTACCTGCAGTCTATTCATAGGCATAATAACTGTGAAAGTACTGTAGTTGCCCATTCCAAAGCTTAGGAGAAGAATGGGCAAGAAACTCCATGGACAGTTTTAAATAAACGTAGATATTACACAGTCCTGGGTACAATATTGTTGCTTCTACTTGTGCGCATAATATAGAAAGAAAAAAAACAATTCGATACATTAAGATTACACAATAAAACCTATACATGGTACTCACATTAACAAAAAAATAAATAATTCTGCTCATAATTTAAACAATAATGATTCGATAATGACGTTTGTTTTCCCAATTGAATAAAAAATTATGACCTACGTAAGTGGAGCAGCCACCAGTGCTAATAATAATCTACAATAATGCTTCTCTGTATACTATATTAGAATAAATTATTTGAATTACTAATACGGGAAAGAGCCACATACAACTGACCGTGCGAAAAGCAACTCACACTCAAATCTACGCCTGCTACCGAAAAAGTTTGCCCTTGTGCTTTGTTAATGGTCATTGCGTAACATAAATTCACCGGAAACTGCACGCGTTTGAAATTAAATGGGAAATTATTAGGAATAAGCGGAATTCGAGGTATGAAAACGGTATCTCCTGTGCCACAACCTGTCAAAATCTCTGCCTCAATTACGTTTGATTGTAAACTATTGACTCTCAATCTGGTGCCGTTACATAATTTAGGTGGACTTAAATTTCTTAAAAGGATAATGGGTACTCCTACTTTTAATTTGATAGTGTGTGATGGTAGACCGGGGGCACTCAGAGACTCCAAAAATTCTGTGGGATAGTTGGTAGCGTCTTCTTGTTCCATTGCTCTGTTAATAGAGCAATATTCAGTGCTTTCCCCCTGAACACTCGTCAACATTCTATCATTAATTGCTGTGGCCTGATCGTTGCGCGGTGTCAGAATTGCTCTTTCACATAGCCATGAATTTGTTTGATTTGTCAATGATGTTGGGTCACCATACACATATAAAATAAGGTCCTGCAGTGATGTAACAGTATTACATAGATTTTGAGGTAAGATAACTTTTCCTTCTTCTTGTAGGTATGTTCCGTCACCTATTTTTAGTAAAAAGTCCGAAAACTCTTGTGCATTTGGGTTACCTCCTGTGTGTGCCCGCATATTTATTGTTAAATGCATTGGTATAACGTTACGCCATAGGCTCGAGCTCTTAAGACATGCTTTAATTTCATCAGCCCTCGTACCTCGAGGTATTACTGGTAATGTCTGTCTAAAATCACCACAGAAGAGCATTGTGACACCACCCATGGGCCGATCGTCTTGTCTAATATCTCGCAAAGTTCTACACCGCTTCAACTGCTTTACGGTTTACCATTGTGCACTCATCCCATATTACTAAGCAGCAATCACGTATAACCTTTGCTTTGTCGCTGTTTCTCGAAATGTTGCAAACTGGGCTTTCTGTATTGTCCAAGTTAATTGGTATTTTGAACATGGTATGGGCGGTTTTCCCTCCGGGTAACAATGTAGCTGCTATACCCGAAGAGGCAACAGCGAGAGCAATTTTAGATTGATTGCGTATTTGGGCCAAGATGACTTTGGTGAGAAATGTTTTTCCCGTACCACCAGGTGCATCTAAAAACAGGATTTCCCCTAAATCAAAAGTTACGCTTTGACATACTCGCTCGAATATTGTACGTTGTTCCGTCGTCAAATTTCTGAGATCATTCTGCAATATTTCAACTAGTTCCAATGCATTATAATTTATTTCCGCTGTGTACTCTCTGTTAATGCGTTCGTAATTTAAACTTGGAGTGGGCATGCCATACTGCGACAGTGGATTTCCTCCCATAGAAGTAACTATGTCTTGGATATCCAGCAAGCATCGATTCAAGTTACTCTCACGTAATCCATCGTTAAGCTCGCTTTCATTGTGTCGCTCCATATTTCTGAAAAAGTCTTCCGACAATTTTTCTTGATACTTTTGCCATAACTGTGCAGCATCCGAAAGTCCACAAAATACCAATAAAATTGCAAACAAATGCCGTAATCGTTGCGGACTGTCGCTGAGACATGCTTCGGCCATTGCGTTATCCCAGTGTTGATCTCCGTCAAGCAAATGCCGAGCATTGCAGGCTGCTTGGTAAGTGGTATATAGGGGTGCGCCAAAGTTCACCTAAATTTTCAACTCCGATAATTGGAAATCCGAAAATGTTCTTCCTAACATTTTTCATCCTAACAATCACAATTCCTAACTACTCTGTCTCTAATGTTCATAATTCCGAAGCATTCAACTTCATAATGTCAGTAGCAATAAACATCTATTATACTTTTATTTGTTTTCCTATATTTTCTCAACATAACCATCTTTTACACTATTATTCTATGTCATATCTTTTTTGTTTAGATTTCTTTTTATTCATAATAATCAGTATTATATACATTAATTTTGCGTAACTTTATTTTCCAAAAAAGTGTTATTTTTGCAAATTGTTTATTTTCTCGATTCTATCGTATAAAACACCTAAATATAAGGCTAAAAGTGTCTTGGCGTTTTTGTCTCCAACTAACCGTTCGTCGTAAAAACGATGTCGAAGGTATCCATAGGTTAGGTTAGGTTAGAACTGTGACCAACTACGCGCGAGCCGAGCGAGCGAAGCGAGCGGTGCCGCGGCAGCGGCCGGCGAGCGCTACCTCGAAATTGGTCGCGAAATTTTTCTAAGTATTTTTTTCATAGTGCCCCAAAGACGACACTCTGACCTGAATTTCATTCATTTAAGACAAAAATCAGTGAAACGACCTTTAATCATTCTAAACTAAAATATTATGGTAATTATGTTTAAGGATAAAAGCGTTATGATAAAAAACAGTAGGAGTTTAAATATATTTACATTAATGATATTATTAATTACAATTTTCGGAAACATGAGTGTTATGAACATCGCCGGTAGCACTACAAATAGTATGAATGAAAACTTTAGGATGAAAAGTTTTAGGAAGAGTGATCATTCGGATTACAAATCATTAGGAAGAACAATTTCGGGTAATGAACTTTAGGTGAGCCAATATGGACCCGGTATATAGGATACCATCAACCTTTCGCAGTTCGGCAAAAGAAGTTGGTCCTCGAACGCTATGTAAAAGTAAGCGTAAATAATAGCATTCGAAATTGTTTGGATGTACTGAGTAAACTCTTCCGACGATTTGTTCTTTGAAAATGCCAGCCTCACCATCCACAGCTACCCCACGTCTTCTACGGTTGAACATACCTTGTTGCTTGTTATAAGTGTAATATGAAGGTACTTCGTCGTATAACAGCGTTTTTGCGAAATTATCTGTTTTACAAAGTCGGAAAAATGCCAGCAAAGTTGTTTTTCTCGGGTTCTCTAATCGTTCTGCAACATTTCAGTATTGAAGTAAACTCTTTGTCCACCTTCAAGATGGACATCAAGATGTACGACTGGTGGATGTCTCTCGTGGATAGGAAAACTTAAAAGCCGCCAAACCGCTTCAGAGGAACTTATGTACCGGCCAGATTGAAATCTTGTAACTTCGTCATGTTCATTTCTCAACGCAAAAGTGGCTTGATCGCTACCCTTATTGACATATTTACATATGTATTTGATAGATTCAACACTGTTGCACATTTCGACGTTAATATGAGCTTGGAATGTTCTTGATAATACCGGAGAATAAGGTACAACCCATCTATTGTCCAAAATTATTTCCTGACCACGTAGCCTGCTTGTCGCTGTAAAACCACCTTCTTCAGGTGATCTTCGACGATACAAAGGATACCCGTTTTCGCCTGATATCGTGGAATTGGATTGAGCTCTAGGGTACCTTTTAGAACAACGATTTTCCTTCATGCAAGGAGAGTTCCTATTTAGTGTGCCGCACGGCCCATGAACCATGTGTGTTTTTATTATATCGTGCAATATTGGGTCCTGGTTTCGGTCAGGGAATTCTGCACTTATAACTGCGTCAACAGCATCGGGGCGAATTTTTTCTTGCAGCCACAGTAAGATGTGCGCGTGTGGTAATCCACGTTTCTGCCATTCAATGCTATACATGTGACACAAAGCTGGTCCAAAAAGTTTTTCTTTTGTGAGCAAGTTCATCATGAGCTTTAATTTTAGTTCAAAAACTCTAAGCTATAACGTCGTGTCTATCGTGAGGTGCCTGTCCTGGAAGAAGCTCTTTAAAAATTTCATTCCATTTTGGATTAGTCGTGAAGGTTATGAAGAGGTCAGGACGGCCATGTTTGCGAACATAGCAAAATGCATCTTGCGTACGCTCATGCATATAACGTGGCCCACCCGTAAAACTGGACGGCAGGATAACCAACTGACCTAGGTTTTCAGCGTTGTTGTCATGTTGCATGGCATCCCGGAGATGTACGTAATCTTCGGCGCGTAAACGTCTCTGGTTAGTGCGTATGTATACTAAGTGCTCAGTCTCTACTTTTGCATACATATCGACTATAAATTGACTAAATAATCCTCGAAATCTTTGTAGATAAATAAATTGATCACGCCGTACTTGCAGCAAATATAAATAAAATTGCAGTGCTGATATTTTTTTGTTATAGTTTGGAGCCCTAGTAATGGGGTTAATTTGGTAGAGTTCGAAATTATACCCATCTTCTCCACGACCATAAATTAACGGGTATTGTAGGGCGTCGTAAGCTCTGTGTGTTTCCATGCGTTGCAGGCGATTATCGTGAGTACGCACTACGATATCACGCCTATCATTTTCCTGGTCGGCCAAAACTACTGCAACCTCATCTGTGACAGGGGCGTTGTACCTACCGCGGTGTTATGTGACAGGGCGTTTATCGGCGCTGATGACCATTTTGTAATCATTTCCTTGCCCTTGCGGTATTGAGTCTAATGCAGCTTTAAAACTACGAACGTAAGGATTGACTTGATGCAGCATGTTTTGGAGATGAGATATAAGTTCATTGTTTAGTTGAGGAAAATTCCTATTTCTGATAAGAGTTTGTTGAATGTAGTCCGATACAAAATAAATCTGAAGAAACTTTGGCTCATCTTGTGGTAGTAAGGATCCTATGAGATGATAAACTTGGCCTTGTATCTTAAAGGTTGGCATAAATGGCCCCTCTGTAATTTCTTTCGCCCCGAAAGACGTCATTTGGAACGCGCCATTATAGGAGCGAATGTTGTCCAAAAAGTGTTTAGATTGTGGATGTTCACCACTTAAAAGTGATTTCAGAAACTCTGGAGGGTCTTGAAAATTTTCAATATGAATTTTTCCATTTGCACAGCATAATCCATTTGTTTCTTTTCTCCATTTGAGAGCGCCACAGAAATTACAGTTCATGACCATACCACCTATGGAAGCAGCTTCAGCATAGTCAATTCTAGTTAAATACGTAAGCCCTGCTCTCTTTTTATTAACCCAAGGAACACCATGGCCCACAGCATCATTTTCTTGTGGCTCATACAAATCGTCAAATGAAATTGACATTCTATTAACATTTTGACGAATCCGATCAGCGTCCAATCGTAATTGACGTGATTGTTCTGGTGTTTCTGCTTGTCGTATTTCATTTATCCTTTCACTTTCAGCTATTAAAGCATTGTCATTTTCTCGGCGTCTGCGTTCATAATTAACCCTTGCCGATTCCAATCGTTGTTCACGTTGATTAATTATTTTCGATATCTCGAGCATCGTTGTGACGTTGACGATCTTTGGTTAATCTTGCATCACGTTCTTCATTATTTTCAAGTTCTCGAGATGCCGCTGTTCGAGCCCTTTGAGAACTCAAGCGAGCCTCTCTGTCTGTGAATGTCTCCGATTTATGCGATAATGCAAGACGCAATCTGTCTGCGGATAAACGTGCTTCGCGTTCCTCCTCAGTTTCTAAAGACCGAGAAGCCGCTGTTCGAGCCCTTTGAGAACTCAAGCGAGCCTCTCTGTCTGTGAATGTCTCCGATTCATGCGATAATGCAAGACGCAATCTGTCTGCGGATAAACGTGCTTCGCGTTCCTCCTCAGTTTCTAAAGACCGAGAAGCCGCTGTTCGAACCCTTTGAGAACTCAAGCGAGCCTCTCTGTCTGTGAATGTCTCCGATTCATGCGATAATGCAAGACGCAATCTGTCAGCCGATAAACGTGCTTCGCGTTCCTGGTTAGTCTCGTAAAGCCTAGATGTTGCAATGCGAGCACGTTGAGTACTTAGTCGAGACTCACGTTGAGTACAATTTTCTGATGCGCGAGATCTGGCCTGGTTTTCTCTAGCAGCAGTGAGTCTCGCTTCGTGCTCTTCTTCAGTTTCTTGAGACCTACTTAGCCTCATACGTTTAGCATTTTTGCTATAATGTGACCAATTCGACCTTTTTCTAGAAGGCATTTTATATGATTATCAAGTAAGTGAAACAGAATTAAATGTACGCTAATTTATGAGATTTTCTAACACTTGACAACTCCAAAGAAGAATACTGTCAATTAGGTAAGTCACAATAAGTCAAGGAACTTAAATACATCAAGAACGAATACAGAAACCTACTTTATAGATATAGATATAGAGATAGATATAGAGATTTATGAAAAAAATTGCACCAAAAGGGACTTGCCAAAAGGCAGCCTTCCTATCATGTCCTACTTTTTACATAAAATGAATAGTAACATTATTTGAATGGGACCAAATTCGCTTTGATCCTCTCTTTCGGTGCAAGTGAGAATTGCTGTACGTAGTACTTATTACTTCCATGCAAAGAGTAAAGACAAAAGGAAAAATAAATCAAAATTAATTTTCAGCCATTACACTACGACTACTAAAACCTATTTACGTAAATTATTAAATTTATCATAGAAATCGCGTCTGAGGCTACCAAATAAATTTTAAAAATTAATATCTTTTGCGCCTGTTGGTCGATTTTGATGAAATAAACGCTAAACAATACTCACAAAAATGCTTCTTATTTTGTAATATTTCGATTTTGAATACAATGAGGGGTTTTTACGTGATGCGCGCACAAACGAACAGACAAACCGACAAACAGACAAAACTTAAAAAAAATATTTTTTTACTTCCTATTACTTATTTCTCGCACCTTCCAGTGATTTTTTTGCAAAAATCTGTAATGTACAGACACGGAAAGTCTACGATTTTGTTATATGTATAGATAATAGAATTTATTTTTTTATATCAAGTTTAAGCATTAAGTTTTAGGATGTTAATATGCTTATTGCTTATAGTTTTTATTACTATTTATTAGTCCATAATTAGCTTACGTTGCCTTGATTTGTTTTTATAAGAATTATTCAACCTTTAAAATAGATAGTTTGATAAAAGAAAAAAAAATACAATTATTCATATAAGTAGATAAACCATTATTTTTTATCATAATCTATGACAACTCCCCAGCGACCGGACCACAGATAACATTTAACGTTTTGATGAAATCGATTCATCTTTAAAAAATGTGATAGCGAGTTAGCAAAAAGTGCAGAGTATATCAGTCACAATATGAGTTGGGGTTGATTAGTTGACCTATGGCAGTGCTGATCGAAGGACCTATAGCCGATGGAGTAGACGAGGATTAAGAAAGAAAGTATTCTAGAATCATGAGTTGGAGACCGTGTACCTATTAGCAAACGTGTAGTGTAAGATATCCGCTAGCTAGGTGGACTGACGACCAGACAAAGGTGGCAGCGACAGACTGGATTCCGAAGTCGAACGACAGGATGTTGTGGTACAGTTTGGGAGTCTACATCCAGCAGTGCTCTACGGTAGACTGAGTTTATAGATTGAGTTCCTCAATGAAGGTATTTAATTAAAATTAAAGATGTCAAAAATGCTGAATATGGGCTACTGAAATACTAAGTGGGCGACAAACAGTGGGCGAATACAAATGTTTAAAACGGCGACTTGAAAATACAAATATGAGTTACAAGTTGTTCAATACGATCAGTGTGATACTTTAAGAACTCAGAAAAAAAACTAAAACAAGCTACTACTTTTGTTTGCAGGGTTTAAAGTAACCTGACACGAAGGGGATGGGGGGTTCACCCACTCACTAGGCCCCGACATCCCCTTCGAACCTAAGCTGTCTGGTGCCATAAGTCCCGAGCTCCCTTTGCTAGCTCTTGCTTCCTTACCTTATGTTCTTATGTTCTCCTTACCTTAATGACCGGATAAATTTTTACTTACTTGGTATAATAGTCACCCATTCAGTATATAAGTCGCATCATTAAATTTGTATTCGCCAGATTAATACAGAACAAATAAGTAGAAAACATATCATACGCTGAAAAAATTAGCGAAACGCAATTCGCTTACGTTTCGATTTATAAAAATCCGAATAACAGTATATTATGTTGACAATATGCTCGAATCCTTAATGATTTTAGTATTCCGTTTGTCTGGACAAATTCATGTATCGCAGGCCTGTTATGACCGTTCATCCAAAAAGTAGACAACGTCTCAAATAGCTGTCAAATATTTACCCTGTATAATTAATTAGGAACTAGAATATTAAGAATGAATTGCAATTAAAACACTTAATAATAATGTTGTAACCGTTTTAGGTGTAAAAAAGGCATTTGGAAAGTTTCCAAATACTTTTTTTTATATCTAAAACTAAATATTCGGTGTTACGATATTAATTACTGCATTTCATAATCAATATTTTAGTTCACTAGTTAGCCATATTTTTTATTTCCATACAGTAATATTGTCAAATTAAAGAAAACAGCGAAATATTTGACAGCAATTTGCGACGTTGCCCACTTTCTATATAAACGCTCTTGTAGGCATTTTTATGTTCTTATAACTTAAAAATCTACCTAATCAAGTTTGCGAATTTTCAATTTAAGTCTAGACAAAAAACTTTTGTAATCTTATTTTTGTTTTATGACTACAAAAAATACTATCAGATTCCCTCAACCTAATTTCCCCGAGGATTGTATAGTTCAAAAGGCGGAATTTCAATAACATTTTTGTTTGCATTTAAACAAAAATAACCGAATTTACTGGGACAAGAGGGAAAAATACGAGTATTAAATATTCTAATATTTCCTAAACGAGAAAGGAACGACAATGTATATTGTTAAGGCTACTTCCTTATTTTTATTCTTAGAGCAAAAAATAATTTGGTTACCTTTGAGTACAAAGAGTACAATGGAGCGCTTATCGTGAGTATCGTGAGTGGCAGCTGAACGAGATAATTTTTTGGGCAAGGTATTTTGTAGGAATCCTTCGTATTTGTAGATATTTTTATCTGGTGGCCTAAAAAGGCCGTTTTAGCAGAATCTCTTTTGCATAATAATATGAATCACGTGACAATTTGTAAAATGTCGCTGACGCAGTTAATATTATAAATTGTCAGTTTTTGACCACTTTACGATTTGTAAAGTGATTTCTATTAATTATCCCAATAAGATTCTGCTAACGCGGCATGTTTAGGGCTCCAGTTATTGCATTACAATTTTATCAGTGTTTCATTATTGAGGTCTCAAACAGTGAAGCAAGGAGCTTTTTAATATTCATTCTTTCTTTATCGTGTGGTTAGTGTCTAACCTGGTGTCAGAGTTTTTGTGCCGCCCAAGGGCCTCTGACTTGGCTTTACATGCCGTCGAGAAATATCTCTCAGGCATACTTTTTCCCTCACGATGCTTTCCTTCACCGAAGCAAGTGATAATTATACAATACACACATGAATCCGAAAAGTCAGAGGTCGTCCGACGGTCACACCACTAGGGTATTACTGCTAATATTCTTCTACTATTCTTCTGGTTTAGGAATTGATCACGCATATTAACGCAGAATCGGCTTGACCCGATCAGAAAGAGCTTTGTAATATATAAAATTAAAAGCGAATAGACCAACAAGGTCTCGACTTCCGCACCGAAACAAGACGTCATTCGTCTCGTTTCTTTCGTCATTCTTCTCTTTATCCTATTGATATGACGCTTTTTCAGACCAGCTCAAGACGTTTTCGCGTCACAAATGTGCGTCTTTTGACTGAAACGATAAATATTTAAAAAAAAAAACAATGTCAGTTAGAAGCTTTATATCCCACGATGAACGATGTTTGCAGCGGTAATGCTCCATAGCTTGTCGAATTCATACCCTATATAAGCATTTTATTTTTCTAAATTGTGTGACAAGGATCCGGTTCTTTCCCGGGTTAGGCTTTTTATACCGATTTGGGAATTAGGGAAAAAATGCCGTCAGTTTGTGTTGGTAATATGTAATATCCTTAGGACCTTCGGGGCCGTATCTCACTGGCGAACAGGGGGAGTAGCGTAATGCTTGTTGGCATTGCGACCTCTTTGTATGGGCGCGACTAATTACATCACAGAGTTATATGCATTTTGTTTGATAGATTTACATGGTGACGCTCAAAACTCAAAGCACTTACTTCAAATAGCCCAGTTACAGCCGCTATCTAATGCCAAAAACAAACAAAAATGAAGCTACAGTACAATGCATTATTATTATTATATTATTATAGCTAGTCCACATTGTCCCACTGCTGGGCAAATGCGTCCCTCCACGTCTTCCAAAGCTCACGCTTCTGTGCTACTTCTTTCCAATTCTCAAGGAAGACATCCAGTTCGTCCCAATGTATAATAACGGAAAATTACCACTGCCTTGTTCCCAATTGATTAAGAAAAAAAGGGAAAATATCCAAAGCTAAGATCTCAATGGACAACAATGGGACGGAAACTCCATGGATACTCTTAAAATCAACATAGGTATTATATCGCTACCATGGCTACTTACGCTGCCACGGTTTCCCAGTCACGTATGGCCTTTAGTCATGATTGGATAGTGCATAATTGGCCGAAACCCACTGCCGGCTTCTCTGTTTCCCAATTATTATAATCTTTATCTCTTCAAAGTTCGAGTGAACCGGTTTCTTCCAGGCAAGCTGTTCCACCCTCGGCCGCATCATCGCTTCACATCAAGCGAGTTGTGGCAAGCCTATTTAACGTAAAAAAAAAAGAAAAAATCTGCAAGTCACAGGCCTCCTCTCTATGTGAGGAAGCGGGCCATAACACACCAGGCGAGTCCAAGGCTGGCTGGTGGATTTCAGATGCCTTCGAATTTTTGGTTCAAGGACATTGTTATAGTTTCTTCAAGATGATTTCCTGCACCGGTTTGACAGACGTGACGACAAAATAGTTTACCCCATGTACCTGGCTGAATTCAAACCAAGGACCACGTAAGTCGTGGCCATTACCACCCCACACACCTTTTTCCCATGGGGGTAGGCAGAAACCGCAGAACGCCACCAGCTACGATCCTTACATACTCCTTTTGTCTCATCCACGCTCATACATCTGGTCATACACGCACGCCGGTTGCGAGTACTACGCACCTGGCATTTCTGATGAACCTCATCAATATGGTTACTTTTCTTAGTCAGTATTACTTAAGTAGCTCATTCTTAGCATAAGCATAGCGTAATCAGTCTATAATGTTCCCACTGCTGGGACACAAGCCTCCTCTCTATGAGAGGGAATGGGCTATAATTCACCACGCGGGCTCAGTGCGGGTTGGTAGATGTCACATGTCTTCGAATTTTGGTTCTAGGACATGCCTGTTTCCTCACGATGTTTTCCTTCACCGTTTTGAGAGCAGTGATGAAATAAATAACACAAAGTATTGCGCCTGCCTGGGTTCGAACCCATGACATACTGCTCGTAAGTTGGGGCCTCCACTCCAAGGCCACCGCTGCTCAGCCCATTCTTAATCCGCTTCAAATAAGTTTTTAAATAAATCTGCTGCAAAGATACTCCAAAGCCCTTCCTATATCGTTTCCATTTAACTCGATCAATTTTCAATCGAATCGGATTAAATAAGGGTACATAGCTCCTCTTCACTTAGAACAAGAACCAAAGTAATCCGCAAAAGAAAATCACTTTCAATAATCTCATTTATCACTCGAGACTTTGAGGGTGAAGGACTATTTAAAGATCGAAGATATTTTGGGCAATCTTCGGCAAAAAAACCCAATATACAAGGTGTGAATGAACCCTTCGTGAAGCATTCTGGATATTAAACCAAGTAACTTTACGTGTACATTATTGCTGGGCAACGCTTTTTTTGGTCAATGTAAAGCACTCAAAACATTGTACTAGTAGTGTGATGTTATAACATTTAAAACAAATATTATAAAAAAGAACTTTTGAAAAGCAGGAACTTTGATCTCCAATATCTCCGTAACTAGAAGCACGCGGCGAAGGCGTGGCTGGTTGAAGTACATTCGAAGAATCTAGAAGCAAGTACGCATGGCGAGGGTGATTGGCGGTTGGTGTCTGGAAACCAGTGGCTTGGCAGCACGTCGACTTCATACAAGGGAGGTTTATTTCTTTATCCTACAATCCTATGTGTTTCATCTGTGTGAATTTTGTTGCAATTTAGGGAGAAGAACACCTAGAACCACAGATATAGATAGACCTAGATAACGCGAGAGCAACTACTTCGCGTGCCATATTATTATGTAGCTTACGTACAAAAATCGTAAGTGGCCAATTTCGAACTCAGTCTGCATCGGAGCATAGCGCTAGTCGGACGTCAGTGGGCGTCATGGCGGGGGGTAGGACGAGGGGGGCGCCGTCCGCGGCGGCGTCTTTGAATCTATTTGATTTTCCCATCACTAAATAGTGCTTGTGACGTCATAATAGGTAGTCAAAAAATGGCACGCTTGGTTTTCATACAGATCGTGATACTTGCGTTATCTAGGTCTATCTATATCTGTGCCTAGAACGCTTTTTATACCCATTATAATTAGTTTTCAATACAATAAAATAAATGTTTTTCTTTCTGTCTTTCAATATTTACTGTCCATTGTTTGGAAAAGCTTTTGTCTAAGACTCCGCCCGCATGAGATTGGAAATTATGCCGAAATTAGGAACGAACCTGTTCTGGAGTTTGTTCCGTCACTTCTTCCCAGCCAAAACACAAGGACGTGGCGAATAGCGGGCCTTTTGGGGACTGTTTCTTGTAATTTTGACGTTCAAAAAGTGACGATTAAAAGCATAATTTGACTAAATTACTTTTGAATAGAATTTATTTTTCATTTTTATGGTTCCGTAGCCGAATGGCAAAAAGCGGAAGCCTTATAAATTAGTAATGTCTGTCCTTCTGTCCGTCCATATGTCACAGCCATTTTATTCCGAAACTTTTCCGTGAACCGCTTTACGATTTCATAGAAAAACCAGCTGTGCCCGGCTGGCATGCGTTGCAATGCACCTTTTTTACCCTACCTACCTACCCGCTAAGCGGTGTGCTACCAAATATAAGTTAAAAATTTCATAAAAATCGATCGAGCCGTTTCGGAGGAGTGCGACCACAAACACCGTGACACGAGATTTTTAATAAAAAATAAAAGATAAAGAGGGGGCTCCCCCATACATGGAACTAAAACTAACATTTGTTTTGTCTATAGATAGGTCTTTAAAAATGACAGAGGTTTCTAGAACTATTTTTTTGTCAGTCAATCGTTTGAAAGATAGATACTTCCATAGTGGTAAAATGTGTCCCCCCCACACTCTCTAGTTTCTAAAGCAAGAGAAAGAGTAAAATTCTGAAAAATGTAGGATTTTAGAACGTTAAAAAAACTTCGAACGAAATTTGGTTTGAATAAAATTTGATGTTTAGTTTTTGAGATATGGGACTTTTCCATCAAACTGCAGCAGTAACTTTGTTTTTCATTAATTAACATACTATGATAAACAAAATTAACTTTGCTATTGAATGTAATATAATACAACATATGAATGAGCCTTCAAAATATTTTTGTTATATTATTTGGTGCTACGGAACCCTGTGTGCGTGCGAGTACGACTCGCACTTATCCATTTTTTTAAACCTTTCATAGAAATCCATGTTATTGTAATAAATAGACCAGTTACGTCAGCATCATCCTCTTCATATCTTAATTTATTTGGGGTCGGCGCAGCAATGTTCTTCTTTCATACTTCTTTACTCGTCATCTCATCAGACACCTCCTTTCTTGCCATAATTATCATCCTTCACACAGTCCATCTGTCGTTTTTTTGGAATATAATATTCCAGGAATATCATATTGGTCCCTAGAAATAAAATGGTTCTTCACCTCAGACGGAAGACACCTATATCTGAACATGAGGTTCTTCCACATTGGGCCATAACACCTGCTGCTCAGCCATCCTCATCTAATTTTTTTCAAGAGCTATTTAATGGTGGTAAGTCATTGAAGACACATCATCATCTGCTTAGGCTTCTTCCCAACTATATTGATGTCAGCTTCCAGTCTAATTGAATGCAGCTAAATACCAGTATTTTACATGGAGCGACTGCCTATCTGCCCTCCTCCAAGTCAGTGAAAACACAGTAGCTGTATTAAAATTTGCCCTAATACCAGCACAGTTCATCTTTTATCTTATTGCAAATACTACGGAAGTGCGAACTCCAAGAATGAACAGCATTTACCTTGTCCTTTGAAACATTTTCCGCTAAATCGTTTCCAAATTGAAGTAGGCAGGTACGTAACAACACAACAACGAACAACAGTTTGACAACGCGAACCGAACAACAACGTGATGATGAATGGAACTGACTTCGCTTCGCTTCGACGCTTCGTTAACGACGTAAACTTTGAATGGCGACGACACTAGACAGTGAGGTCACAGAAATACTAGCAAGTTTAACGCTTTGCTTCGAAGCTTTGCATCTTCCCCACAACCGAAGAGGAAGCGATTAGCTATCGTATAGTTTCTCACTCATGAAACGTAAAAAAGATTGAATACTTTTTATCCCGGTTGTATGATCCCGTGGGACAAATACAGAACTCCACGCGGTCGAAGCCGCGGTCATAAGCTAGTCAAGAATTATATGCAACCAGAGAAATCAACCTAAACTACTGCCCATTTCCGTGGGGTGACAGAAAAATGTTTTTGCCGAACCGTCTATTTGACTAACGAATTCTACAAACTCACCTCGCCTGCCACAATCGACCTTTTGCTCCATTTTTTATTGAATTTTGTTCTTTTACGGAAGTGAATAACTGAATATTCCTTAATATCGCCTGCACTGTGAAATAACTCGGGAGAGCAGTACACGTGCACCTTATATATTGATCCCAGCCTATCATCATCTGCCTAGCCTTTTCCCCTTTTTTATACTGTCACTTACGGGATATATTCCGTGATTGTTCTCAAAAGTAGCAGCCGACATCGTAATATGGACTCCACATGGATTGGTCACACGCTCCGAAGGGACCCCGACCACATACTCAAACAAGCTTTGGACTGGAATCCCCAAGGGACAAGAAAGCGTGGCCGTCCCCGTCAAACCTGGCGTCGCACCGTGCTGGCAGAAGCGGCGAGCATCGATATGACGTGGAGCGAGGTGAAGCGTGAAGCTCAAGACAGATTGCGATGGAGAACATCTGTGGACGCCCTCTGCCCCATCTGGGGGACATAGGACATTAAGTCATCCCGTAAGTGACAGTATAAGTTTAGATGTAAACCGTGAAAGCTTAAAACAGTGTTTTCCCTTTTTTATTGGAATCGGCTTCCAGTCTTACCGGATGCAGCTGAATACCAGTAGTTTACATGGAGCGACTGCCTATCTGACCTCCACAACCCAGTTAGTACTGGGTAATACAATACCCCTTGGTAAGACTGGTCGCCAGAGTATCGGGACACTAACTACCTGTAACCATACCAAAAACCTATAAATGACAACCGGGTCCAACGGCTTAACGTGCTTTGTGAGGCATATATCATCATCTAGCTAGCCTTTTCCTCTTTTTATTGGAATCGGCTTCCAGTCTTACCGGATGCAGCTGGATACCCGTATTTTACATGGAGCGACTGACTATCTGACCTCCACAACCTAGCTAGTACTGGGTAATACAATACCCTAAGACTAAGACTAGTTAAGACTGGTTGTTAGACTTTCGGGCCACTAACGGCCTTTAAAAGACGGTAACGATTGCCAAAGATCTATAAACGACAACCGTGTTGACCGGGTCCAAAGGCTTAACGTGCATTCTGAGGCACATATCCCGGCCTTTAAAAGACCTTAAATACCCAACGAAGGTTACAAAGGAGATCACTTACAAATAGGTTTTACTTTCTATCAAAGAGAGAACGAAAGAACTGTCTAAAATGTCAAATTTATCATAATTTTTTATTTGTTTTTTTGGTAAATTTAGGATAAATTCCAGCAATTAAATCAAAATGAGACTACGTTTCTGTCCCAGTGCAATAGATTCTTATCTAGCTTCAAGATGTTTGAAATCCGTGTTAAAATATGAGCCATTATCACAGCGTAAAATTAGTTGTGAGTAAGTACCTTTATTTTCGAATAAGGTTGAGTATTAGTGAATTGAGAGCATTGGTGGTTCAATGGTAACGGTGGAACACACCGTGGAGGTCTGTCCCGCTTGGGCGGAGTACCGCCGTGTCCTCGTCGCGGCGATTGGCGGCGGCGATCTGTTAAGTCCGGCCCTGGTTCAAGCCATGGTCCGGAGCGAGAGGGAATGGGAAGCCGTCACCTCCTTCTGCAAAGCAGTCATGCTAGTGAAGGAGGTGGCAGGACGTGAGAGGGAAAGAGCCTCACGTCACAGCCAGGGCCACGTTGTGGCTCCCGGCCACCATAGGCGTGGGCCTGTGGACGGCTAGTAGTGGGCTAGCTCGCCGTCCGGCCGTCTTATGACGACAGGCCGTGTCGACGGCGCGTTCGTGTTCCTCAAAGAGATGGCAGCAACCCTGTAGGGGTCCGATGCCTGCCAGGGCTGTGGGACTGTTCGAAAGAGATACCATGGCCCTAGAACAGTAGAACTCTGACACTCCCTTCCTTGTTATTTTTTGCTATTTATAAGGATTTAGTTCATGTTTTATGATGGCTTCCACTTAAACTCTTGGAAGCATTTAGAAAAATGCTATCGTTACAGTTTCACACATGACATAATTACACAGTGTGAATTGGCAGACAAGCTACAGCTTCTAAATCGTGCTCAAACATCGGAAACACCTTGGTAATCAGTAGTCTTTCTGTTCTTTACTAATAAATGAGCAAAATTTGTAAAAAAAAATTTAATCACATTCTCGAAAACGGCACTAATGATTTCGATGGAAGTTGCAATAGAGGCGTCTGCGGGGGCGAAAAATCGATCTAGCTAGGTCTCATTTTGAAAAAATCATTTTCTCTATTTTTCACCGAGCAGAGTACGGTGTCCCAGGTACTACAATCTAAAATAAGTTAGTACATTTGGGTGGAAGAGGTATTCTCCAAATGTTCATCCTATTTCAAGAATTCTTTCACTGACAGAAAGCTACACTATTGAGCGAAATAGTATCTATTATAATGTTTCTGTATGATGTCCGGACGTAAAGAATAGCACCATCCCATATCTTCCCGTGGGTGTCGTAAGAGGCGACTAAGGGACTTACCAGAGAATGGGCAGCAGCGTTCTCTGATTCTACAACAACACTACTGCGATCGCCAACCCGCCTGCCAAGCGTGGCGATTATGGCAAAACCCCCCTTCTTGGGGGAGGCCTATGTCCAGCAGTGGACTTTTCGGCTGAGATGATGATGATGATGATAATGTTTCTTAGACCCGGACGAAACTACACGCAAAAGCTAGTTGTATACAACATTAGTTTTAGTATATGCGCAACCTAGTATTTTTATGTAAAGAATCTATATACAAAATTTCAAAACTGTATCATGAAAAATCTCAAAGTTATAAGCTTGTTCTGTTACCTAGTTGTCCGCATAAAAACGATGTCATCACGCAGCGCGCGCCTCCAGCGTCGTCTTGAGCTCATTGATAATAATAATTTGGCCGTAGGTACCTAAATTAGTGTGATAGGTACTCAAAGTCGCACGGTGTCCAACTTTTAACTTTTTTAAATATTTTTGGGAAAAAATATAATATGGTTTAAAAATTATTGGAATCGATTCAGTTACTTATTCTGAACAAACTATATTCAGGTTTCCTATATACTAAAAATAATGTTGTATAATACTAGCTGACCCACGCAACTTCGTCTGCGCCACATAAGAAAGAGTGTGAATCAACCTTAAAAGATAGACATATGGTATCGCGGACTCATGATTGTTGCGTAACTTTAACCGTTTACACAGCGCGCGCAACGGAAGCTCTCATTAGGAATAAATTTTCATTGTTTTTGCAACATTTTTCATTGATGCTCCGCTCCTATTGGTTTCCTCGATAAATGGGCTATCCAATACTAAAAGAATTTTTCAATTCGAAGCAGTAGTTCCTAAAATTAGCTCGTTCAACCAATCAAACAAACAAACTCTTCAGCTTTATAATATTGGTATAGATTCAAATAATTAACAATTTAATTTCTCGGAAATATTTGCATTAATCGCTAAAATATTCTACTTATGTTTTCCCAAATAAGGGCTTCCCTCGACAGCCTTACGTCTTCATCCTTAGACACTCGATGACAGTCAAACTTCAGCTAGGTTGAAAGTTCTCATCAAGGTGCATGAAATGAGCCGAGCCATGATATAGCTGATGTAAACTGTTGCGGACCTCTTGCAACTGCCTTCCGTCTCCACCGTCAGTCCTTCGATGACAGTCATACTCCAGGCAGGTCTAAAGTTCTCACAAAGGTGTATGAAATGAGCCCAATAACAATACAGCTCCTGTAATCTGTTGAGGACTTCTTGCCTTCCGCTTCCATCGGTAGACCGTCGATGACAGTCATTCCAGCTAGATCTAAAGTTCTCATCAAGGAGCATGAAATGAGCCGCTGTAAGCTGTTGAGGACCTCTTGCAACTGCCTTCCTTCTCCATCGTCAGACCTTCGATGAAAGTCTTACTCTAGTCAGGTTTAATGTTCTCATTAAGGTGCATGAAATGAGCCCAAACACGATATAACTTCTGTAAACTCTCGTGGACCTCTTGCAACTACCTTCCGTATGCAAAGCGCATGGAAAGCGATCGCACACACACTCTACAGGGTATAGGCTTTGTAGATTTTCAAAGCAGCGTCATGTAGACTAATCTCAAGTACGCTATCATAACTTTTTAACAAAGCCACAAAAAAAACCACATTTTTATTCATTAGTACCATTTTGGTTCAATAGATGTCGCTGCATGTATCTTATATTGATGATAAGTTCTTCTTCAACACTCAGTATTTCACTGCTACATAAATAGCCTTGATAATAAAACTATTTAAATTGAATAAGAATTAATACTACGAAACGAATGTAACCAACTTTTGTTTTTACCGGGGTGATCGAAATTTTAGAACACAAAAGCTGCCATTGTAAGTAAACTATGATAGTTAGATATATTCCCTCGTGGACTTTTGTGTAGGTAATAATGAATACTTTAATCACGTGGTAAATAATTTTTAAGAATCATCAATAGTTTTCTCAGCGCACGGCAAATAATGAATTTTATAGGCAACATTTTGCTTCTTTGGGTTACATTTTTGCAATTTTCTTAAGGATCTCTATTTTTTTTAAATTAATTATAATGTTACTTCCTGAGAATTTATCTTTCTATTGGTGAAAAAATGGTTCAAATCGGTCCATTAGTTTCGGAGCCTATTCGGTACAAACAAACAAAAAAAAAAACTTTCATCTATATAATATTAGTATAGATTATGAAAGTGATGTAAATAATTATTTTTACAGATACATGGGATGTCGTCCACCAAAACATTTAATATGTTTCAAACAATGGACCGCCCAAATGGTTCTAGATGTTGTGTGCAGTGCCATGAAATTGAAAGCGCGATTGAGTGATACCCATCTACAGAAATTGGTACTTATAAGGTCAAAATTGAATTAAAGTAAAAACCAAAACACCGCAGGCATAGAGAACACCAGCTGCTGCGATCCTTACATACTCCATTCGTCATGCATCTGGTCATACACGCACGCCGCGCGCCGGTTGCGAATACTACGGACCAGAACTTTCAAAAAATAAATGCTGGCATAGATAAGAGGAGATTTTAATACCTAGTAAAACGATGGATGGACTGTGTGAAAGATGAATAGCCTAAAAGCGAAAACTACTGAGATGGTTGATAGAGAGTGTGGTAGAAGAAGGCATGCTGCGTCGACCCTAAATAAATTGGGATCAGGGTAGGAGAATAATAATAAGGGAAATTATTAATCGGGCGAATAAAAATTTAATTGGCGACCAATATACTGAATACGCGACTATTGTACCAAGTAAGTAACTATTTATCCGGTCACTGCGGCAAGGAGAATATAAGAAGCAAGAGTGGGCGAAGGCTGAGAGAGACTTGTGGTACCCTGACTCGGACAGGTTAGGTTCGAAGGGGATGGCGGGGTCTAGTGAGCGAGCGAAGTGAGCGAGCGAAGTGAGCGAACTAAGTGAGCGAACTAAGACTCCGGAATCCCCTTCGTGTTAGGTTACTTTAAACCCTGCAAACAGAAATAGGAGCCCCGCGCAGCTGGGCTAGGCGACTACGTCTTATCTACAATCTAGTGGTTAATAACCTTATTTTAGGTTTTTTTTCAGAGTCCTTGAATTATCACATTGATCGTATTGAACAACTAGTAACTCAAATTTGTATTTTCAAGTCACTGTTTTAAACATTTGTATTCGCCAACTGTTTGTTGCTCACTTAGTACTTCTGTAGCCCATTTTCGATATTTTTGACACCTTTAATTTGAATTTATTTCCGATCGTATACTACCCTAATAATAATGATGAATGCTACGTCAAAGCGAGGTAATGGCATGTCGACTTTTTATCGTGGTAGCCTTTGGTCAGCAAAGAATTACAAAAATGTTTGTACGAGCAAACCCGTACATTTCAATTGTCTCAATTTTATGCTGACATCGACGCGCAGCGGATGATTATAATACTCAAATTTGAGTTAACGTTCATAAGTCGCATAACACTGTTTGGCCTAACAACAAAGGGACTCATTCGCCGCGAGTCGATCACCTATCAGTTTAATACACTAGTTTATCATATAATTAATCATCCTATCATTTAAATGTACCTTAACAACCTTCTTTTAATCAATCAATGTTATCCATGACCTTACCCGTACATTTTTGGTCCTTCGAGCCGGATGTCGCGTGTGTTCATCACAATTAATAATTTAATAATTAAAAGTTAATTTTCTTTCAGGACTTATTAACTAATGCAAAAGTGTTGATCCTGCAGGAAGTCAATCAACCAATACTAAACATGGCAGTTTCCAAGGCGGCCTCACTTTTAGGGGCCAACGATGTTGGCATAACTGACAATTTGCTTTGGGAAACTGATTATACAGGCAGGTAGGATTTGTATAGTCAATCACTTATCATTATCAGCCTAACCTATTACCCTACAATGTTGGGGTCGACTTCAAATATGTACACACCTGACCTAAATTAAGTGGTAGTTGTTTATAGGCGAAGATTTTAATCGCCAGATTCACGCGACTGCATCAAAAAATTGTCACGACTTCGTTGACAATTAAATAAATTTTCAAAACATTTGAATGCTATTGTCGCGCTCACTCATACCTGCTGAAATTTGAATGCGGGATACGCATACTGGCTCTTCTTAAAGTTTACAATTTTTCACGCTACGTGCATCGAATGATTTAAAAGGGTAAGGCAGAGGTGTACCTAATAGTAGGTATACCCACAATTCGCCATTTATGTTTAAGTTCGATATACTAGATCACAAATCCTGACTCCGTGGTTGCTATTGAGAGATTCCTGATGGAAAATACCAAATAACACTGCCCTACCTAGGGAATCAAACCCAGAACCTCATATCCAGCAGTCGCGCTTGCGACCTATAGACCAATAAGACAGCCACGAACGATTTAAACCTGTGTTTATTAGTGCAAAAATGTCACCCACCCTTCCATATTTTCTTCTTGGTGTACCTTTTAGTTTTATGACTTGCATGTGGACATTCAACCGAAAGGTGGTAAATTACTGACAAAGACAAATTCTTCGCCCATTTAATTTCCAGAATATTCTCAGACATGGCGGACATAATTTTTGTGTCAACTAAAACACATCACTGCCTTCAGCGTTTTGCAGACAAATCCTCGGTTCCCGTCTTGTGCATGGAGTCCAGGACACACTCCACTATTCTGTCTTTAGCTACTACCATGACTATAATGGTAAAGTATGTTTTGGCGCGCGCAGCCATCTTGTTTTTTCACTAACGCTCTTCTGTCAATGTCATCCAAACGCCAAAATATCTTTGCACCACTTTTGGTAGGGGAGAGGTCTTTTCAGCAAGCATATTCAGCACGAAAACTAACGGTCTGTTCAGCAACGTTGATTACGTACGGAGCCAAAACCAAAAACACATCAACAGGCCTAGCTTGGCGAAGATATGTGGCCTTTAACTAAATCTGAAGAATTGCGATTCAGAACAAAATTTGATTCATCACTTCAGGGTGAGGAGGGATGGGTCTACCATTTCTTTCCCACACTGAGGTGACCCTAGTTTACAGAAACGGTGTAAATTGATTTCAGGAAAATTTCGGTTCAGTAAACGGTCTAAACGTTGCATGGGTGGGGCCTCCACACCCAGCACTAAACTCCTACCTACTATTGATGCCTATGCTCGGAGCAAATATTAGATTCAAATGTAGCTGCAAGGTAAGATTTTTCCAAAATCATTTTGCACAAACGAAAGAAAAAATGTGGGTAAATGTATATTTTTTCCAATAGCACTATTGGGAAAAATATAAAATAAAAGTGTTAGCATTGTGATTCGTTTGATTATTTTCAATGTTTTAAATGCTGGATATAGGCTGAAGTATTGTTGAAACAATTGCGAATCCTGCGCGGGATGTGACTGCGTCCGTCTATGGCTTTACTGACATACAGCTGTTCACGCCAGTCTGCACAAATCCGTTTACGTTAGTTAACAAATGTTTAGCCAAATCTTTAAAGCTGACAAAACCGATTAGATCCGCATTAGCTACCCGTTTATATCTCTTAGAAAGATCTTTCTACTCCATTCCGACTACACCTAGTATTTTATTAATTTAAAAAATCTTGACAATTATGTACCGTCACAGTTTTGTCCTATTTAACCAGAAGGTTGGCTTAGAATACCTTATTGCATTAAGACTGTCATGTACCACTAGCTAGATGAAGTACAAATAAATATAATACTAATCATCAGTCTCGTGTCCTTATCCCAATTTATTTGGGGTCGGCGCAGCATGTCTTCTTCTTCCAGACTTCTCTATTACTCATCATCTCAGCAGTCACCTCCTTTCTAGCCATATCATCCTTCACACATTCTATCGTAAATAGATACTAATGTGCAAATATATTCCTCAGCTATGTCCCGTCAGTCCACTGCTACTGAAAGACAGTCAGGAGATGACGAAAACATCGTCCACTACAACACTGGAGTGCCATAATTTAGGTCAAACTTTAAGCGATGCATCCGTCATTATAGCAGGCCCAACGTGCAAGAAGATAGAGAAAATTCCTGAGTTTAAGCTTAGTGTTGAAGTAAGTTCAACATTACTCGTCAACCGCTCGGCCAGGGTCGTCGAGTCAACAACTTCTGAGGATGCCACGTGGAGGGGTGAAACAAATGTCTACTATAGTTTTGGTTGACGGCGCGCCGCAAACATCAAAACTGAAGCCACCTTTTTATCTGTGTGTGTTTCGAAGGGTTGCCATAATTTGGGGAATAATATTGTATGGGTAGGATAATATTGTAACAATAAGATATTGTTGAGTATGGTATTTAATTCAGTAATAATTAAAAATCTAAAATATTAAATACATAAAAAAAGAGAACAGGAATATAGTCACTCGAAGTAAGAAATCATATTTAAATTTGTTTAATCGAATGGGAAATTTGAAATCATATTATGGCAACGTAGTATGAGAAAAAGATGATGTTGGTAGTAGTTACTACCAGTATCGTCCTTTGAAAGCAAGAATCATTTCCATTTTCAGAATCAAATCTTGTGTTACTTTCCAGGGTATAAACAGCAAAACATGTTGTCCCTGGATATTCCTCCACACATGTCCTAGAGGTGATGAAGTGGATCAAGAACTCTTTGAGCACTGTAACGCGAGGACTTTTCATGCCTTCCAGAATATGCACTATATCGCTGCAGCATTGATGGCCTATCACGTCAAAGATTATACGTTTTCGTAACTCAACAAAGTGTTTCTGTATTTTATTTGAAATCTCACTTGGTCTTGTCAGTTTTTTCTACTCTGACAGTACTCCAAGTACCTACCCGGATCCTTAATGCAAGAAAAATAAAGATCACTTTGACAGTGATGTAAAAGCAACCTCCAGCAAGCACCCTTATTGATTGCCATATTTAACATTAGTTAGATGGGTTGGTTATGTGGAGAGGATGGGTAAGGTATTTACAAGGCAGATGTGAGTGGCAACGCCGGGAGGGGACGCCCTAGAAGGACATACACTGACCTTATTGGTGAGGTTCTTCAGAAAGGTCAGGTGCGTAGTAGGTAATCGCAACCGGCATGCGTGTTTGACCAGGATGTATGAACGTGGACGAGGCAAAAGAAGTAAGTAAGGATCGCAGCAGGTGGCGTTCTGTGGTTTCTGTTGATCCCCATGGGAAAAGGTGTGAGTTTATTTATGTAAAGGTAACTTGAGAGTTTGACAGTGACACAAAGCACATTCAAGTTGTTGCAAAATGGGCGTCGGGGGCCACGTGGTGGCTCCCGGCCGCCGTGGGCGCGGGCCTGTATACGGTAAGTAATGTCTAGCTCGCCGTCCGTCCGTCTTTTGACGACAGGCCGTGTCGACGACGGCGCGTTCGTGTTCCACGCGCGTCTCAAAGAGGTGTCAGCAAACAGGAAGAGCCGATGCCTGCCAGGGCTGCGGGACTGTTCGAAAGAGATACCGCGGCCCTGGAACGCAAAGGAGCATGGATGGGTTTTAGTCAGCATAAGTCTTGACACTCCCCCTTCCACTCCGCCCAGAGCGGGATGGGTCATTTGATGATTTCCAATACGAAAAACAAAAACAAAAAAGTTGCAAAATCGGTACAGTATAACCACTTTGAGTGTGCAGTTCAAGGTGACGCTGCTTGTCAAACAAAAATGCATCGATATGCCAAACTTGGTACAATTATTTTAGTTCTGTATTTTCCCACATGCACAGTTAAGTTGGTTGAAGTGTAAAATAACTGTAGAACCAAAATCGAGCACTAAAAATGTATAAATTTAAATTGTATCATGTGAATTGTATGCTCCTGAGTTTGAAAATAGAATGATCTATATTCTACTGGCAAACTCAGGAGCATCCAATTAGTGTCTGAGCTACTTTCACAAAATGAATTTTAAACACCATTTTGGCACAGTATCTTTCACATCTATACAAATAAGTAAAATTGATGGGTCTGTTTGTAATTTCAAAATAACAGCTTTTTACTGAATGCATATGAAAGTATATACAGTACAACAACAAAAAAAATATTTTAAATTTTTATCTGTCTGTCTTTTTGTTCCGGCCAACTAACTCTAAAACGGCTCAACCGATTTCGGGACTTTTACTAGCAGATAGCTGATGTCATAAGGAGTAAACTAGGACTTTATATTTTAGAAAATAAAATACGGTTCCATGCAACACAGAGCAGCACAGATATCATACACGCACACAAATTGATAAACCTTCTTAAAATAGCTTTTTTCGGATATAAATGAAAAAAAAACCAGGCAGAATCCTAAAATTTCGAGGCAGAATTCAAAAATTTTCTAGCTCGTTAATGCATCTGAGTTACTTTTGTTCTCATATCTGTATGAATGAACAAATAGAACCTAATAGGCGGGTCGGAGGCGGGGCTGCTCTCTTAAATTTTGAGCTCTCTTCTCTCGCTCTTGCATTCTATTAGTATCAAGTGCGGATCCGGGAGGGGGGTCATGGCCGGGCGTCATGACCACCCCGGCTGGGTTGGGCCTAGGTCGACCGTGATCATGTTTCTGAACTCAGTGATTTAAATAAAATAAATAGAAGTCCGGCTCGCTTCGCTCGCTCTTGCGTCATAAATATGAAGAGAACGCAAAAGTAATCTATCTATCTCAGGGCCAGGGATGGCCCTGGCCAGGAAGGGGGAGTGGGTGATAGTTCAACCCCCCGAAATCTCCGACAACTATTAAGAAATCAACCTATCCGAGGCGGACTGCAAAAATTTTCTCGCTCGCTTCGCTCGCCAACACATCCTATATTTTTTCAATTTTGTAAAAGTTGACAGTATTCTCTTTCTATTCTCATTTCTGTATAAATTACAAAAAAGGAAGTGGTCTAAAGTTTTGATACATTCTGTAGGTACTTTTGAATTCTCCACAAGTTGACAGAGTTCCCCCTATGAATATAGGGGGAACTCGTCACTCTGTCTGTCTGTGTCTCTGTCTATTCCTGTACAAATGAACAAAAAGAACATAATTAGATGAAGGGTGCAAAAATTTTCGAGCTCGCTCTTGCGTCTGAGTACCTACACAACTCCTATATGAATGGTCAAATCTAACCTACCCGATGTAGTGCTAAAATTTTTGAGCTTGCTTTGCTCACTCTGACATCCTGCGTTCTTTTCAGTATGTCTTTATAAACTGACACAATTTCTGAAAGCTAAAGATGCACTCCATGGAAATAAACCTTAGGCGCCCTTGATTGTTTTGTTTATTTAAATCCAGAGATAGTTGATATAATTTCGTTTTTAAAAATTTTTTGATAATAGTTTTCCTGGCTATGGCCCCTTGTGAACCCCCCCCAAAGACTAAGGCTGGGACTGCGCCTGTGTTGGTATACTTTTAAAACCTATTATTGACTATATTGGATATCAGTTGAATAAAATGAAAAAGTTGGGTAATTTAAACTTGTTTTATTATTATAAATTTACTACTAAGTAACTATCTACATTCTTAACTTAACTTTACAGCATTTAAAGTGTTAATATTATGTGAGAGAATTGGAAGACGCGATGTTTCAGACAATCAGAAACAAGCAATGTCTCTATCTAATTTGAAGTAGACACAAATTATAAAATGGTAAATTATGCAGTTTTTACACTCTCCTGTGAAGTTGCTATTTTAAACTTCAGCAACGTTATACACCATAGGCTGAGTTTGACAGCCACTTTAATTTGTGTAATTAATTTCATTGCTGCTCTCAAAATGGTGAACAAAAAGATTGCAAGGAAATGAGCGTGTCAACAGAACCAAAAAGTCAGAAACATGTTACATGTGTGCATCCGCACTGGCCCACATGCTGGATTATAGCCCAATTTCCTTAATGAGGTAGGCATGTTATAGGCTGAATACTCCAACAAATATTAACATTTTCAAATTCTATCTCTCTAAACTATCCTAATCAGTAGCATTTTTGAACTTTCCTCTCATGAACTTTGGAAGAGGTACCACACCGGGGCAAGGGACTTGTCCATAGACTTCACAGATGCATGGTCGCTCACAACCTATACCGAAGTTAGCGGGATTATCCTTCTTTTCCGCAGCTATAGATTCTTGTTCTAGAATGTCCTTTGATTTTCCTGTAATTTAAAATAGGATGATTTAGTGTTATGTGTAACAGTTCTATCATATTATTTTTGTACGCACTGAAAAAAAAACAATGTATAATTTTATTCTTGAGTTCCAGCTGTTGCTGCTTATTTTTCATTAGTATTCCCTTCCAACAGTACCTACTTTGTTTCAGTTTTATAATGTGAAGGAAATAAAAACGAATCTCAAGTACTTCAAAGCACAAGTTCCGTAATAAGAACTAGGTATATCTATCTAGGCGTATCAAAACATGCCAGGAAGAATCTCTAACAAAAGTTTTGTTATCAATACTACCAGCGTACTAGTGTAGCCTATGGTAGAGCAGAGGTCTATTTATACATAAATTAAGCGAAACTCACCAACAGTATTAAGTAAATGCTCCAAAATTTCTTCTTTTGACTTATTGTCAACATCTACTAAAATTTTTCTTCCATCTTCGAAATAACACTTTATGAATGGTGAAGGAGTAAGATTCTTTAACGTTGCTACCTGGACGTCAGGGTTTTTGTATTGAATTTGCGGCAAATACCAGAAAACGAACTCTTTTGCCCCAAGATTATTTTGTCCATGTATATTGTAAGCCACTGAGAATATCTTGATTTTGTCTTTTAATACTAGTCTGCCGGCATTGAGGTAGTTAAGTGTACGTCGGATAGGTGCTCTTCCTTTCATGAACGGCATTTTAGTTTTATTTTATTTGATTTTTCTTTATCGAAATAAACCACTAAGAATGGAATATAACCTCAAATGGCTGTCAAAGTGTCAATGTCCGTTTGACAACCACAGCCATTCGTGGATCATAGACAACGTCGTTCCAGTTTAAGGCGAATACTAGACGATCAATTTTGCGTCTGTTCAATTTCATGATCGTGTTTGTTAACAATAAAGATATAAAGATGGCATTATTACTTAGACAAGAAACGGGATATTTACCATGTTTACTGTTTTTGTCGAGTTCCACAACTCGACAAAAACAGTAAACATGGTAAATATCCCGTTTCCTGTCGAAGTAATAATGTTAGTGACCATGATAGTTTAAAAGATGGCATAGCTTGACTTACCGATCTGCCGAATTTATTGTGCCGTTTTCTATTGTGAAAACGATCTGCTACTTCAACTCTGCAAAATCATGAGTTTTCGTATCACAAGTAAGTACTGAATATGCACTAACATGGTTTCATTTAAGTACAATGTCGGTATACTTTAACGCCGTTACGTAGAAAAAGTTAAATTTTTAATTGAAGTTAAATAAAAAAAAACTAATTATTATTAAAAGTAAGCACGTTGAATTTAAGCTACATGTAGCGTCATTCTTATAGGAAGATTGCAGGCCCAACTATGGGGCATACATGTTTTAATTATTAAAATAATTTTCTGTCTACAATAAATACAATCTTTGTAGTAAATGTTGTCGTTATTACTGACCAACATAGTTTTGCTGGTCACTTATCACGTTGTGTATTAATTTTATTTGTGAAATTAATCAAGTTTAGGTAAAAAAATATATCATTTTGTTCGTTCAGTCATTCATGGATGACAAATGAATCAATCAATCATTTTATTTTTTTAAACACAGGTATGGTTACAGATAGTATATTATTATTGTCTGATATGTGCACTATGTTTTGCCAATATATGGCGTACAAAATTAAATTTATCAAGCAATTATTACATTATTACATTATGAAAAAAATAATTCAATTCAAAATAATATGTCAGTTAAGTAAACATGTCATTACTTAAATAAATACTGCATATATCAATAAATAAAATCATAAGTGTTAAATTGGCATCTATCTAAAAGGATCGAATCGTATCTGATGGAATTCGGATTAATTATTAACATTATTTATAAATTGAAGGAATAAAATCGCAGCATAATTAGCATTTTCCATCAGAAATAATTTTAACTTTATAAAAACAAATTATTACTTAACTCTTTATAAAGTTCTTTGGTATTTTATATTAAATTATTCCACACTTAGTAAACGAGTTCTTTTTATATAAAGAAGTCCTTGGCGCTCTAGGCAGAACTATTCTATCTGGATCTCTTACTTTTCGAGGGCAACGGTCAACCCTTAACAAGTCAAAGTGCTCAAGGACAAATTTATCGCATTCTAAAATATACATACTGGGTAATTATTATTATTATTTATTTGCATCAGACATCGCCCTCCTTTCTCGCTCAATATCAGCGTCGTCCTTCAGGTCGGACGTCACAATATGATACAGATACTTAAAAGTATGTACCCGCTCCAAGGGCACCCCACATAGCTTTACTGGTGGAACCTCAGCCGGACACTTAGAACTCGCATTGAAAACCATAAGCTCGCTCTTTTTGATGTTATATTTAGCGTACGTTTCGCAAATGCTTATCTCTGAGTCCTCCTATTGACGCGCTCAGCAGCACCATATCATCAGCGTGGCTGATGTTGTTAAAGCACACATTATCAACATGGCATCCAACAAGGCGGTTGCTGAGCTCGGCAACAAGTCCATCGATATACGGATTGAAGAGCGTTGGTGAGCTCAATCCTCCCTGCCTCACCCCGCACTCCAACCTGTACGAGTCCGACAGAGCTCCCGACCACTTAACGTTATTGACCTGGTTCCCGTACCAGTTCTGGAAGATTTTAAAAACTTCAGGCGCAACTTGCCTATCGAGCAACTTCCTCCACAGCACCTTGTACGAAACCAGGTCAAATGCCCTGGACAGATCGAGGAAGCAGGCGTAAACAGGCGTGCTTCGATTCGTGTAATATCTGACAGCATGCTTAAAACTCAGTATAGCACTATCTGTGGACAGTTTGGGCCTTAATCCAAACTGGTTATCGTGTAAAGTTATATTATTGTTTAACTGAGCATTAGGCATTCTGTCAAATACCTTCGCAATGATTGTCGCTAATGAGATCGGTCTGTAATTGTTTTTATCCGCAACATCACCAGTTTTATTTTTAACAATTGGTACTACGACCGTCTTCGTCAGCTCGTCCGGCAAGTATGAATGGCGAAGGCAGAACGTGAACAGCATGGCCAAAACACGTGGCAGGTGGGGACCAGCATACTGTAGGTGCTCGATGCCGAGTCCGTCATGTCCTGGAGACTTACCCCTAGTCATACACTCTATGGTCTTAGCTATGTCCGCAAGTGAGAACTTAACTCTTGGTTCTAGGACAATGCACTGTGACTCGGCATCGACCACCTCAGAGGGTGGAATACTGCTTGGCTCGACACAAAACTGGGATTTAAAAACATTGGCAATATCCCTTTCAGCAGACACGCCATCGACGCTCACTGGCAAACCAGGCCTAAGGTTGTGCTATTTTGTAGACTGCCAGAAGTTCCGAAAGTCTTTTTTAGTGTGCAACTCGGCTAGGATGTCCATCTGGCAATGTCTCTATCTTGGTGATTTTGGCACCACCTTAACTTGGACTTAAAGGTCTTTCGAGTGTCACACATTTCCTCATAAATTACGCCTGACGTAGGTTTGCCGCAATTAAGCCACTCATTAAACCTAAGCCTAGCGTACGAGTGAGCCTCGCTAACGTGCTTATTCCAACCCACCAGGCGCTTCGAGATCTTACTAAAGACTCGTGTCTCCCTGCTAACAGTGGCGGCCTCAGCGATACAGGCAATCAATTATTACATTGTGGTCCGAATCACCACACATGCGATCACAACAACTGGACAATACGCGAGGAAAGTCAATATTTCGCAGTCGCCGATGACATTCTTGCCTGTAGGTGTAGATGGCATCTGAGCTTTTTTCTCCCCACGCAACTAAGTTGTCGTAGGACATAATCTGCTTTGCTTTCTGCCTAATTATATTAAGATCGCATTCGATCAACAGTGGGTAGTGATCCGACCACATAACATCATACTTAACGCTAACACTACGAACAGTTTTCAGAGACGATTCTGTACAGAGACAATGATCAAGCCATCGCCTACCCCCATTACAGTCACTGACATACGTGTATGTGTTAGACGTCACCCCAGTCTATCTACATCAACGCATGAAAGTCACCAAGACAATAAACCGCCTCCACATCACTACTGTCCACGATCGCACTTATCAGTCCTAAACAATGTGAGAATTCCGGTAGGTTACTCACCGTATCCGTGGTCATGTACACACTCATCACAATGAAAGGCCTTTCACTCGTATCAATACGTATCGCACACACTCTCGGGTTATCACTCGGCACGACCGACACATTACTGAACACACATTTTCGCCATAGCAGAGCCTCCCCTCCATAGGGTCGCCCACGCAGCATGCCAGCAGACGTGTCAACGGCCGACGTCCACGTGCTGCTAAAGTCACCATGGATGGTGCTCAGGAACGGCAGCTCCTCCGGCAGCAGCCAGCATTCCTGAAGCGCTATTATGTCGCACGTTGCGCAAAGTTCACGAACGCCCTCAATAGAACGCTTAACACTTTTACAATTAAAGCTAACAAATCGTAACAAACTATTATTAGTCATTGTTGTTGTTTACAAAACGTCTGAATATTATATTCTGCGGCCAGATGTTCTCATCCATAAATGCAGGTACTTTCGATTCAGGTATATAAAACTTGTACGCATCATAGTCAATTTTTTTTCGTAGGGACAGTTTTTCCAATTTATTGATTTCTCGGACTTTGCACTGCGTTTTTGGAAGCCTCCATACTTCTGTATGATGAGTTACCAAGAGAGACGTCCCGGTTGCCGCCCCCTCGTTTCTAATTCACACATTGTTCGCTCTGTGCATCCTCGATCAGCGATCCAAACTTGAGGTCATACTGAAGATCTATCTTGAGTTTCTCCAATTGATGTAACGTCACACTTGTTGACTTCAGTTCTCGCATTTCATCCTTTAGTAAGGTGAGATCATTTAGCAACTTAGTCACATCCAGGTGATCAAATGTGACTGGGGGTTGATTCTCAAGGTGCCGCGCAACGAAAATCGGGATCACATCAGGGTCAGTAGACTTGAACAAGCCAATTATATCTGCCAAGTCACGGTGTTCTTTGCCCTTTTGCTTCCGTTTGATATTCCTTTTGTTAGTCGGAACAGATTCAAAAAGTAACGCTTTTGAATTTTTAATTTCATCGTTCTAAAGGCCGACGAGCATATGCGAATGAGGGTATCGTCATCACTCGTCGACAGCTTATTTTGCACGAAACATAGCAGTTCGTCAATAACAATATTACACTGAGGACACTTTACTGTGGCGGACATTTCGCTCGAAGCAAAAACCGATCGTAGCAAAAAGCAAGCGATGCGTATGGCTGCGCGCGCGTGACTGAAGGGTAATGTAAGTAGCTTGAATTTTAGTAACAGTGGTTTACAGGATTCCCATGGTGGAATGGCACAAATGGCTCGGATGCATTTTTTTTATACCCTGAAGGCTTTATCCAAATCTGTTGAGTTACCCCATAGTATAAGCCCGTATTGTAAAGTCGAAGCAACACAGCCGTGATACGCAGTTAACATAGTACTCTGTGACGAGGTCTTGACGTAGTGTGTAGAGAACATAAACGAATTTATTTAATTTGTTGCAAACTTTTTCTACGAGCGGTTTCCAGGAGGAATAGCCGTCCAGTGCTACTCCTAAAAAATGGTTTCCTCTGTCTCCAATAGAGGTTATCCGTTATAATTAGTGTAAAGTTTATCCCGCTTGCGACCATATATCATTAAACAATTTTGTTTTATTAATATTTACATGCAAATTAATATAAGTTAACCAAGAAATTGTTTATTCAATTTTGTCATTAATGTCAATTCTGTAATTATTAATGTCAGTATCAATTGGTGGTGTCATAATGATTGAAATGGCTTCCGCAAATAATGTGCATGGATTGGATGTGTGTTCAGAAATATCATTAATATACAACATTAGTTTTAGTATATGCGAAACCTGATACACGTGTCTAGTATTTTATGTAAAGAATCTATGTACAAAATTTCAAAACTGTATCTTGAAAAAACACAAAGTTATAAGCTTGTTCTGTTATTCCACGCGTCCTAGTTGTCCGCACAAAATCGTGGTCACCACGCATCGCGCACCTCCAGCGTCGTTTTGAGCTCATTGATAATAATAATGTGGCAGTAGGTATCTAAATTATTGCGATAGGTACTTAAAGTAGCTCGGTGTCCAACTTTTAACTTTTTTAAATATTTTCTGGGAAAAAATATAACATGGTTTAAAAATTATTGGAATGGATTCAGTTACTTATTGTGAACAAACTATATTCAGGTTTCGCATATACTAAAAATAATGTTGTATAATAAGAATAAAGAGGGACCCAAAACGCTTCCTTGTGGTACACCTGTGTTGTTGCATTTTGGGAAGAGATCTTATTCCCTGTAGTTTTTTGTTTCCAGTCATACTTAAAATTTCAACACATTGCTTTCTGCCCACTAGGTAAGTTTCAAGCCAGCTAAGGGCCGGTCCTCGAATCCCATATCATTCCAACTTCGAAAGTTATGAGACACAAATTCAAAAGCCTTCGACTTATCCAAGAAGATTTCAGAAACTCGTTTTCCTATGTCTACTTTATCATTGATATTTTTTGCAAATTTGAAGCATGCAAGAGTGGTCGATTTCCTTTTTTGAAACCCGTATTGTTCTTTCTCTAGAATCTGATGTTTCCTGATAAATTCCATGAGACGGCTTTGCATAGCTTTTTCAAACACTTTAGAAATTATTGGTGTAAGACTAATAGGTCTATAATAATCTGCTTTCGATCTATCGCCTTTTTTATGAAGAGACTTAATAATCACAGACTTTAACAACTCTGGGAAGCATCCTTCTGAAAATGATAAGTGAATTAAGTAAGTCAACACAGGAGTTATATTTGCCTTGAGCAAGTCTTTAGAATTTTATTCGAGATCTCATCATTACCGACTGTTCCTGTGTTGTTTAGAGAAAGTATAATTTTTTGTATGTCAATGTGGTCGTATGGCCGAAGGAACAGACGTGATCGTACGTGTTAGTTTGGCATGTATTCCTTATACTATCGTTCTGTTGATTTGTTAGGTCTATCCAGTAGTTATTGAACGATTCCGCATTTTTTTGGGTTGTCTTCCATTTTATTATCTATTTTTAAATTCTTCAGTGATAATTTACTCGTACATTCCGATTCTTGCTTTATAAGTGTCCACGCAACTTCACTTTTATTTTTTGAATACTTTAGTATGTTGTCAGTTGATGTTTTAATAGAAGTAGTGATACAACGTCTCAGTAATTAACTGTATTTTTTATATGCCATCTTGTTACGTTCTGACTTATTCCCATAATATATAAAACGTAATGAGCGTTTAGGTTTACTGTAAATTCTTTGACCTTAAGTTATCCAGTTAGTTTTCTTACATTTATTTGTCATTTTAATTCTAACTTTAGGAAACACAACTTATCAAATAATAGGAATAATTCCTAAATAAATTCGTAAGCTGAGGTAATATCTACTATAAACTTCTGAAAAGGAAAGATTTGATAAACATTCCTTGAATTTAAGAATGTTTCCAAAACTATAGTCCCTTTTAAAAATAAAATACAGTTGAAGAATTTCCTTGTTTGAAAGGGACGCTTAACATTTGTGCTGTATTGTGGTCAGATATATCCCAGTGCAATAGCTCATCTTTGGCAAGTGGGATATTACTTAAGATATGATCGATGCAGGTGTTCTGCCGCGTTGGATCAGTTATTTGAAAAAATAAATTATGATTTGCAGCAAGATCTTTAGTTTTTTTATCTGGTTTTCATGTGTTTACATTCGTGATGCGTGGTGACCAAGAAACAGCCAGTCTGGTAAAACAGAAAAAGCTTGTAACTTTGTGATTTTTCATGATACAGTTTTCAAATTTTGTACAAAGATTCTTTACATAAAAATACTAGACACGTGTTTCAGGTTTCGCATATACTAAAACTATGTTGTATAAAGCAATAATGAAAATGTTATGTGAAAGTAATTCCAAGCCGCAACACTGAAAGTGTTTATTTTGTAATTCTTTGTGGTGCATGCCGCGTTTAATAAAGATTGCAACACTTCCAAGTTTTTGTTTGATTTGTCTACAATAAGAAGTTGCCAAATCATAATCAGACATTTTAATTAGACACTCATTACCCTTATCAATAAATGTTTTGGTCAAGCAAATAACGTCAGGCTCAGTATTTTGTACGGATAGGTTAGATAATTTTTTTTTTTTTTTTTTTTTTATTCTATAAAAAAGGGCTTTGTCGCACATGCGATTATGCCACCCTGGTAGGCTTTACAAATTTTAACAAATAATACAATGTATATCAACTAAATCTTAGCATAGCTAGTCTGTACAGTGCCCTAGCTGCGTCAGAAAGTGGCGCAGCCAGAACACTGTTGCAGTAACCTATTTCTCTAAGTTTACAATCTAATCTACATCTAAATTCTTCGTTACGGATACACTCTGTCAATATGTGATAAACATCATCAACGGAGTTATTACAATAATCACACTTGTCTGTTCTTGATTTTGCCATAAGGTATAAGAACTTATTACACGGTATGTGTCCGGAACGAAGTCTTAGTGCAGTAACGGTATAACATCTGTTTAACAACTGGTTATCTATCCACGGCGAGTTCAAGGGATGCGGCTGGATCGTTTTGTACCAGATTCCTTTATCACGAGATCTTTTATTAAAATATTCCTTCCAAAGTAAATAGCAATCCTGTTTAATTTTAGGTATAAGGTTTGCAAAGTAAGGTGAGAAGTCAACAGGAATACCATCACATATGGCTTGCTTGGCTAGTATATCAACAATTTCATTGCCTCTGACTCCAATATGTGACGGAATCCATTGAAGGACTACGTGCTTTCCGTCATATTGCAACTTCAAAATAGTTTTCAGTATAGTGAAGGCTATCGGTGTTCCTCGAAAGGTCGAGGTACACCGAGCCAGATGTTGGAGCGAACTTCTGGAATCTGTGAGAATGACAATATGGTTTTGGTGGATTGATTCTACATAAGACAGAGCTTCTGCGATCGCGATTAGTTCAGCTTCCATTATACACACACTGGCATTTATTTTAAATTTCATTGAATTTTCTTCTGACTCGTAAAACGCAGCCCCTATATTGTCGCCGTCCTTAGATCCGTCAGTAAATATTTTTACATAAGTCGAGTATTCGGAAGTAAGGTAATCAATAAATAAGTTTCTTAAGGTAACAGGATTGTATTGCTTTTTTGGCCCAGACATGAAGTTTACGTCGTGTTTTATTATTTTCTCACTATCAATACTACTAACCCAAATATTCAGCGAAAACATATCTACTTTCGGACTGCTGTGAATTTTTAAAGTGTGTAGTGAGTCATTAACCAAAATTAAAAGGGGGATTCTTTTGTTTTGCCAATATGAGGAATTTTTACATAATGTAGATAGTTCAGATAGTAAATTGATACCTCCGGTATTTGCCAGCAAAGCTTTAGTCTTTAGCCAGAATTTGCTAGCCAAGAAGCGTCGACGTAGGTATAATGGTTGCAGGCATAACTCGCTCTCCATCACGTGAATCGGTGTGGTTTTAATAAAACTACCCACTACTCTCATGGCCTGGTTCTGTAATCTATCTAATTTTCCTAAGTGAGTTTGTGCACTGTTGTCATAAAAAAAGCTTCCATAATCCATACGGCTTCTAATTAAAGTTAGATAAAGTCTTCTTAAATATTTAGGGTGCACCCCCCAACTCGAACCAGCTAACACTTTAAAAATTCTAATGTATTTGTGAACTTTTTGGCAAATTTTATTTATATGTTTTCCCCACCTGAGAGAACGGTCCAACCACACACCAAGATATCGTACCGTGTCAACAACCTCTAAACTATTATCTCTAATTGACAAGCTAACCGACCGTCTTCTATAGCCTCTGTCAAAGATACAAATTTTACTTTTAGTTGATGATATACTCAGATTAAGGGAATCAAATTGATCACATAAGATATTTAGCGCTTCCTGTAACTCAGCGGCTGCTTGATCAATATTATGACAAGTTATATAAAGTACGTAGTCATCAGCGTACTGAGAGACAGATACAGAGCTGGGTATTGATTTACAGACATGAATGGTAGCAATATTAAAAAGCAATGGCGACAGGGGGTCACCCTGCGCCAAGCCCCTTCTGGTAATTCTAGTGATAGTATTATCTATGCCATTTATTGATAAATACCTTTCTTTAAGAAATTCCCATAGATATCTACAGTATTGTGATCCCACACCAAGTTGGTCCAAGGTTAACAGCAGAGCGGTGACGTCAACGTTATTGTAAGCGTTATCGATATCAAGGAAACATCCGATAGTCGCAAGTTTTTTTGAAAAACCAATTTGTATTTTCGAGGTCAGTAAATTTAAATTATCCAGACATGAGCGAGCTTTCCTGAACCCTACAGTTTCTTCAGAAAAAAATCCTCCACTTTCTAAGTACCACTCAATTCTCTTATTTTACATAGACAGGACATTAACGATATAGGTCTTATTCCAGAAGCGGAAGTCAAATCTCGACCTGGTTTGGGGATTGGTACTATGCGGACCTGCCGCCATTGTTCAGGAACAAAATTTAAAGAAAAAAACAAATTATAAAGATGTAGCAAGATATTTTTAGCAACGTCGGGGAGATTTTTAATCATCGAAAAGGAAATATCATCGTAGCCCGGTGCAGTATCCTTAGATTTCACACATTTGTCAAACTCCTGTCTTGTTATATCTACTTCCATTTTATGATTTAAAGAGCAAAAGCTAGGTAGTGGGGGGCAAGTAAAATCAGGAGCTAAATTTATAAGAACTTGTTCAGCCAACGACTCGTCCACATGGAGTCCAGCTGAACGGTGTCCCCTCAACCAGCGCATGCGTCGCCACATATCACTAGCCGAAGTGACCTCATCCACTGAAGAACAGAACTTACGGAATCCTTTCTTACTAGCACTTCTAGTTAATCTTTGAGCTTCACGAGTTTTGTCCCGTAGCACTTCTAAATTATCTGGAGTTGGGTTTTTTCTAAAACACGTTAAAGCTAATCGTCTTTCCGCCACCGCTTTAGACAACATCGGAGACCAATAAGGCTTTGGTTTAAATTTATTACAGGGGTTTTGGCTAAATTTGAAATAAGGAATGCTTACATCTGCTGCACTGTTGATTATATGTAAAAAAAAATTATAAGCTTCTTGGGGATTAACAGGCAAAGTATATTCAGCTAATGCGTCTAGAATAAAGTTACGGTAAGCCGTCCAGTCAGCTTTTGTGAAATTTCTTTTCTTTACGATGCGTGGAACATAACTATCTGACGTCTTCAGTTTGATTATCATGTGGTCACTGCCTAGGGATTCATTAGTTACGCTCCACTCAAACAGTAAACATATGTCTGAAGAAACAATAGATAAATCAGGTGCCGATTTTTGTAAAATTCCATTAACTAGCTTTACTCGTGTCGGCCTACCGTCATTCAAAGTTACAAAACTATGGTCAATTAAGGAGTCAAAAATGTGAGTACCTCTTTGATCTGTTTTCGTGGACCAACTTGAGTGATGACCATTGTAATCTCCCAAAATTAGGGTTTTAGAGTTAGCTATAGAAAACAACGATTCCCAATCATTTTGTGTAGTGCGTACGTTAGGTGGGCAATAAATTGAAACAACATTTTCAATGGAACTACAATTAAAAATTTTAACGTGAACTATCTCAATACCCGGATTTGGAATGGAACTGCGACATTGCTGGGCCTTGATGGATTTATGAGTCAGAATTGCAACTCCTCCGTATGAATCTGATCTGTCGCAACGAAACACGTTATAATCTTTTATATTGAAATTACAGTCAGAATTCAGCCACGTTTCGCATAGGGCGGCAATGTGAACTTTTTCTAAAAACAAGATTTGTTCTAAATCTATCTTTTTGGATAATACACTTTGAGAGTTCCATTGTAAAATGTTTATTTTAACAGTATTCATTATATAAGGAAATAGTTTTTAAAGGAACAACAACTCTTAGGTATTATCTTCTTTAAAAAATAAGATATTGCCCACTCCACGCTAATTTGAACAACAGATATAATTTTGTCTTTAAAAGTGTCATTCCTTACAAATAAAATATTTTTAATTTTATCTACCAGACATCCGAATGAATTATCGTCTTCCGAATCCTCCTTTGTGTCGCCTTCAGTAGCATCTCCCCTGCACGTATCCTCTTGACTGTCCGTATCATATTCCCGGGTATGGGAAGTTTCGGATTGAGGTGGTTTTTCCTGCTGTTTTTTCGAATTATTTTTAATTGTTTCTCCTTCTTTTTCCGTCTGTGGTTTGTCTGTCTGTGGTACATTATCTCTTTGGGTGGAAACAGGTTCTTTAGTTGGTACAGGTTGTCCTGTTTTTTGGGCGTAGGTAGTTTTCGGTTGTAACACAGGTGTAGTTGAGGCCATAGTAGGTGTTTGCGTAACTGCGTGTCCCTCATAGGACGGTGTGGGTGTCTGCGGGTTGACATCTGCCTCATAGGGAGTTGCAGGAGGAGGTACATAAATATCCAAGGCTTTTCTATACGAAACATTAAAATCACTCATTAAACGGCGTATTTGTTTTTCCTTAATGTATACAGGGCAAGTTTTGTCTAATGCCATGTGATTCTTTGAGCAATTAACACACTTTAGAGAACTGGTTTCACAGTTGTCAGCATTGTGTTTACCTGCGCATTTTGGACATATAACTTTAATTGTCGAACACATTCTAAGTGAGTGACCATACCTCCAGCACCTGGGACATTGAGTAACAGGAAAAACGAAAGGTTCTACCAAAACTCTCATTTCATATAGAAGTACATAAGGAGGCAACGACGGTCCTTCAAATCCTATTCTCCATGTCTCGCTATCGGTCCATGTGGCTGCTTCTCTGTCTCTTCGTTGTAGGCGTTTTACATTCACGACCTTATATGTACTTGATAAACATGTAAGTAATTCGTCCTCCGAAATGTCTAAGTCGATATTTTTAATTACTCCATAAGATAATCCAACTTCAATAGGCCGCTGAAATCGCCATCCTAAACCACTAAAATGATCTGAGTTGGCTAATTTCTCCGCACTGTCAGCGTTATTAAGTTCGATAATAATTTTGTACGGGTTTATATGTTTCACTTTGGTAATATTTATTATTCCTTGTTCCTTAAATAGTTTTGCTAGGGCGAATTGTTTAGGAATTTTATCTTTACAAGTAACACTCAATTCCGTAATCCCTCTTACTTCTCTCGTCCTGTTTTTTCTACTTCTAACCTCAGTCCATTCATCATCCTCTCTCCCTCTTTTCGTAGGTCGCGATCTGTCTTTCGACGTCTCATTGTCCTCCATTTCAAAGAATTGTGTTAAGTCTTCTAAATTTGAATTTTGAATTTCTTCGTCGTCCATTATAACAGTGTTGATTAATTCATTATGATTCTCGTCCGTATTCATTACGCATAAAGTGTAGATTCGCGTAAACGATAACCGATGGTTCGGCCGAGCGGCCGATCCAGGTAGGTGCACAATAAATAACAATGTAATTAGCTAATGACCGCAAAAAACACGTCTAAGTAACACCGTACGTGCTTCGACACTGAGGTTAGATAATTGTATTTCTAAACTATAACGCTTACTCAAGATACTTGCTACATTTTGATGAAGTACTCTTAAGTATTTAGTCACGAAAAAACTTGCCTGTATTCGCACTAGTACTTATATATCTTGCAACATATTATTATGTTCTGTTTTTGTAGTACAATCAACCATTTCTAATATAGGACGATTTGAATATTGATTTATTTGACTAGCCTGATGTTTCTAGAATAGTCCATATTTTTAAGCCTCACATATATTATTGTTCCCAGTACACACAGAAGTCGTTTTGTAATTGAGAAATTTAAAGTTGTAGTCTACTTGATCTAGAGTAGAATTAATCTGCTTACAAATATCATGCATAGTCAACTGTAAATAATTGTCGTCAAAATTTATAAAATTGCAATTTTTGTGCTGGTTACTTATCATCTTTAACATTTCATTAATTTTAAATTCATTTAAATGTACATTATTAAAAACTGAAATACCAGTCATTGGTTGTCTCACATCACTACTACTGTCTACTAGCACTCTTTGTTTGTTGTCGTAGGGAAATTGAAATATAGGTCCACATTAACTTGAGAATGTATGTGTTTCTTTAATGTGTGGTTGTTTTTAACTTGTGTGTGTTTATAGCAATAGGATGCATGTCTCTGTGGGGGATTGTCAAAATGTCGCCTCTCGCAAAAAGTGGCAGAAAATTTAGTTCGGGGATTCGTTCCTTGATGCCTCCATTTCTAATTCCTCTGTGTTTGTTAATTCAAAAAATATTGTGAAAACTTTATATTCAATTTTAGGATTTGTTTATTTTCTCCATCATAAGAATATCAGGGCTTTACCAAATGCAACCGTGTAAAATAAAACTAGGACTGGATCACTAGTATCTACGTGAAACACTTTAAAGTCATGTAAAGTGCTCAACTCTGATTTACTATTATAGATAATTTTCTTGGAATTATCTTATACTGTTCCACTATTGAGCTCTTCTTATTTTAGCGCGACACTTCGAATGATTAGCTTGATCTACCAAGAAAGACACGGGCTTCTCCGTACCGCGCTCGTTGCTATGAAACTCCACAAAGTTCCTTTTGTAAGAAGTTAGAAATAGATAAAAGATATTTATTGCCAAGTTCTGATGCGTAGATTTGATCGCTATCAGCATAATCTTCACGAATAAAACTGTCAAAAGCGGAAGAAAATTAGAAAATTGCTACAAACTGACCAAAAATCTATCACAGGAAAAACCATTCATTAAATTTCCCACAATAAAAATGTAACCAACATCAATAGCCAATATGATATCGGAGTTTCTAGCAAACACCAGTCAGAGAAAATGAGCAACAGACCGATTCCCAAATGCGAAATTGTCAAGAATCCTTGCAAATACTGTCTTGCCCAAGTGACCAATAAGAACGGATTGCAATGCCAAGGCGCTTGCAAAAGATGGGCCCACTTCAAATGTCTCAACTACACGCCAGGAAGGATTGCAGATATCAAAGCTGGTATAATCAAAGTGTTGTGCCCCTGTACTGACTGTGAAACGAATCAGGAAAAAGAGTATTTAACAAACCCTCCTTACACATGCTTAAACGAGAAGTGTCCATCGAACGCCACAGGTCCAGTTAAGTGTGAATCGGAAGAATGTCCCTTGAATAAGGACAAACTAGGGCAAGAACAGAAGTGCTCAACAAAGTTATGTACTGACGATGCACTAAATAACCCAACTCAGATGACGTATCTTCCCCCTCGAAAGCCATACCCTTCCCAACTTCTAACTCCTCAGTCTTCACCAATCCCAAAAAGATCTAGGCCTCTGCCTTGTCCCTCATGTGGTGGGATGCCTAAAGTGCGAAGACCAGGTGAAATGACCTCACCCAATAGCCTGCCTTCGTTAGAAGATTCAGCACGTAAGTTCTTAGCTTATTCTGTATTTTTCTTCTAAGCTATAAGAATAGTGGAAGGCTAAAAAAACGATGCAAGGACTGTGTGGTGATGTGGTTAGAAAGCGAGTGAGTACCTCTGATATGACGTCTAATAAAAAACCACTCTGCGTCGACCCCAAATAAATGAGGATAGGGGCAGGACAGTAAAATGAGATTAGTATGTTTTCATCTACCATTATTTTTTCTGCTGCCGTGCTCAAACGCAGGTTGCCGTACTAACGTACTAATCCAAACAATAATTTCACTAAAGGCCAATCAAAATACAATAAAAATATGGATTATTTTACTCATCTTCTCTTTAAATTAACTAATTTACGTTTTCAGTAACATAATTTTCATGTTGACAGAGATGTTCTATGTTTACTGTAATTTGACCAATTTCAGATCTAAATGAAGATGCAAGAGAAAGTAGCCGTGAAAGTCAAGAGGAACAGTATTTAATATTAGATGCTCTGCATGAAATGAGCGGTACAGTCGGAGTGCTTTCAAAACAAATAAAGCAGCTAGTGCGCAGGATAAGAAAAACGATTGACAATGAAGCGAACCAAAGCAAATTGTCAGATAAAACAGAATAAACAGTTTCGCAAGTATTTTTTAGTTAAAGTTATCATTTCGAAGTCGCAAACTGCAACCATCAGCGGTCAACCCCATCGCAATGGCAGACCGGCAATCATTGAAGCCTCTTCTGAATCTTCGACAGGCGCACCGCGACGCGGCAGGTTTTTGTTATTTTTTTTATAAAATGCTTCCATAGATGGCGACATGGCCGCCTGACGCTGCATTCGGGCGACCGTGTGTTGCTGTGCCGTCATTGGATGTATTTATAAAGAGCGACAAGATTTTTTTTTTTCTTTTTTTTCATTTGACAGATTATTTTGTGAAATAGGAGAGAAATTACGCTGCTGTAGAAGTTGCGAGGTCACGTTGAGATTTAAAACCGCAACGGTATGGTCACACCGCTGATGCTTGCAGTCTGCCGTCTTCTTCAGAAGTATAGCTTTGCATAGAAACCGGTTGTGTCGATGTGATTTGTTATAGCGACTGGTCGGTATGACAAACCACATCAGCACTTTGTATACCTTCGGAACTTTTCATTTGCTGACAAAAAACTCGACAAATGACAGTGAGACAGCAAGTTTTGTAAGCGTTACAAGATCTTTTAGGCCGCCAGACCAGCTGGCTTATAAAGATAAATTACCAAATGCGACCGCACTATAGCGGCAAACCCGCGCAATCGGAATCAATGGCGTGCAGTGGTTATCCACGGAGGGTAGGCCACGCATACTGACACAAAAAAAAATGTATTTTAATTTTTGGAAAAAAATAATTACAAATAAGCCTGTAAAAACAAAAGTTATAAATAAAAAAACTCACCACACTATTCAAGGTTCAAATAACGATTTTCTGACGATGCAAACAGAAGAAAGATTCGCCACCTCAAATATCTTATGCAAGTGGGTGGGTGAATTGGGTGATAGTTACAGAATACGTCACTTGCAAGATATCTGATGTAGCCTTTAAAGGCCCTATTTCATGTGATTCGCATGTATATTTAATAAGTTAACTACGGGTTTGAAATCAGTGAAAAAATCAACTCATAAATTAAATCTACGCGCCTATCTTTTTTCATTTAATTATGCTAATCAATACCTCCCTCACTCCAGTCTCCACTTACTGGAAGTTTTAAACAAAATGCACGGAAAACAAAATAATTTAATTGTGTGTATACAGCTAGCCAGCTAAATGTTGCATAATTTCGAGGATTGAAATGATGAGTACGAGATGAATTATCATATTTTTGGATTAATTCTCGTAGTTCGGGTTCTGTACCAACTTGAATCTTATCATTAAACGAAAATTGCGAAAATTTTCTGCTTTTAACTTCTAACAAACATACATTATCAGTGCAAACTTCACAACAGAACCCCATTTTTGAGTAAATAAACAAATAATAAACACAACAAATAATATTTACACTACTGTCCGTCTCAAAACGAATTACTTATAAGTTATAACTTAGTAAGATATAAAAACATTCAAGATCGCATATAAATTGCTTGTCTAATGAAACAATATGGCTTCTCTAGGATAAATTAAATTCGTAATTTGTTAAAAGAAAAACACTACCAAATAAAATTGCATCATTGTCATACCGTGTTCCTTTATAAAAGTGGTTAACAAAATTTTGCCGGATAATAATACTGACAGTTGACAGCACAGAGTTGTCAATACTTATTTTTCTTACTCCCCAAAAATCAAAGCGAAAAATGAAATTCATGTGGTTTTTAATTATTTTTATAGGGCTTTTGCTATTCCTTACAATTTATCGTTTTCTTGGAAGGTATAAATTTAATTGTCTCTAGTAGTCATTAAGGAAACTATCGAGTCTGTGTGTAGTCTGTTTCGGGGAAATCTCCACAAATTGGGAACCCTGCTCTTCATTCATTCAATCTAGGTGGCAGGAGTTACGCCCATAATCTATACTCGTTCATACACACGAAAATATGCACCAGTTTGCGTAAATTTATCAATGAGAAGTAGGCTGGAAGCGTTCTTGCCTGAATAGTGCGTTCAGAGCGTCGTAGTACTTATGGTTTAGTGTGAGTTACGTCACACGGAGGCGACAAGTTGCTATAAAAGTTATAACAGGAGTTTTATTTTTTTAATATTTTGTATTATTTTATTACATAGTTATATTAAATGCATTTGGCGTTGTACGAGTTTTGTGTGGACGGCACGCCCCTGATCGGAATGCTCCGCCCGCACCACCCGCAGACCGCTGCAACTCGAGTCTCGACTGGTTTCATTTTCATATTAATTTTGTTTGCGTTCCACAATGTTAAAAAGGTGATAAAAAGACTTACAGCTAAGAACAATATTATTAACCCTGTTAGGGCACAGCAATATTCATTTTATATTTAAAATTTAACATAGTACAATTGCACGATAACAACTATAGACATAGTAGTAACATAAAGCTTTCATAACATAACAATCGTTTCCTATGTTACTCGGTAAAAACGGCAACAGGCAGCAACAGCTACCGAAGCATTTTCATAAAGTTTAAAAAAAAAAGGGCCGGACTCCACCGAAACGGAGACGTGACGAGAAGAGAGCAGATGTGTTTTAAACCACCAATAGAATTTCGCTAGTTACGTCTACGAAACCGTAGTTTCGTAACTGATTTCGTTGAAGGAATTATTTTCCCTTGCACGTAACTGGTTTCGATGGGGGATTTTTTTTTCTTTGTCGGTTACGTACAGACGTTAATTGGGAAAATTTGACAGGTTTGGGTAGCTTGATGTGCTGGTGTGTGTACAAGGAATTTTTGCAGTACTATGAAATTTTAACTAGTAACTGATTTCGAGAAGATGGTGGGACGTCTTGGGTGGCTTCCTCGCGAATTGGCGAGAAGAAGCACACCATCGTGAGAAGTGGAAGGAATGGGGGGAGGCCTTTGCTCAGGAGTGGGAAAATACGGGCTAACAAAAAAAAAACTGATTTCGATCGAAATCAGTTACGAAACTACGGTTTAGTAGATGGCTGAAGGGATTTACACTTCTCGTCTCCGCTTAGCTTTAGTGGAAACGGTTGAGCAGAGAGGAGAGAGAGGATGTCTCGTAATTGTTAAGGCCATTGGATACAAGAAGAGACGTGAGCGGCGTGAAGTGAACAGTATGCTTTGTGTGGCGTGCGGTGAGCGGTTCGCTGTGTGCCGCGTGCGGTGAGCGGTGTGCCGCGTGCGGTGAGCGGTGTGCCGCGTGCGGTGAGCGGTGTGCCGCGTGCGTTGAGCGGTGTGCCGCGTGCTGTGAGCGGTGTGCCGCGTGCGGTGAGCGGTGTGCCGCGTGCGGTGAGCGGTGTGCCGCGTGCGGTGAGCGGTGTGCCGCGTGCGGTGAGCGGTGTGCCGCGTGCGGTGAGCGGTGTGCCGCGTGCGGTGAGCGGTGTGCCGCGTGCGATGAGCGGTGTGCCGCGTGCGGAGTGCGGTGTGCTGTGCGCGGCGTGCGTCCGGGCCTTAGTCCATCAGTAGTAGCTATCAGAGGACCATGACACCAGTGGTTTTTAAGGTTAACAAGGAACCCTTATAGTTAAGTCATGTCCGTCCGTCTGTAGTCTGTCCGCAGCTTAGCTCAAAGACTCTTAGTAATAGAAAGTTGTAATTTGCCATGAATATACAGATTAGTTACGCCGACAAAGTGGTAAAATAAAATCTAGAAAAGTATTTTTTTAGGGTATCTCTTGTACACGGAAAATGGGATGTCGTTGGATAGGTCTTTAAAAATATTGCGAGTTTGTTTATATCATTTTCGATTAAGGGATTCTTTTGTGAAATATTAACCTTTAAGATGCTAACATTGTTAGACTCAAGTGTCCCTCTACCAACTAAATGGTTGTTTGGGTTTGTGAAAAAATTCACGATGGTAGTTTAAATACATATATAACAAAGTTAAAAGGAAAACTATCACAGCTAAGTAGGCTTTACAAGTTTACGAGTAATAGTCGACCAACTTATAAAATGTACTTGGATAACATATTTTCCTAAACATAATGTATGGAAGCACAGGTTTTTCAACTGCAAATGTAAGTTTGTTTTTATTGTTACATATTTTGATGAGCAGCTATGGAACCCTACGTTGTACGAGGCCCAACACGCACTTGGCCGGTTTTTGAAATTATAGTCGGGCAATCAAACATCGGACTACATAATATTATTATAATTATATCACTTTACAAAGGTCTCTGGGCAAGACTTGGCACGGGAATACAACGGAGGAAGTGGAAACTTAGATCCTTTAACGAGGTCAATATTTTACGTGACAGGTTTTAATTTGACAGAAGCAAAAGAAAGAAAAAGAATTGGTCAAATGTCAACGTCAAATTTACATCTACAAAATCGTGATGCCCGCAAAAAAATATAAAAAATTATATAAAACAGAAGCCTAAACACACAACAACATCAAGCATGGTTACTGTTTTCAAAAAAGTTTTAATAAGTTTCTAAACACAATGTCAAAAAAATTCAACAAAGTGAAAAATCCATGTAAGATTTGCCTAGGAGTAGTAACGCAGAAAACAGGTTTACAATGCCAGGGTGCCTGTAAATGCTGGGTGCACTACACCTGTCTGAACTACACTCCTGATAAAATAGTAGATTTAAAAGCCGGTATCACTCAGGTAACATGCCCGTGCCCGAATTGCAAAACATCAATTGCAAAACCCAAAGAATACAGGACCAACACGACTTTCAGTTGTAACAATACAATGTGTCCTTCAAATATGCCCCTGAAATGTGAGAATGACCTGTGCCCAATCAACGACCCAAAAATGGCCTCAGAATTGGACCAACAGTCTAGCGGCCCACCTCCGTGCCCTCTTAGTAAATGTGAAAAACGTGACTGTAAAAAACACGATAATCCAACGTTAGCAGACAGCCCACAACCTCCACAAGACCTCCACAAGCATGATTCGCGCGACGCCCTCCCGACAGAGTCAAAGTGTTTTCCTGAATCAACTAATGATATGTCTGGAGACTTCGAAACAAGCCAAGCGAGGCCAGCAACTGAAGCTGCTGCTGGTGGTGGGAGTGGAAAATTACTTCTTATACATATTATCGAAAAAATGTGTAATACTGTTGGTGAACTCACGAATCAGATACAGCAGATGATGTTACAGATGAAAAAGGTAGTCAATGATGGACCGAGACCGGGACCTCCTCATCCACCTACTCCATGTCCAACACAAGGCACGAAACGACCGTGTCCAAAACCATGTTTTTGTCCTAGAAATCCGGCTCGACAATGGTAGTAACATCCTTTTTTTTCATTCACAATACTTATTAGAATATTTTTGGAGTCCGTTACCATGTGAATTTACTTCTGGTCTGCGTTTTATTGCTTGGCGTCGCTTCAATAAATTTCATTCTATTCTACGTTTTTATGGTCTAAAACGTATAAACTTATACTGTCACTTACGGGATATTTTCCGTGATTGTTCATTATTTTGAGCTCCCGATATTTCGGTGCTGTTGCAAGCCCAGGTTGACTGGAGTATGCGGGTGGATGGAAAATAAATTGTTAAGAGCAGTCAAATCTATCTATCCTCTTTCTTTTTCTTTTGCTACGCTCACTACTGGAACTCGCAGCCGAAAACCGCAGAAATATCGGGAGCTCAAAATAATGAACAATCAATAAAAAAATAAATAAAAATAAAAGTTTTTTATTACCTTAAATAATTGTACAAGAAACACATAACTAAGCACTATGCAGTGTTACACCTAGGGAAAAGAGTGGTTTCGATGGACTCTGGCACCCAATGTAAGATTTAACTTGATCAATAAGTTTAGTTGTAAACCGTGAAAGTTTATAACAGTGTATAAAACATATAAATTAGAATAATTCAGTTTCAATCTATACTATATAATATCATAAAGCTGAAGAGTTTGTTTGTTTGGTTGAACGCGCTAATCTCAGGAACTATTTCAATTTGAAAAATTATTTTAGTGTTGGATAGCCCATTTATCGAGGAAGGTTATAGGCTATATAATTTCACGCAGGCGAAGATCGCGGGCAACTGCTAGTTCTTTAATATATATATTATGGTTAACATCGTGAAAAAATAAATGTTTAAATCATTCTTTTTTTAATGACACAAGTACACCCCACGTTAGGGGAAGTCCACGGCAAACAAGTTTTCTTTAAGTTCAGGTTTCAATAAGTGCGAATTTAATCAACGCAGGGGCTGAATTATTTTGAAGTAGGCCGAACAAAGCACCATGGTTCTACATTTATTGTGCTAATCGCCAGTCTGTGGAATATTTACTGCTGGCTTCTCTGTTCCCTGATCATGGTAATCTAGATCTATTCAAAGCTCGAGTGAATCGGTTTCTTCAAGGCAAGCGTGCTCCACCGTAGGCCTCATTATCGCATCACAACATGTGAGTTGCGGCTAAACGCAAGCCTATTTAGTATATAAAAGTATTTAGTAGTAGTTGAAAATCGCGTTATGGAAGTCAAATCTAGTTGGGCAGGACACAGTAAGCTGCGATGATGGCAGGTGGAGTTTAGCTGTGACTGAGTGGCATCCATGCCAATGATCCACCGAGCTACCAAAAACTATAAAAGATCGGTATTCGCGTTCCGCCAACCGGTAGAGTGGTACCGTTTGCTTTCTATGGTTACGTAACCCTAAAAAGTATGGAAATCGCTAAGGTAACCCGCGAAATTAAAGTTTTGCAGATTTTTTACCCGACCACCACCAAGGAATTCTTATGGTTTTCGCGTTTCTTTATAACCTTGTATCTTCTAAACGGCTGGATGGTTTTCGACAGTTAAGGTAGCGTTATATTAGGGCACGCCACAATTGTGGCGATAACGTGTGGCTGGACAGGCGCCACGGCCTGACGCTGGTCCTCACCGGACACGGTTATTTCGGGAGGTATCTACACCGATTCGAGCGGGAGGAAACGCCCAGGTGTTACCACTGCTAGGATCGCCCGGTGGACACGGTGGAGCACAGTGTGGAGGTCTGCACATATATTTACAGACACGTCTACCTCAGAAGAATCTTACTTACTAATAGGTAAATACTCCCGCGCCCCGCACGCCCTGCGCAACACTGCGCGCCATGCGCCCGTCTACGTGAGTTTCGATGCCCTATTTGGCTATGTTGAGGGATGATTTTGGAAAAACTGTGATACACGTGTCTCATTATTCACATAATTAGTTTCAGAAAAAATTCAACACCACGCTCTTCACAAAGAATACTCCCCCAAATGTCATATCTCTAGGACCAGCTGTTTGGGCTGTGCGTTGGGGTACGTATTACAATACCGAAATTTAAAAGATCGTATTTTAAAATACCTGTGGAAGAAATCCAGAAAAATTAAACACCGAATGATTGAATGGTCGAAAGTTTTAAATATCGAAAATTCATTTGCCCGAAAGCTTAAAATCCCGAAGATTCATATCCCGAAGTTCAAAATCCCGAAATTACATCCCCGTTGATATATCAGTCAGATTTTGAATTTTATATGTATAGATAGATAGATAGAAAGTTTTACTGAAAAGAGACTTCGTTTTGATTTTAAAAATAATCAGAACTGCTTTCAAAGATTTTAAGTTATCGCCTGCCTAAATCGGGCATCCAAACCGCCAATAATGTGAAAAAAAAACACGTGTATTTTATGATAACGGTCGAAGAGGTTTTTTTTTTAGTAACGTACCCTCTAAAATAAAAGGAAGACATACAATTTAACATTTTATATAAATTGTATTTCATATAAACAAAATTTAAGGTACTTTCGTCTGGCATTTCTGCCGTAATAAAAAAGCTAAATCGTCTGTGATTGTTCTGCTTGTATTTGCAATCAGCCCTGAGGATTATGAGCAAATTCGTTCTGTGATGCTGGCATGCGGAGTGGCTTCCCAATGGAAGCATCTACTCATCTGCTTCCCAGAGCTACTGCCGGTCTTCTAGCTCTAGGATATGATGACGTTTTAGTCGTCTCACTTACTGGTTCATGGTGAGTTGGCGAGCAAGTTCGTTAGGATGATGGATTAACCGCTCTTTGTATTTAGCTGCCAAACTCCTAATTTCCTCTTTGGTTGTTCTCATTTCAAGGTGCTCGTGTACTTCATTGTTGGTTATGTACCATGGTACTTTTGAAATTGTTCTTAGGATCTTGTTCTGTTGGCGCTGGAGTATATTTATGTTGGAATCGCTTGCGCTGCCTCATAGTTGCAGACCGTCCAAATGGGCTTTAGGATGACTTTATATATGAGCAGCTTGTTGTCCAAAGATAGTCTTGAGTTCCTTCCTAGCATCCAGTACAGGCTGTTGTACTTTAGCTGAAGCTCCATTGCCCCAACTTTACAGATGGGCAGTCTCCTTTTTTAAGGGTTAATGTCACCTGCACTGACTTTGCAGCACTAGCCTTTATTTTCCATTTTTGGAGCCATTCATTTACTTTATTAAGGCCCTTCTGCAAGTTCTCTGATGCCAGTCTTGGATCTTTATTACTTGCTAATATAGCGGTGTCGTCTGCAAATGTAGCTGTGGTTATCCCTGGCGTTAGCGGTAGGTCAGCAGTGTACAGCGTGTAGAGCATGGGGCCGAGAACAGATCCTTGTGGCACCCCGGCATCAATATCTCGGAACTCAGAGGTGGCGTCACCTTCTTTCACATAAAATATGCGATCCTCGAGGTAAGATTTGAGTATTGGAAAGTATGAGTGGGAAATATTCTGCTTGATCTTACATAGTAGGCCTTTGTGCCAGACTTTGTCAAACGCCTGCTTGATATCCAAAAACGCTGACGAGCAGTATTCCTTTTGTTCTAAGGACTTTCTTATGGCGTCACATACTCTGTGGGCTTGTTCCACTGTGCCATGGCGTTCTCTAAAGCCGAATTGGTGGTCTGGTATCACTTTGCGTTCCAAGAGGCTTGGCATAATTCTGTGAAGAAGAAGAAGATAATAATCTTCTCCAGTACCTTGGATAGAGTAGGCAACAGACTGATTGGTCGATAGGATGTTTTTTTAGTCATTACTTTGCCAGCCTTGTAAATCATGATGATTTCCGAGACTTTCCACGCGCTCGGGAAGTACCCTATTCGTAACATAGCGTTGAAGATGATGGTGATGAAGACAATATCTTTTCTCGGTAGTTCCAACAATACTTCTTTAGTTATCAGGTCGTAACCCGGTGCCTTTTTACTGTCCAGCCGTTTGATCGATTTTATGACTTCCGCGGGCGACACAGGTCTTGGGGGAAGGTCCATTTGAAGCTCTTGTTTTAGAATAAGATCAACATATTCTTCTGATGAGTTGTCCAGTGTTACATTCGGTTTAAAAACGCTTGTTAGATGATCCGCAAACAAGTCCGCTTTGTCCTGGCTTGTTCTGGCCCAGTCGTTTTCCTTTTTGATTGGGGTTTTTGGTACGTTAGGTCTGTCACAAGAACGGGTGATTTTCCAGAGCGAGTAGTTGCTGGCTTTAGTTGCAGTTTACCGACAAATCGCAAAAACTTTAAGAAAATTTAAATTCCGCGGGTTACCATGGCGTTTCCACCTTAAACGGTAAAAGTAGTAGTGGTAAAAAAATCAGTATAATACGCTGGCCTCGCATTCTATTGAAACTCCGACCTGGCTCAAGGTCAAAGTTTTAGCACCGACGCGACGTGTAGTCTTCTGTACCCTCCGACCTTCAATGTTTAGATGACGGTTATAAACGGAATCTCGTCTCGAATTGATTTCACAAACTTGTCGACTTCGAAATAAGTCGACCACAAGTTCCAACGCATGTATTATGCGAGTGTAATTGCCAATCAAACTTGTTTGCAAGTTGTCATCTGTCAAATTTGGTGTGAATATTAACTTAGGGCGAATAGTTTTGAGCCTGTTAACGAGATGTTGAGGTGTTGAAGATTGAGGTTGAAGGGATTGAGCATCGAAATTGTTTGTTATTTGTTTATGTACAGGTTTATTGACGTAAGCATACCTACGTCAATGATATTAGCTCTGACCATACCAACGCGACTCCGGGATTCGGTACGAACGCTTGTGCTGATGACGTCGATTAACTTTTATGGAGGTGTTCAATCTGCGACACAAATGGCAAATATAGAAATTAAAGTCTTTAAATGGCTTCCGAGACAGAATTTGTGAGTACAACAACAACAGTTTTAGCGCCGCCCATTTTATTTGACGCTGCCGATGCTGCGATTCCGTGCTGGATAAGGTTCTGTGCTCATTAGTGTAACACTAGCGGCTGCCTTCAGCTTCCTTCTGCCTTTTGCTTCCAGTTCGCCACCTTATACACCGTGTTCTTCACGTAATCCATAAACTTTGGCAAACGCTTCTATAGCTTTTACAAATCAAATCTTACACAGGAAGTAGTACTTAAAAAGGTTTTGTTACAAAGATATTTGTAATTTCATTTAATGAAATTTAATTGAGCTATGCAGTAAGAAAGGGTCTTAATTTGGCATATGTTACCGCTTAGTGCAATTAAATTATCAAAGGCTATTTGCATTTCATTTTCACGTACGAGAGGAACCCGAGAGTAAATTAAAAAAAATAAGAATTCATTAATGTGTTCATAACGAAAATGCTTATTTCCGTGGTCTGAACATCTGGTCGAAGTTTATGTATATCGTCCGGAACACGGTGTATATTTTAAATGGAGTGTACATACAGCGTGTACTGTAGGCAGTTTGCGGTGTTTCACTTGCCAACTCATTCAGTAAGCGGATTCGCAGCTCAGAGTTAGTCAGCGGATAGTCACCAGCTCACTGTTCGCCTTGATGACGACACATCCTAAGTTTGCCTTCATCATTGCACGAGCAAAGAAAGGCATCGAATGATATTAGGTAACATTCATAACATCTAAAACATTATTTTTAGTATATGCGAAACCTGAATATAGTTTGTTCAGGATAAGTAACTGAATCGATTCCAATAATTTTTAAACCAGGTTATATTTTTTCCTAAAAATATTTAAAAAAGTTAAAAGTTGGATACCGAGCGACTTTGAGTACCTATCGTAATAATTTAGGTACCTACTGCTAAATTATTATTATCAATGAGCTCAAGACGACGCTGGAGGCGCGCGCTGCGTGGTGACCGCGTTTTTGTGCGGACAACTAGGTAACAGAACAATCTTATAACTTTGTGATTTTTCATGATACAGTTTTGAAATTTTGTACATAGATTCTTAACATAAAAATACTAGACACGTGTATCAGGTTTCGCATATACTAAAACTAATGTTGTATAAGGTGGCTTCGATGCACCGCCGTATAGGTACAGTCGCCAGTACAGCAAGTTACCACAAACTGCCAAATTTCTCCAAATGATTTTAAACCATAAATCGTTGACGATTATGTTCAAAATCGAATGAGAAAATCTGACAGTTTGTGTTACCACAAACTGTCATCTAATGCGCTGGTGACTGTACCTACTAATCAATCAAACAAATTAATGATTTCAATTTGTTATCAGTAATAATAGATTGACTAATATTGCAGTAACATTGATATATTTCTATGCTAAGTGGTTTTGGTGAATTATATTGGTTATTTGGCGTGGATTTATTAGTTAAACTAGCTGTGCCCGCGGCTTCGCTCACGTGAGCTCACATTCTTTTGTCATTCTCAAAGTTTATGAACGTAAGCAAAATATAGATGCAACTCATGATCTATCCTAGGGCCCAACGGTTAATATCATCAGGTTTATATAATCTTTCAGCTCTGAGAGCTCAATCAACCGATGGAAAAAATGTGATGGACACAAACGATGGAAACAAAATTGAGAATTTGCAAAAACCATGCAATTGAAAAATACTGCCTTGTATTTAATGTATTTAGCAATAGAACCAGAAAGACTATGCGCTTCGAGAATCTTAATGTTTCCGAATTAACACGAACGTTGCTATAAAGCTTCTAAGTTTGGTTTTTCAAGGCATTGTAGTGCATTCATTCCGCACTTTTAGGATTTTAGTCGTATAATTGTAATATTCTAACAAAGGTGATACATAAGGGACCACCCATAAATTACGTCATACGAATTTTATGATTTTTTCACCGAAGGGGTAGAAAAATCCGTCCTTATCAGAATGTTAATTTTTGTGAGACTCCCGCCTCCCAAGTGTGACGTCACATATTTTGCAATATTACATGCTGCCCGCCGATAGAGTTGGAAATATTTCTTTTATAAGTTTTTCGTTAATAGTTCAAATTTCGTGTTTTAAAACTTAGCAATATTAGTTTTTTAAATGTGACGTCACCAAATTTAGGACCCCTTCCACCCCTTGTCACACAATGTCACACTTTGTTGTCACCCCCCACCTCTTTAACGTATGACGTAATTAAATTACGTCATAAATTTTATGGCTGCCTCCTAATAGACACGTACTTCCATGGTAGCAGCAGCTAACTGTGACTTCCTGGAGTATCTAAAGTGTCCCTACACCTGCGATTTAGAGGACTTACTGTCAAAATCTCTACTGAAACCGCGATTAATGTAGCCACCTGGGTGCTAATAATGTGATAAATCATCGATACAAAAGAAGAAGAAGAACATGGGAATTATATTAGATCTCATATTACCGAAGATAGACCATGATTGCCGAAGCGGAAATTTTTCCAAGGACTCTGATGAACGGTCAAAAAAAAAAAGTTGAAGCGTAGACGCAAGTATTACGCAGATCGATGTAACAAATAGTGTTGAAAGCAAGCCATTTGACTATTCACTATATTTATGTTACTACTGACTATTATTAATATTTTGCTCCGAAGTTCAAATGCAAGTGCAATCATGGGCATTTAAACGTTAAAGATATGCCGCGAGTGAAACAATTGCTCTTACGGATATAACTCCTCTTCACTCTGGTGTACCTACCATTATAAATAAGCCTGTCTAGTATCAAAAAAAATCCTATGTTTCCTGAGTCAAAAATATGTTTAATATACATGAAAAAAAGCATAACAAATGGGTTGCCTGATATCATTAAGTGAAGACTATTTAAAATTGCGACAACCGTGAGGCTTGACCGATTTTACTTAGACAACCGAACGTTATGCCATCGTGTTTGTAATAAAATTACCTATCTGTTCTTTTAATACATATTTTAATAAGAAAATAGATGAGTATACCTTACAACTCTGTAGTAGGGACAAAAAGATGACAACCTAACAGATTCTTGGCTTGATTGCTTTGTAGATATTTACTCTAATTCCGTTTTGATTTCGTTTGGTTCGAAAAAAAGATGTGTCCGTTAGTTTTAATAAAGGGTAGCCTTGACTTAACTTTATCAGGCAACCCATTCGCAATGTTAGTTTGTTCATATAAGTATTTTACTCCGTTAACGTAAGTTTTAAATAGCCGTTCTGAGGCTCGTCACTGCCGCCGGATTTTAGCCTTTTCCCACTCGCACAATGTGGACATGATCATTAATCTACTAAATTATTAGTATTCGAAGTCATTTCGGTAGGCACATATAAAAATACGAAATCCTGAAAGTCCTGTTTTAATATTCAAACGAAACTATTTTATTTAGTTTGTGTGCGGGCAACATTGGAAAAAGATGGTCTGGTTGAATTTGACAACGTCATTGTCTTATTTTATTATTGTCCCTATAAAGTTTTTATTTTGTGGGATATTTTTTATCTACCTATTATCTAAGAACTAATCTTATATAATACATCATTTTACTGGTCACCATTAAATATAGTAAAATTCAAATAATAGTAATTTTATTATTTAAATAAACTTCAGGTTGAGTTGCTGTAATTGCTTAATATATAAATAATAATAGCTTTCTCGTATTACTATTTTTTATTATTATTTAATTGCCTCGGAAACGAAAATTGAAAATATTTTTATAATTTAATTTAATAATGTTATATTCTCAGCCTTTCCATCATGTCCTACTTTTTACATAAAATGAATGGTCACCTTATTAGAAAGAGACTAAATTAGCGTTAACCTCTCTTTTGGTGGCAATTTTTTAATGCAAGCAAGAATTGCAGTTGTACACACGGCGGCACATGAAGCTGTAAAATTCCAGAACAAATTGACCTCGCTTTGTATAGATTTCCTATACAGTGAGAGATCCGCATAAACTGGTTATGTAAAGCTTGACTGGCTAACGCGGAGTACTACGTACGCATACGTAGTACTTATTACTTCCGTGCAAAGAGTAAAATCAAAAGGAAAATTAAAACAAAATTAGTTTTCAGCCATTCCGAGTGACTACACTACGACTAAAACCTATATACGTAAATTATTTTTATCATAGAAATCGCGTATGAGGTTACTAACAAAATTTTAAAAGTTAATATCTTTTGCGTCTGTTGGTCGATTTTGATGAAATAAACGCTAAATAATACCCACAACAATGCTTCTTATTTTGTAATATTTAGATTTTGAATACAATGAGGGGTTTTTACGTGATGCGCGCACAAACGAACAGACAAACCGACAAACCGACAAACCGACAAACCGACAAACAGACAAAAATTTTAAAAAAGATATTTTTACTTTCTATTACTTATTTCTCGCACTTTCCAGTGACTTTTTTGCAAAAATCTGTAATGTACAGACACGGAAAGTCTACGATTTTATTATATGTATAGATAAGTTGTAAGTGTAATGGCATTTTGAAGGACGGGTTACTGTATTAAAGGTTTTATTGCATGAAGCTACTGAAATAAAACCATTATAACAGTTATGTTATTATGGTTTTATTCAATCCATCTACGCCTGTAGTCAAAGGGTTAAATGCAGGTGAACAATACAACAGATCCTTCACGAAGCCATCAACCAAGTATACTGTACATCAATCAAACCTAGTAACTTTACGCAAAAATTATTGTTGGGAAACGACTTTTTTTTTTTGGGGTGAAAAATCACGTTTTACGGTAGGACTCGATGGAATGCACTCGAAGCATTGTGCTGATGGATGGATTGAATAATACGGGGGTCGTGGAGGTGTCAGTAAAAAAGTAGTGAAAATGTTGAAACTTTGACCCCCAATATCTCCGTAACTAGAAGATTCCCAGGTATGGTCTAGAAGAAAAAAAATATCGCAAAGTCGGGGAAAACAAGTGCCTTTCGGAATCGTTAAGGGTCTATTTACACCCTTTATAAAGGTCCAATCAAACTCAGTAAGCGGGAAAAATTGTGGACCAGCGGACACTGACAGATACTTTAGATTAATTATTATCTGTGAGAGTCAGGTCTGCAACTTGTCCTTGTCCGGTTCAATGGAACCTTAACTTATATTACTAAATAACTGGCCATATTTTAATTTATTTGTCAGCACACCAGACTCTAAAACTGTACTTAAAGGGAAACAACATGAGTAATCAGGGTCTCCTAGTATTAAAAGATATCGTCCAAGATCGCATGGCCGCTAGACCTTACTTATTTTCTTACTAACTAAATGTATGGAATCGATTTGTGTTAGCACGTGTTAGTGTGCACTTTTCTTTTTTTGAGAATTTATGCATATCAGCTAGCTTTGGTTTTGAATCAGGTGCTAAAATATAACTCACTTTTTTAAAAGTCTGAGTGCTGTTTTTTTATTATGTTATTCTTATAGGATATTTTTAAAAATTATTAATTAACACTGCCAAACGCACTAGGTTGGCGGAAAATTCTGCCAGTCGCTTAAAAGACCGAAAAACTGACGTGGTTTTACTGTAGTCTGAATCTTATTTTTATATTTGACACTCTGGGAATTATATCAAAATTTATTTTAAGCAGCCCTTCAGAAGACATCTGACGTCCACCATCCCGCACTAGGCCCGCGTGGTGGACTACGTCCTGTGCTGGGACACTCACATAGATGACGCCCAGTAGAAACACTATAGACTGATTAATCACCATCTGCCTAGCCTTTTCCCAACTATGTTGAAGTCGGCTTCCAGTCTAACCGGATGCAGCTGAATACTAGTATTTCACATGGAGAGACTGCCTTTCTGACCTCCACATCCCAGCTAGTACTGGATAATACGATCCTCCTATATAACCAGGAGCCGAGAGCTGTAGTAATAAATGCCCACGTGTATCAAACAACGTTTTCCAATACACTTTCGAAGAAATAAAATAATAGAACGAAAAGTGTTTTTGTCATGAATTATTAGGAAACTATGATTTAGTTTGCTTTTTTCCACGCTTTGCTTTCGCCCGGTTGAAGGAGAAGCAAAGGTATGAAGCCGCTAAACAGCCTTATACGAAAAATAGAAAATTCAAAGATCTTCAAAATATGTAGAACACAATAAAAGTATATTTATTCATGAAAGTATTTTTTTTTAATATTTACTTTATAAAAAAATACTTTTATTTTTTTTACTTTTATTTATTTATTTAAACTTCATGTACAATAGTGGTACATAGGCGAACTTAATGCCACAAGGCATTCTCTACCAGTCAACCTTTGGGTTAAATAAGAAAACATTGTGATAGGGTACGAAATAATAAATATAAAAATAACTTTCGAAAATTTATATAGGCACTTCTAATGATACTAATACACATATACAAAGAAAATAAACTAATACATATTTACTATACCTACTTTAAATAATCATGTTTATTTATATTCAAAACATATTTACGCCGTAAAGGCACATTTATACATACAACGTGTAACAGAATAAACGCAATTCCTGAAAGTAGTTGGTTCAGAATCGGCTTCTGAATCGATTTGCGTCTTATAAAATAGGTGTTAAATTTTGACAGAAAAATCTTTTAAATAACTTAAATTAGAAACACAGTATCATGACAAATTAATACAATCTTTAATTCAAGGAAATTGAAACCTTAACTCAGAGCAATAAAGGCTACCAAAACGCACCATATTATTTGTAGTTCGCTCATAGCTCGTAATACACACACGTAAAGAATATCAATGCATTTTACACTAAAAGTAGTGTCATCATCATCATTTCAGCCGAAAAACGTCCACTGCTGGACATAGGCCTCCCCCAAGTGTAGCCACATTGACCGGTCCCGTGCGACTCGCATCCAGCGGGTCCCTGCAACCTTCACCAGGTCATCGGTCCACCTAGTGGGAGCCCTTCCAACGCAGCGTCTTCCGGTTCGCGGTCGCCACTCCAGAACTTTTCGGCCCCATCGGCCATCCGTTCTGCGAGCAATGTGCCCTGCCCACTGCCACTTAAGTTTGGCTATTCTTCGGGCTTCGTCGGTTACCTTGGTTCTCTTGCGGATGTCCTCATTTCTGATTTGATCACGCAAGGAAATTTCGAGCATAGCCCTCTCCATTGCCCTTTGGGTGACTTTAAGCCTTCTGATAAGGCCCATTGTGAGCGACCACGTAGTGCGACCAAAAGTAGTGTGCGTCAAATAAATAGGTAATTTAAAGGAATTCCAACTTTATCTCCAACGAGTAAGGCTTATTTGAATGCACGACCAAACTTAGTTGGTCATCAAACAATTTTAGGCATTTTTACAAAATAAAATTATTTAATTTGATGAAATTTAGAACTTATTGCAAAGAGATAAAGCATTTGTCGGCAACCTCTTTGACGTTTATGCGAAATGCCGACACACACGCCGCCGCTACCGCCGAATAACATGAGTACCTAGCACAAAAGCCAGTCATCCGCCGGTAGTGACAAAGATAAAGATAAAGATAAAAATAAAGATAAAGATAAGGATGCATTTATTTGTATATACATGTGTGACGTGATACATAGATATGCACATATGGATGGAAACAAGTTTGAGATTACTGGTTCAACATGTTTTGCCAAATTCGGCGTACAAAATAATTTATAATTCTCAACTCCAAATTAAAATTTAAGAAATAATTAAATTAGTTACATATAGTCAAAATTCAATAAATTCAAATACATAATTACAGTGAATACAACAATATAGTCAAAATTCAATAAATTCATATACATTATTACAGTCAATACAAAAATATAGTCAAAAAAAGAAAAATTAAAATAATAAAATTAATAAAACTAAAATCACATATTAAATTATCTAAATTCAAAATTTGTCATTCAAAAACTCCGTAAGAGTATAGTATCCCTTAGCAACAAGCAATTTTTTTAGTTCTCTCTTGAATGAATTAATATTTAATGTCATATTACACTTTTTCTTAGAAATGCAGTTTTTGCGGGGAGTGATTGAACCCAGTCTGTACTTCTCACGTCTATTTCTACATGTATTATTAATCAGAAGGGGAAACAAATTAGGATTGTTTTTCACAAATGGTGATATTTCTAATATGTAAAGTGACGGAAGTGTTCGAATTCTGTGCTGAATAAACATTGGTTTGCAACCGTCAGTAGTTTGCAACCCAAACATAGCCCGTAAACAACGCTTTTGTGCTTTGAACGCGGTGTCTTTCCGAGTTGAATTGCCCCAGAAAATTATTCCAAATCTCAATACTGATTCAGCAAGGCCGTAATATGCTGTAAGTAAAGTATCTGCATTGACAGTCGGTGCCAACTTATAAAGAGCATATGACGAAGTACTAATTTTTGTACAAAGTTCGTTAATGTGAGTTTTCCAATTTAATTGCTTGTCAATGATTAATCCCAAGAATCGAGCTGTTTCTACTTCTTGTATTATATTATCCTTGTGTACTAAATTAAGTTTTGATCTATTATTTAACTTTTCTCGTTGTCTAAAATGCATTATGTTTGTTTTACTAAGATTAATTTTTAAATTATCATTAAGCCAGGTAATTATAGAATTCAATGAATCATTAGCATCAGAATGGTAGGTAATTATATTTTTAGGTGCTATGGTTACAGTACTGTCGTCAGCGAACAATGTTCCTTAGTTGCATTTGGTAGATCCCTAATGTATAGTAAGAACAAAGGAGGGCCTAATACACTTCCCTGGGGAACACCATATTTAATGTATCGCTTATTTGAGGAGAAAACCTGTTCCATTTTAGTTTTAATATTAAACTTTGATATTTGGGTTATTTGTTGGCGGTCTGATAAATATGATTTTATCAATGCAAGGACATTCCCTCTTATACCATAAGCCTCAAGTTTATCTAGCAGAATATTGTGGTCTACATAATCGAATGCTTGAGACATGTCACAAAAAATAAAACAAACGGGTAAAGATTTGTCAACTTGTGAAGAAAAACGTATAAACGTCATAAACCGCCATATTGATGTTTTTATTCTTTCTGTAGCCTTTTTGTTCATCACATAGGATTTTATTTTGGTCTAAGTAGCTATTTATTTCACTGTAAATATATTTCTCAAAGATTTTTGAGAATACCGAAATAAGTGCTATAGGTCTATAGTTCTCCATTAAGTATTTATTATCTTTTTTAAATATAAGTTTAATAATTGTCAATTTGAGGTCTTTTGGGAATGTCCCACTCTGTATACAAAGATTCAGAATATGGCTTCAGTGATGAGAGATATCTTCATTTACTGCTTTGATTACTGTAGTAGAAATACCGTCATTCCCTACACTGCTAGTATTTTTGAGATATCTTATAATTTTCCGCATATGATAAGGCAAACAGGGTGATAAAAACATTGAGTTCAGTTGGGGATCAATTAGGGCTGTGGATTCTTTTTCAGCTTTTACTGGAAGAGGATTTATTTTTTCAATGAAATAGTTATTAAACGCATTGGCAATCTCTGTAGGATTTGTTGTTAATTTATTGTTAATTTTAAATTCAGTTATTGATTCTTTTGGAATATTTAATTTATTATTATTTATAATTTGCCATGCCATTTTATTTTTATTAGTCGATGTTTTTATTCTGTAATTGTTTTGAGCACGTTTAGTAAGGTTTATAATCCGTATAAGAAGTTTTGAATATGTAGTATATTTTTGTTTGTTAGTTAATGTAGGTTTCCGTCTGAAATTCCAGAGTAATGCTCTTTTATTCTTACTACAGGTCTTAATTCCACGTGATATCCATCTTAGCTTGGTATTTACTTGCACAGTAATTTTAGTTAGCGGAAAACACAAATCATAAAATAATTTAAATGTTTCTATAAAATAATGATATGCTACTGATGGTTCACTTGTGTTATATATTTCACAGAAAGAAAGATTTTTTATATATTTTTTAAATTTATGAATATTTTCTGAGCTGAAGTGACGTAGTGCAGTTGTCCTTTTATTTACTCCCGTGACATTTTTGTTTCCGCGCGCGATGGCTTTCTAGTATACCAACATACAATACACGGATATGGTGAGGACCCTGGCTCGCTGTCTTGATAATGTCGCGTTAGCTTGTCGGGAGTGCAATGACCGTTTTGGCTGCAGTGTGAGCGCAGGATGATGCTGGCTGCAACTCAGCGACTGAGGGACTCTGGAACGTTCCTTCCTAATACGGCTTTGGACAGAGGGACGAATGTGCGGACTACTCGTCTGCAAGAGTGTATTCTCGACCATTTCGACGAACATCCAGAGCTCGAGAGAAGCAGCACCCTAGTTCGACTGCAGCCACATGTACGTGTGGTGAACGTCGCGTGCTGATGATGAACACCCATTCCATCTTCGACGGTGTCAAGACTTAACGCCGACCGACAACTTGCCACGACTGGAATTCAGTAGGTGGTTATTGGAAAACTGGCAACAGAACATTCTTTGGACGGATGAGAGCACCTTCACGCGTATTGGCATGCAACCAGCATTTGTGGCAAATAAGTGCATAGAACAAGGCGGTGGTCATTTTGAAACTTTAATGAAAGTGAATCGCAGAAATAGTGTAAATTATTAACCTAAGTGTAAAAAAAAAAGTGTAAATAGTACAGTTCTGTGAGTACCTACTTCTTCCTATCAATACAATTGTATTCTTATCACTGTAAATATTATGATTTAAATCTTTTAAACGCGCCGTCTTTGAATATCGCTGTTTTAAATGCATCCCCGTTACTAAGCATAAAGTCTTAGATTCGTGTTGATAATTAACACGGTAAACTCAATGAAGTATCAAAAGTTATTCTTAATAGCAGTCTATGACATTTTAGGTACGTAAAATTCGTTCATTGAACTAACGAACATCTAAATCCTACAGCAGGCGGCAGCGTGCGTGTCGCGTCGGCCGCTAACATTGCATGAGTGTGTGCGCAGAGATGTTGTTGCACATACGTTTTGCGTTTAGTAAGGATAACTATTTTATAAAAAAAGAGTAGGTTTGGTTTAAAATATTTAATTACGGATGTTGTTTTAGACTTATAATTTAATATTCTAATTGGGGTGTCTGAGGTATTGCGCTTAATCTGTTACACGTTGTATATATCTTTGCCGAGATAAAAAAAAACAATCACTGCCGACTATGGGATTGAACAAATTTGGACTTACCTATTCGCACTATTTGTGATGAATGAAAAAAAAAACAACGAGTGTGAAATACATAGCATGTTGGACCTAATCATAGAGCGATAACAGCCAGTTTTCGAGAAAGTGAATTGAAAACCACAATAACAGCCGTTCGGGACGTACCGATAGACTGATTATAAAGTTATATTTAAATAAGGAATTTGTTTAGTTTATTTTTATTGGCTCCATGTAAGGAGGACCTTGAGAGCATTGACCGATCCTGTCGATAACCCGAAAGACTATGTACATTCACATACGTTAGCATGTGATTAATGTCCCAAAATAATAATGGTGAACGAACGTTGTAAATTAATGTCCTTGGGGCATTGTTCTTGACTGTCTAAAGGGTGTAAAAAGACCCTTAACGATGCCGAAAGGCACTTGTTCTCCCCGTCATTGCGATATTTTTTTTATTTTAGACCATACCTGGGAACCTTCTAGTTACGGAGATATTGGGGGTTACAGTTCAACTTTTTCACAAGTTTTTTTAAATACATGTTTTTAATGTAAGAACTTTACTTTAAACATCTCCACGACCCCCGTACTATTCAATCGATCCATCAGCACAATGTTTTGAGTGCGTTACATTGAGTCCTACCGTAAAACGTTATTGACCCCAAAAAAAAGTCGTTTCCCAGCAATAATTTATGCGTAAAGTTGTTTGATGTATTTGGTTGACGGCTATGTGAAGGGTCCGTTTACACCCTGTATATTTAAGCACTAGCTGAAAATATTTGAAAGAAATAGGTGTTCATGAAAACGTGACTTCCAAGAGAGAATGAAAAACAATACGTGTAACATGGAACAAGGGCAGACCCTCACCATCATCTGCTTGGCCTTTTTCCAATCATGATAGGGTCGGTTTTCAGTCTAACCGGATGCAGCTGAATACCACTATTTTACATGGAGCCACTACCTATCTGACCTCCACAACCTAGTTATTACTAAGGAATACGATACACCTTGGTAAGACTGGTGGTTAGACAAGCGACAGCCGGGGCTTAACGTGCATTCCGAGGCACGGAGGAACTCACTACAAACCTACATTATTTCCTCCGGTTACTCGTCTTCTAAGCAGACACCTCCTGTTTTAGCCATATCATCCTTCACACAGTCCATTCATCGTGTCTTTGGTCTTCCTCTACTCTTAAAGCCGTACTCAAAAGTCGTACATTCGTACTCAAAACTTTTCTCATTCCTTCACATCACAATCAACATCTGCCATCATCTGCTTATCTGACATCTGGTAAAACTGGCTGTCAGACTTTCGGGCCACTACCTACAACGACTGTCAAAGATCTACAAATGACAACCGCTACCAACGGCTTTACGTGCTTCCAAGGCACGGAGGAAACTCGGTATGAAATGATGAACACCTATCTACCGACAGGCCTTGAAGACCCGTGTGACTGATATTATTCAGGTACGAGCTCCTCCGCATCACAATCTTACACACAAAATAACTTAAACATACGTTTGATGGCTGATTGATTAGAAGTCAGCAATCAAACGAGTGTTACCCTTTATCAGATGACTGGTGAAATACCGTCATACTTATTAGAAGCGCTAGCATTAAGCTAGAAAAGTTTCCATAAGGCAATTAAATGAGTATGATGAGTGATAATAGATACATCGTTTGATAAATGTACAGAACACAATGATAGGCATCTATACGCACGTTGTTCAGAAGTTTTAAAGGGGGCTGTCTTTTACGTTCTTTAATATTTGTAAATTGGTTTTTATAAATATTAAAGAACGTAAAAGAAAGCCAGTGGCCCACATTAACCCTGGATCGTAGCAACTGGAAGTCATGGGGAGAGGCCTTTGCCCAGCAGTAGGATGACGTAGGCTAACAGTATCAGTATCGTTTTTATAAACACTTTTACACGTGGTCGATGAACGGCAGAAAAAAACTAAAAAAAAAGTTCACACATAATTTTAGTCAAGCAGCTAGTAATGCAGTTACAGGCGGCGTGCCTCATCATCATTCACCTGCCCTTATCACAATTTTGCTCGGGGTCAATGCAGCAGGTCTTCTTCATCCATACTTCTCTATTACTCGTCATCTCAGCAGCCACCTCCTTTCTAGCCATATCATCTTTCACACAGTTCATCTATCGTTTATTTGGTGTTCCTCTACTCTTATACCCATCCACATTCATACTCAAAAATTTTCCTCACGCCTCTGCACACACACATGTCCATAGCATACCCCGATAACCAATTACCGCACAGCTTTTCAGTCATTATTAACTTGAGCACGTCGGGGCCTTTCCATCTTCATCCACGAAACTGCTTTCCTAACTTCATCCATGATAATTTCCTTCACCAAACCCTATAGGGTTCCCTAGGGGGCGAGCCTATTTGGCTTTAGCCAAGCACGGATCCAAAAACACAATAGCTACTGAGAAATTCCTCAGTGCATTGTATGGATGTCAAGCGCTTTTAAGTCTGCCCGATAGCTGACCTGATTTTTACAGCGTTCTTCGACGGAACAGCATTAAAATGGTCAGCTCATAATGTTCGTAGTGCAGCGAATTGGGAAATAGATGTCACATGTCTTCGAATGTTTTTGGTTCCATAACGAGCCAATTTCCTTGTGATTTTTTTTCATGATTTAGAGAGTAGAAGTGATGAAATAATGTTTACAAAGTAAAGTGCCTGCGTGGATTCAGATCCTCGACCTTCTAAATATAAGTTGCAGACAGCCGTTTACCAATCATAAAAAATCAGGCACAGCCTTACTCGTGTAACCAACTATCTTAATAATTGTTGATTTACATTATGAAGATAGTTATCAAGATCGCTGATTACCAATTACAAAATCGTGATTACACAATCTTGATATGACATCTGCTACCTAAGAAGTATCAAGTAGCAAATATTAAGCTCAGCAGCCATTTGCTTTTCAATAGTCTTTCTTACCTGCCATTCCTTATGGATGAAAGTATTTCATTAAGTATTTTTATTCAGTAAATAAACGTGACGATCTTGCCAACTGTAAATATAAATGGAAGATAGAAAATACAGTTACAGTAGTTTAAAAATGGAGAATATTAAAACGGTGAACTTAATGGAGAATCCAAAAACGGAGAATGTAAAAAAGGAATCGATAAGAAAGCAGTTGTTGGTTATGGTTTGCAGTAAGTTTATTATTATTTTTATTTTTTTTGACCAGCTGTTCCCCGCGACTTCGTATACTTCATCATTTTTATATCCAATCTGAAGAGTAGTGGTGACGACCGTGAACCGGAAGACGTTGCGTTGGAAGGCCCCCCACTATATGGATCGATGACCTGGTGAAGGTTGCGGGGATCCTCTGGATGCGAGATACACAGGACCGGCCAATGACACTTGGGGGAGGCCTAGGTCTAGCAGTGGACGTCTTTCAGCTGATGATGATGATGATGAAGAGTAGTCCTATCAGTATGAAACTATAGGCTCATAGTTCTTACTAGTATTGGTTACTATGAGAATTCCGCTATATTTTGTTAACAAAATCAATTAGACGGAGTCAAACGACACCTTTGGGGAAACATCATACTGATTACCAAGCCTATCGATTTAAACTAATTGATCCCTTAGGAGACCTTACTACCCGGAACTTCTTAAGGGAAATTGGTTTGGACGTATACATTTCAAGCAGGTGTGAATTAAAAGTAAATTATTAACATCAGCCACTACCCCCCCCCCTTCCCCCCGACTTACGAGTCATGGGTTCAAACCCGAGCAGACGCATTTCATTGTGTAATAATTTCATCACCACTGCTCTCAAAATGGTGAGCAAAAACATCGTGAGGAAGCCGGCTGTGATGGGATGTCCTATAACCAAACATTTGATGCTATACGACATCTACAAACCCGGACTATAGCCCATTCCCTCTCATAGAGAGGAGGCTTGTGTCCCAGCTGTGGGAACATTATAGGTGGATTATGCTATGCTATACTTACAGCAGCTTCCACGAGTATACCTAAAATGCGGTCGGCATACCCTTTTTTTTTTTTTTTTTTTTTTTTTTTTTTTTTTTTTTTTTTTTTTTTTTTTTTTTTTTTTTTTTTTTTTTTTTTTTTTTTTTTTTTTTTTTTTTTTTTTTTTTTTTTAGGATGGGAAATCATCAAATGACCCCCCCGCTCGGGGCGGAGCGGAAGGGAGTGTCAGACTTGTACTGACTAAAACCCATCCATGTTCCTTCTTTGCCCTTTATGTTCCAGGGCCGCGGTATCTCTTTCGAACAGTCCCGCAGCCCTGGCAGGCATCGGCCCGTGCGGACCCCTACGTGGTTGCTGACATCTCTTTGAGGCGCGCGTGGAACACGAACGCGCCGTCGACACGGCCTGTCGTCATAAGACGGCCGGACGGTGAGCTAGCCCATAACTCGCCGTCCACAGGCCCGCGCCTACGGTGGCCGGGGGCCACCACGTGACCCCCGACGCCCAGGGCGTCTCCCGCGGCGGCTGGGACGTGAGGCTCTTTCCCTCTCACGTTCCGCCACCTCCTTCACTAGCATGACTGCTTCGCAGAAGGAGGTGACGGCTTCCCATTCCCTCTCGCTCCGGACCATGGCTTGAACCAGGGCCAGGCGCGAGAGATCGCCGCCGCCAATCGCCTCTACGAGGACACGGCGCTGCTCCGCCCAAGCGGGGCAGACCTCCACAGTGTGCTGCACCGCGTCCTCCGGACGATCCTCACAATGGAAACACCCGGGCGTTTCCGCCCGCCCGATTCGGTGCAGGAACCTCCCGAAACAACCGTGTCCGGTGAGGACCTGCGTCAGGCGGAAGGTGAGGGCGCCGTGGCGCCTCCCTAGCCACTCCTCAAAGAGGGGACTTATCGCCACTATGGTGGCGTGCCCTGCACGGGGTTGCGACAGTCGCTCTCTCCATGTCACCATGAGATCGAGCCGGAGGTCTGTCCGCTGAGCGGCGATTTGCCGCGGCAGCGGAGTTTCCCCCCGACGTAGTGCCTCCGCGCGCCATTCGTGAAGGCGCGCGAGGACTAAAGCCTCCAGATCCCATGGCGGCAATCCGGCAAGGAGGCTCGCCGCCTCACCGGAGATCGTGCGGTACCCCCGGACTAGCCTTAGGGCTATCCCCTTTTGGGGCGCGTTCAGGTAGCGGGCGGCTTGCCGCCTCAGAGAACGCGCCCACACCGGGGCCCCGTAAAGGGCCATGGACCGCACGACCCCCGCGTAGAGCCTCCGGCAGGAGGCGTTTGGACCCCCCAGGTTGGGCAGGAGCCGCTTGAAGGCAGCCCCGGTCCGTTCCAGTTTGGGGGCCAAACGTCGGAAATGCTCCACGAAGTTCCACCGGCTGTCGAGGACGAGTCCCAGGTACTTCAGCGTCGACCCGACGCCGATGGAAACCCCTCCCGCCGTCAGTAGGGATCCCGACGGTGGCGCATTCCGAGGCCCATGAAAACACATGGCCTCGGACTTGTGCAATGCCACCTCGAGACCCAATTGCCGGATCCTCTCCACGACTATCGCAACCCCGCGTGTCATGTTTTCGGCCGCCGCCTCGTGCGACCTCCCTTGTGCCAGTACCAGCGTGTCGTCAGCGTAGCAGACTACGCTGACACCGCTAGGGAAGTCGGCGCGCAGCACCCAGTCGTAACCGATATTCCACAAGGCCGGCCCCAGAACCGATCCCTGTGGAACACCGCACGACATCTCTCGCCGGTTCCATTCTCCGTCCCGACCGGGGTAGATGACGGCCCTATCCATCAGGTAGTCCCCGACCACACGACGAAGGTAGGTCGGCACCCGGTGATACCGGAGTGCCTCCCCAATGCAGCTCCAGGGCATGGAGTTGAAGGCGTTGGCGATGTCAAGAGACACCGCCAATACGACCCCGCCCCGGGAAACCGCGTCCCCCGTCGTGAGGGCTCTCACGCGCATGATGGCGTCCACCGTCGAGCGCCCCTTGCGGAAACCAAACTGGTGCTCCGCAAGATCCGGCCCCATCCCCGCGAGGTGCCCGGCGAGGCGGTTAGCAATAACTCTTTCAAAGAGCTTGCCCACCTCGTCGAGCAACACGATGGGCCGGTATGCGGACGGAGAGTCCGCAGGGCGCCCTGGCTTCCGGATGAGGACCAACTTCCCCGTCTTCCAACGAAGCGGGAACTGGCCTCTCTCCAAGCATGCGCTTAGGAGCCCTTCCAGTCGGGGCCCAAGAGCCTCAGAGGCCAGGACCCAGGCTTTGCCAGGCAAGCCATCGGGTCCCGGGGCGGTATTTCTGGCTTTCAGCCTGCGTACCGCCACTCTCAGGTCTACCCCAGTCACCTCCGGAACGTCGTCATCAGTGTGGTCCGCTTCCGGCACCGCAAGCGGCGGCGGAGCCATAGCCGGGGGAGGATGCCTCCCTCGCGAAGGGAACAGAGCGCTCACCACGTCCTCCACGAGCTCAGGCCGGAGACTCTGCGTCAGCGGGGGGGCCCGGGTGCGGAGTTTGTCCCGCACCATCTTGTAAGGGCGCCCCCACGGATCTCCGTTCAGAGACTCGGTCGGCATACCCTGCCCTTAGCCTTAGCTTTCACTGCCAACGCTGAACGTAATGGGAAGCCATTGGAGAGGCCCATGTGCAGCAGTGAGCTTTAGGCTCATACAAGGATAATACAAGAGAAGAAAATTTGAAAGACCATCAAAATTCTGCAGTTAGCCTTTTAACTATAAATAACTGTTAATTTTCTTCCACAGTCAGCATAGGCCAGCTAATCGTCGGCTGGAGTGTAGGCTGGTCAGCACCAATCATCCCAAAGCTTCAAGACCTGGAAACCAGTCCTCTGGATGAAATAGCGACAGATTTTCAGACTTCATGGATTGGATCTTTACTGTATATTGGTTCTGTTGTTGGTGAGTTTAAAACTTGTATTAACTTGGTGCCTAGTATTGCCATCACCACAATTTAATCCTGTGGATACGGAACCATTGAATTTATTATATCTTCTTTCTTCTTGTTTTTCGTGTGATTAGGCACTAGTCCACACGAAAAAGGCTCTACTGTATTATGTTGTATTGTTTAACGGGCTGGTGTCCGCAGCTCCACATCCAAAGCGAATAGTGAGCATTGGAGTACTGAAGAATGGGTTTTGTTCTCAAAAAAAAAAAAAAAAAAAAAAAACTCAGCATTTATTTCAATTAGACTATCACATACACTTTTGAATGTCAAAAAAAAAAAACAAAAAAAGCGAAGCTACAGTCACAGTCACAAGGCAAATAACTTGAGAAAGTACTGTAGTTGCACATTCCACAGCGTAGATCTCTATGGAGAAGAATGGGCAAGAAACTCCATGGACACTCTTTTAAATTCAAATATTGTTACAAAATCTTGGTTACATAATTCATGTTGAGATTATACATTTATGTGAGAACGATGTAGACAGACGTGCACATTAAACTTTTGACCGCCAGAGCATAAACGCACGCGCATGTCCTCCACGCCAAGCCACAATTTCACCTACCATTTTGTCACATATTTGTGTCGTTTGGCACACAGGGTACGCACTTGCTTGTCACGTATATGTGACAAAGGTGTTCAAAAAGTTAAGAGCGAGTGTATTCTATCCATCTTGTATTGTATAACGGGCTGGTGTCCGCAACTTCACGTCAAAGCTCGTATTTTGCATGCGGTTCTCTATCTATTCTATCCATCTTATTTTAGATCTTATTTTGAACGACACCTAGCTTTTTATCTAATTCTTGATAGGTAGCCAGAATTTTGTTGATTAAAATTAAGTTAGTCTTCAATTTTACCTAGCAATAAGGTTCAAAGTTCAGTTGGTAGTTAAATTGCTCTGAATACGAACTGATATTTATTAGTCATACAATAAAATTGCAGGTGAATCAAAATACTTAAAAAGCTCGAAATATATTTTTGTCCGAATCATACGTATTTTCCCTTACAGGTCCCTACGTAACCAGCATCCTATCAAACATGGTAGGCAGAAAGCCGTGTCTCATCATCGGCGGCTGCCTGAACGTCGTGGCTTATATCCTGGTGGTGACCACGAAGAACATTGCCATGATTTACGCTGTCAGGGTCGTCAGTGGTCTTGGCATGGGCATCACGATTGTTAGTAATATTGTCTATGTCGGAGAGATTGCGTGAGTATCCAAGATGTATATAATTGTTTTTACTTAACCCTTGTCAAACAAATGATTCGTTTTAAGTTGCTGTTGGCCTACCATGACATCTCAAAACATGTGTTAATCTTTGTTTAGAGTGGGAAAGAGATGGCACTAGACGTCCTCTATAGCTCCGTCCCTTTCCCAAACTGGAGAATAGCATAAGCATAGCATAATCAGCCTATAATGTTCCTACTGCTGGGACACAGGTCTCCTCTCTATGAGAGGGAGTTGGCTATAATCCACCACGCGGACCAAGTGGGACTAGGACATGTCGGTTTCCTCACGATGTTTTACTTCACCGTTTTGAGAGCAGTGGTAATGAAATAAATTACACAAAGTAATGCGCCTGCTTGGGTTCGAACCCACGACTTACTGCTCGTAAGTCGGGGCCTCCACCACTGGGCCACCGCTGCTCCCAAACCGCTGCAGCAAACTGGAGCGACTTTCAACAATACTGAAGACGTCATGGTTACCCGACTGGTCACTTATCGTCGGTTGTGGGATGGTTACCTCACATAGGAACAGTTTGTTTAGGATCATAGAACTTGAAAACGTCCATCGCTAGACTCAAAGACTCCAAAAACGCTGTCAGCAAATTATAACGTTCTCAGTCTGAAGTAGAAGTCAGCTTACACCGCACGTATCGGAAACTATAAGCAAATTTTATCTCCGTGTCTGTATGTGTGCCGCGGAAGGGATTTTTGTATAGCTCCTAATCTAAATTAGTTTAATAAGGTCCGCACTAATGGCTTTCACGCATGTCATGTTATTATATACAACATACAGTTTAATTCATGCAGCTAGGCATAATTATTTTTGAGTTATTTTAAATACTCACCCTGACCTGTATTCTTTATCCGCGAGTGTACTCTAAGCCCAATAGGGCTAACCACAAATCTTTAAAAGTAATTTTTATTTTTTTTTAAATATGTTATATTTTTTACTTTTTTTTTCTCTTAATTTTTTGCGAAAGGAGTGTTCATTTGGTTTTCAAAATTTTAATCGTATTGTTCGTGCAGACCAAATTAACACTTTACATTGAAGATTACAGTCTAGAATACGTCTAGGCCATTCCAAAAGTTCAATGATATTAAATTAAACAATTAAATTAATCACACCATTGATAAATTTGATCATTACAAAAACGTTTTAATTCATAATGATTTCTACACGTGTATTGAATGACGGGTTTCCGGAACATATTGATATCTAATCAGAATCTTCATATGATTCTTATCTTATTAAATTTTTCAAATCTACCAATACATTTGTTACTATTGTTATTTGAAAAAGTACTGTTTCTAAATATTTATATCAGTAATGATTAAATCGTTTTTGATAATACGTATCTGTTGGTAGTTATCTCACGTGTCCCAGCATGTATTGGCGCAGTGTTAACGTCACAACTAACGTCATAAGGCGTGGGTTCGATCCCAGCTAAGGTGGGTACCTTACTTGATGCCAGCGGGATCATCATTTGCGACGCACAAATGAACCGCGTGGCTAGAATAGATAAATACCCAATGAAACATTATTATTTAGACTAGAAACGGGATATTTACCATGTTTACTGTTTTTATTGAGTTCCCGATATTTCGGCGCTGTTGCAAGCACCCATGATCACGGATAAACTGAAGTTATTGCGGGTGGGTGTTTATGAACAGACAATCGGTCTACCCTCTTTCTTGTTCTTTTTTTGCACTCAGTACCGCTACCACTGTCACTCGCAACTCGATTCTGTTCCCGACACACGCAACTCACTGTGTCCGCTCGCGAACTTTTTTCCGCACTTTTCCGCTTTAACCCAATGAAACTACTACGAAATAGAATTCTACCTCGTTGATCAAGTCAGTTTAGTGGTTGCAAGCGCGACTATAGAGCAGAGGGTCTTGGGTTCGATTCTCAGGTCGGGCAAAGTGTTATTGAGTTTTTACATCAGGAATTTCTCAGTAGCACCCACGGAGTCTGGGTTTGTGGCTGGTTGATGGCAAATGGCTCGCTTGCTATTACATATTATGGCACTGAAACATGATTGGCGAAATGCGGGTGTACACCGGTGCCTACCTCTTCAGGGGTTGTAGGAGTGATACTAATATAATGTCCTCAACATTTGTGCATCACAAATGAGATTAATGAAAAAAGTTTTCAAACATTATCTTCGTTTTTTTTTTTCAATTGTCATTGTTTTTTCTTAATACAGTTTTAAGCGTTCACACTTTATAACATAACTTTAGACAGTTACACTCAAACTTACAGGATATCTTCCGTGATTTTCAACGATTGTTTACCATCCAGCCGCATTCTCCAGCCATCCCGCGATTATGACACTTGCAACAGCGTAATATCGGGAGCTCACAATAGGAGACTTGTACTATTAAGTACTAGCGACCCGTCCTTTCTTCGCACAGCGCCACCTATCGGGTCCAAAACTATATCTAATAAAATGTAGGTTAATCATCTAGCAGTAGAGCCGTGAAAACTGCGTTCAAATCCATGTAGTAGTTCTTGCGTGATGCGCGTAAAAACATACAGGCAGAAAGAGGCTTCTGTTGCTTTAATAAAGACCCTCCATTTTTTTTTTTGTTGAACATCTATGTACAGACATCGGCCTGTTACAATTTTAATGTATAGTTGTGGTGTAGCTTTAATTATCCTTGAATGTTTCTTTGTCATCAGCTCCACCCACATCCGAGGAATCCTGCTAACATCTACATCTATAATGGGCATCACTGGAACTCTCCTGGTCTACTCCATAGGTCCCTTCGTGTCTTACGCCGGGACGGGGTATATAGCGCTAGGGATGTGTCTGATTCATCTTTTGAGTATTATATTTATTGTTCCTGAGTCGCCGGTGTTTCATGCTATGAAAGGTGAGCTTTTTTATCAACATTATTATTCTTGTATTCATTAATGTTAATCTCATGTTTTACCTTTCTGAAATATTTCTTAAAAAAAAACTATAAAAATACATTTAAAAATATAAAAAATAGTGGTCCGCGCGTGTTGGGAGCAGGGTTCAAGCTAGCGGAGGTTATGCGATGTAATGTATTGGATGTATTGCGGGCCGTATTGAGGAATACTGCCTTCTGAATCAGGCCCTTGATCCAACTGCCCAAGGTCAACATTGTTAGAAGTATTCGTTTCCTCTCTTTTCTCGATCTTTTGATAATAGCATCCACTTATGTGGTATATATACGTTATTTTCTCAATTAAATGCACATTCATAATTGGAATGTTTTGTAAATTCTCTCTACCTATTGTTTTGATTAGATACTTTAAATTCGATTCTGGGTCATAAATGAATCAGAAGTAGGTATAATTCACTTTATATCAGGGAATTTGGATTACTTTTTCGTCACTTCTACAATTCAAGGTCGATAAAAACCATAATAAAAATAATTATACAGTTTACACACTGTTTTAAGCTTTCACGGTTTACAACTAATCTTATACTGTCACTTACGGGATATGATCCTAATTTTCAATCGTTGGGAGCTCACAATAATTGAAAATCACGGAAGATATCCCGTAAGTGTCATTGTAAGTTTATACAGTTTAATGTAACACAATCATTAATTAATATCCAATCTGTTTTACTCAATTTCAGACAACGATATACAAGCAGCAAAGACCCTGAACATGCTCGGACGAAGTGGAGACGTAGAGAAAGTCATCGAAACGTTCGCGAAGAAACAAGGAGAAACCTCCAGCAAGATCATGGACTGGGTTGAAATATTCACCATCAAATCAAACAGATGGAGCCTGTTCATCACTTTCATGTTAGGGGCCTTCCAGCAGACCAGTGGAGTCGCTGTCGTTTTGTTCTTTGCGACTAATATCTTCCAGTTGGCTGGGTCTTCGATTAATCCTGACTTGGCCACCATTATTATTGGGGTGACTAGACTGTTGTCCAGTTTGATCGCTCCTCTGTTGATTGAGAATAAAGGAAGGAGGATTCTGTTGCTGATCTCTATGGCAGCTTGTGCTTTTAGTTTGGTAAGAAAGACTGCCTTCTCGTTTTTGTTTCAGTTTTTTTTTTGTAAAATTTAACCGTAAACTAGCTTTTGCTTGCGTCTTTGCTCCCGTTATGTACGGAATGTACACATGGAAACGTTTTAAATGTAACCTTTAACACTCGGGGATACTGTAGCTTCCCGATTGTGAAAGAATTTTCGGAATCTGATCAGCAGTTCCGAAGATTACCCCTAAATACAAACTTACAAACAAATTTTAACCCTGTATTAGTATAGATAAAGAATGTAGAAAAATGTGTTTTTTTTTAGTTATGACATTGTTATATTATTTTTTTAATAATTTATGAATGAAAAATGACTTCACTTTTTCACAATTTGAGAACCTGAACTTTCCTTATCTTCGGCGGATAGAGACTACGTAAGAGGTAATAATGAATTTTCTTTATTTTCAGTCAATTCTCGGAGTATACTTCTACTTGGACAGGATAGACAGTCCAATTCTACCATCCATAGGGTGGCTTCCGCTGGTTTCTCTCATCATCTACTTCTTTTGCTATGAAGCAGGTACGGATTCCAAAATTACACTTCAAGTATTTAGATTAGATTAAGTAAACATAAGTGAACTAAGAAGATGTATTGATGCTTTAAAGTCCTTTCTTTTAAAACAGATTTAACTAACGGAGTAAATGAACTCCAAAAATATTTATTTAAGTCGTGATTGTGTAAATATTTTTGGAAAAGCTGCTGGGTGTACTGAACTCTTGGAATATAAAATGTCTTTACCATGTGATCGATTTCACACGAGTTTATTACTGTTTGACCTTTGCGAAAAATACAACTGTAGACGTTTTTGGCTTCATAGCAGTACTTATCTTCTATAAAAAGTATGCTTTGTGATAATCCACGTTATAACCTATCTGTGTGTCTTTATTGAAATCGGTTCAGCCGTTTTTGCATGATTGAGTAACAAACCTCCAAACTTTCTCATTTAAATAATATTATATTACTAAGATTATAGTCATCACAGATATCAACTTTTAGACAGCTACAGATATATTTTGCAGTGCGTTATTTTTGTCTAGCACTATATTTATAAAGAGACTTATTTATGAGGTCTGTTGTGTAGTAGATATTTCACCTATCTGGCGCTGCTATGCCTTCTGCTGATATATTACCCGCTGTTGTTATTGTGTGTTGCCTTGGTACAACTGTTGTTAGTAGCCATTTGTGTCTCACTGCAGGGCAACGGCCTCCCTTCCTTCTTTCCACTTATCCCTATCCAGTGCTGTTATTCACCAATCCTTGCGAAAAGAGTCGAGTTCGTCCCACCAACTCCTTCTGGGCTTGCCGCGTTGCCGTTTGGGACCTGTTGTGTGGTTACTTTAGCTCCTCCGGCATGCAAATTTTGTCTAAACTCCTTCCCTGTATTCAAAACTTCGGGAAAAATATTCTTGTTATGTTATAAATTATAAATTTTCTTCTCCCCCAGGTTTCGGCACAATTCCCAACGCAATAGTCGGCGAGATGTTCAGAGCCAATGTCCGCTCAAACGGGTCAACCCTAGCTATCACAATGACCTGGTTGGTCGGCTTCGGCTTGACAGCCAGCTTCACAACCATGGTCGACGTCCTCGGCGGTGACGTCACCTTCTGGTTGTTCGGAGGATCGTGCATACTAGCCTTTGTCTTCACGTACTTCTGTTTGCCTGAGACGAAGGGAAAGACGCTGCATGAAATTCAGGAGATGATGAGTTAGTTTAAGTTTTATGAATGTTGATAATTTATTATTGGAAGTAATTATGTAAGTTGGGAGACGAATTTTGGTACTCATACATTAAGCAAAAGAAAACCACTAAACTGGTTGCCAAAGGTGATGAAAGTTTGAGCAAATGGAAATTTCAACTTACCAGTTGAATGGTGATATATTATTGCAAATGGCAACAAAATCCTAGTTATGTATAAAAGAAATGTCATTAAGAAGAATATGAACAATATATTGTGATAAATTTTAAACCTGATTGTTTTATTTTATCCTAATTAAAATCTTTTGTTACATGTGTTTATGTGTTGCTATGAAATATATTGCAGGCGTTGCAGTCATAATTTTTCATTTGTGTCCATCAAGTTTACTGTAGGCGCTGATTGTTTACATAAGTTTTAAAGGCCCTTACCAGATGAGCATTTGCCTATAATGTAACAATCTAAAACTCGATTTTGGATAGAACCAAATGATTACCTATTACAAATTGTATCGTTACGGGTGGCACACTGCGCTTAGCTTTAGTGGTAACGGTTGAGCAGAAAGTAGAGGTGTGTCTCGTAATGGTTTAGGCCCGCCACCGCACTCACGGTCAAGCGCACACTGGAGACGATAAGGCGCTGTTTAGACCAAACGTATTGTCGGCCGCTGACTGTGAGCGCAGTTACGCAGTTTATCGCTTTTCCATATATATATGTATATTTAACTTCTCGTTCACACCGAACCGACAATCATGATCAATCCATGACAGTGAGCATACCTACTCACAGTCGGCGGCGGACAATATGTTTGGTGTGAACGATGCCTTTGAGACGTGAGCGGAGTTCGGTGAGCGGTGTGCTGTGAGCGGTGTGCTGTGAGCGGTGTGCTGTGACCGGGCGTGCCGTGAGCAGTGTTTTGTGTTTAGCGTGCGGTGCGCGGTGCACGTCTTCTCTCCTCTCTGCTTTGCACATCTCCGCACAGCTTTGGTGAATACACCCTAGCACTTACACCTCTCTTGTCTACTTCGCACATCTCCGCTCGACTCCGCTTACGTGGATTTCGGGCCTTTGCTCGATTTTCCTTACTTACTGATACAACCAGTGAGGGACGTACTGACATTATCAAATTTCTAAAAAGTCTAATGGTTTGGTTTACACAATAAATTGTACGTTTGTACAATAAATCATTGTTATTGTTGTATATCTTTTTGTCTTTGTCTTTATTAAACGTTTTCATTATCCTGATGAATCATGTCAGAAGGATTTTAGAAAATAATAATACTTCTGTATTAGATGAAGCCAAGTATTTTCTTATAATTAATCTAGATAATCTTACAGTGCTGTCGGTTCAAAATGAGTTTATTTTTTGTTTATTACTTTTGAGCTTCTTTTGTTGTGTAGATATTTACCGGACTACCGCGAACCCAAAAGGTAGGGTTATGATTTTAGCAATCTATGTATGTTTTTATTTACGTATGTTCCTCCGTAGCGCCTAAACTATTCATCTGATTTTGATGAATAAGGTGTCAATCGATTTGTTATTATGGCCCGGGTAACATAGGTTACATTTTAACCGACTTCAACAATAAGAGTTTACCTTGTAAACCCCGAATTTAATTAGAGCGTCATTTCAGTAGTCGGGTTTTTTAGCGGCAGTATACCACAGAAATTCTTGTTTAAGTAAATAGTGTTATGTACTTAGTCATTTTATAGTGTTACCATTTTAGATAAAATAAATGGATTTATAAATTTTGTAACCTAGCCCTTTCCCAACTATGTTGGGCGACTTCCAGTCTAACCTGATGCAGCTTAATATCAGTATGTTACATGGAGCGACTGCCTATCTGACCTCCAGAACCCAACTAGTACTAGGTAACACGATACCCCTTGGTAAGACTGGTTGTTAGGCTTTCGGGGCGCTGACTTCCTGTAACGACTGTCAAAGATCTACAAATGACACCCGGGACCAACGGCTTAACCTGCTTTCTGAGGTACGGAGAAGTCTCGGTATGTAATGGACCACCCATTATACCCATCCACAGACCAACCTAGGCAAGCGTGGTTTAACCTAAAGATTGATCCCAGCGGCTGTTATTATTTAGCTACGAGTTTTGTATTAAATCTCTGAAATATTATAATTCAGTTATGTTTGAATATTACTAAAAGTTTCTTCTATAATGGCTATGTTTCTGCACAAAAGTTTTCTACCGCGTAATGTATAAAAGATCGCTTCGATACATTATAATGATTCATGCTGCACTAGAAATATCACAGTATAGAGGAACAGCGGGCTTTCCACACAATAAAATGACGACTGTGGACCCTTGAGTATGAATTAGACAAGGTTCCGGGTACCGAGCTCTTAAATACAACATTATTTTTAATATATGCGAAACCTGAATATTGTTTGTCAAGAATAAGTAACTGAATCGATTCCAATAATTTTTAAATAATGTTATATTTTGCCCCAAAAATGTTAAAAAAAAGTTACAAGTTAGACACCGAGCGACACTATATGTACCTATCGCAATTTTTTGTGTACCTACTGCCAAATTATTATTATCAATGAGCTCAAGACGACGTAGGAGGCGCGCACGCGGTTGCGCCGTGTGGTGACCATGTTTTGTGCGGACAACCAGGTAACAGAATAAGCTTATAACTTTGTGATTTTTCACGATACAGTTTTGAATTTTAAACTTAGATTCTTTACATAAAAATACTAGACACGTGTTTCAGGTTTCGCATATACTAAAACTAATGTTGTATAAGCTTAGTGACAAGTAAGTAAAAGTAAGCTATACTTATTTCATTTTGCCAAAGTTATACCTGCGTATTTCTTTGCCAGAAACTGATCAACAATGGTCTACGTATCAATTTATTATCAAAATTCATTGCGCAAGGCTGACGAATATAGAGGACGTGAACCATTCACTTACGATGCAGACAGATTTCCGTATTGCAATGAACATTATCACCTGCCTAGCCTTTTCCCAACTATGTTGGCGTCGGCTTCCATTCTGAGCTTCTTCTGTTCTAAGCTTAATACCAGTATTTTACGTAGAGCAGTCCTATCTGACCTCCCCTACCCAGTTAGAGATGGGTACACCTTCCCACCTCCCCACCCAAACCTACCTGGATGCGATACCCGATAAGACTGGCTGTCAAACTTTCAGGCCACTGACTACCTGAAACGACTGTCAAAGATCTATTTTATTGCTATCAACATCGGTACCTTTATATGTTATTATAATATAACATTTCGCCAGTTTTTTTAATTCTCATGTAATATAGGACGAGCTTATTTCCACCAATTCTTGATGTACCTAAACCCAATAACATTTTGTCTGACCTAAGAATTAAACCCAGGACCTAACGCAGTATTGCTTCTATTACGTTTATTTTTTTTATTTTAAGTAATAAAACCTTTGCTTATCAAAATTAAAATATTTTATTTCACATAGGCCTACATATGGGCACATAGAAAACGTCGACAAAAAGGTGCACGGTTCGGGTTAGTCGTTTCCTCTGGAGAAGAACTGGCAAGAAACTCCATGGTTATCTTATTCATACTTTAAACTACACAAAGATATTGAAAGTTTTCTCGGTGCTATATTTTTTACTCTCATCGGGTAAGGATCTGGAGCGTGGTTGCAAGAAGATTTCATTTCTTGGGTGTTATCGATTTTAATGAGTTCATTTCTTGGGTGCTATCGATTTTAATGAGTTCATTTCTTGGGTGCTATCGATTTTAATGAGTTCATTTCTTGGGTGCTATCGATTTTAATGAGTTCATTTCTTGGGTGCTATCGATTTTAATGAGTTCATTTCTTGGGTGCTATCGATTTTAATGAGTTCATTTCTTGGGTGATATCGATTTTAATGAGTTCATTTCTTGGGTGCTATCGATTTTAATGAGTTCATTTCTTGGGTGCTATCGATTTTAATGAGTTCATTTCTTGGGTGCTATCGATTTTAATGAGTTCATTTCTTGGGTGCTATCGATTTTAATGAGTTCATTTCTTGGGTGCTATCGATTTTAATGAGTTCATTTCTTGGGTGATATCGATTTTAATGAGTATTGCAAATTATGGCAGATACAGTTGTTATATGAACATCGGATGTAACGTAGGTACAGTCATGCACATAAAACATCACATTGTAATTCTTGGATTGTCTTCTGTGTCTTCTCGTTTTTGTCTTCTTATGATTATTGGCCTAACCTGGTGTTTTTATGCCGCTTATCGGCCTCTGACTTGGATTTAAATTATCAAGCATACTGGTTTGGTTTCCTCACGATGTTTTCTTGCATCGATACAAGTGATAATTATACAATACAAAAATCATAGGTGCGTGTCTTGGGTTCGAACTTGAGACCTTATTGCTGTGGTGAGTCTTGAGAGATATCCCCTGAAAGAGTTAGGCCATATTTACGTGAGCACCACGTAAATATGGCCTAACTCTTTCAGGGCACGCCTGTTATTTCAAAATAATTAGGCAGAGGTTTACCTATACTCAATTTTTTCCAGTAGTCACGTGTAGGTAAAAGGGGGCGAGCCTATTGCCATCAACCAGGCACAAATCCAGACTCTGATCTGTTACTGAGAAACTGATGGAAAAACCTAATAACACTTTGCCCGACCTGGGATTCGAATCCAAGACCTCGAG